>JADLZN010008421.1:0-37201 GCA_018155175.1 Sinocyclocheilus anophthalmus | reverse complement strand
TAAATAACATTTTTGTGCCAAACTTTTGAGAACATTATTCAAGACCAGACAACTTAACATTACTGGAAGAACATTTGTTTGTAACTTTGAGATAACATTGTAAAAAAATGTGTTAGCTTGTTAGCTGCGTTAGCACTAGCGCAACCTAATGAGGTGCAAAGGATGTGCGTTAGGTGTTTAGCATTTTTTTACACAAAAATCCATACAATACACAAAATGCATATATACTAAACTTTACTGTCAACAAATTATGATCAAAACCATTTCACCACCATTATTCTTAGAAATGTATGCTAAGAAGAAAACGTGACGAGTGACTTAAAGGCAGCAGTTCTGCAAGGTAAAAGAACATCATCCCATAATTGATTGCATCGCTTCAAGGTTTTTTGTAAGCTAATTGAATCGAAAGGCAAACATATTACATCTTTGCTGCGACAACTTTGCTCAAGCGAGATTTAAAACTGACGTTTGCTGTAGATGAAGGTTTCACCTGAGGCAGAACCAGCCCTCAGCTACAGAATAAGGACTGTGATATCACTGGGTGTCAGATTTAAGACTGATTAATCATAGTTCATTGTGAACACTGGAGATTTATGCTGCTGTTACTGATCGTCACAATCCAAGTACGAGATAGTTATCCTTTAAACGTGATCCTGTAACTGAAATATTTATATGATATATGATATTTATATGATATTTTTATATGAACCATAGGGAGGTCGTGGCCTAATGGTTAGAGAGTCGGACTTGTAACCCATAGGTTGCGGGTTCGAGTCTTGTACTGGCTGGGATTGTAGGTGGGGGGAGTGAATGAGCAGCGCTATCTTCCACCTTCAATATCATGACTGAGGTTCCCTTGAGCAAGGCACCGAATCCCCAATTGCTCCCTGGGTGCCGCAGCAAAAAAATGGCTGCCCACTGCCCTGGGTGTGTGTTCACTGCTGTGTGTGTGCACTTAGGATGGGATAAATATCACTAATTCTGAGTATGGGTTGCCACATGTCATGTCACTTTTTATATTTTATGCGGAGAATGTTTGCCTAATGCTGCTTTGTTGCTAGTTGTGTGATGCTACAATTACTTTATATGGCTAAATGAGATATTACAAATTTCTATGAACTCATTAATTTTATATGTATTTTTTAAATTGCTCAAGATTTGTTAATGCTATTTTTAGTCTCACTGGTGTCTCTGATGTGCTTTTTTTATCCATTTTATTTTATTTAGTTTTGTTATTTTATTAACTATGAGTAATTATATTAATCAGCATATGTAATGAATTTGATTAAAATCCCTTCAATTGTTTTATTATTTTGTATTATTTTACAATTTTGATTAATTGTAAAATAATACTAATACTAATAAAATGTTGTGATTAATTTTGAAAAAGTAATGCAACAAAAAATGTGCAATTGAATTCCATAATTTAGATATTTTTTCAGCCACTATTTGGATTATATTATATGAACTCAAGTAATTTTATTTACTAAGCATCATCATGTATTAATACCTGTGTGTTTATTTATTTGTATGTTTGTTTGTCTGGATTCCACAAACCTCCCCAACATATTTAAAATTTTAAATTTCTAGGACTGCAAGGTTTTCTTTTTCTACAGAGTACAAAATAGTTTGCGCATCTAACAATGAATTCTCATGCTTTGTATGTATTTCCTAGGCAAAAACAAAGTGTTCGCAGCTAAACTCTGCTTGTAGGAAACATTTGGTTCATAGTTATTCTGAAATATCTAGAGATGATAAGTCATTTCAATTTGTTCAACCACATTTTTTAGCCTCAAATGATCAATCTACAAATGAAAACATAGGGCATATTATTGTAATTTTGCATAGCATTATAGAAGCTTGCCCAAGTTCTTAATTCAAGTGTGTAGATCATTAGTATAATTTTATTTATTCCATGTTTCTGGCAAAATTTGTAAGAACACCCAGAGGGAAAGAAAACCTGTTGTGAGCAGATAATTATTTACATCTTTCCTGTGGACAACATGTGCTTCACTTTCTGGCAACACATGTTCAGTCTGAAAATGTCACAGAAGTCTCGTGAATTAGATCTTGGCATTTCCAAGGGCCAGTTTCACACCTGCCCAAACTACTGTTTGCAGATGGACGACGGCCAGATGGAATCAGCATTTGGCAAACAGCTCCAAAGAATTGGAATGTTTTAAAAAGAAGCAATTTCGTATGAATTTATTCACTGTTATTTGTACGAGAATATACACCTTTTGGAAAAAGTAAACATGAATCTAACCATCAGGGTGCAGGCAGATTGTACAAAAACATATGAATGGGCTCGCACAAATTCATGCAGATTACAGCATGTCCAGCATATTTGTTCAAACCAGCTAAGATGCAAGATAATAAAATAAAATACAACTAACGCGACAAGCAACAGCGGATTTTATTTTTATTTTTTTATTTATTTTAGAGTTTCTATTTCTGCAACGTCATGGCTGGAACAACAACAAACTATAACAATGATAATCTCAGGTACTGATTATGTGCTTTATTTAAACTTAAAAGTGTCTGATGTGAGTTTGAATATCATTTTGCATGAGCTTTATAACCATACAAAAAAACAAAGCAACCATGGATAATTTACTTAAGATCTTGAAAATAAATTAAACACGAAACACATGAACATTAAAACTGTGAACTTAATGTGAACAAGTGTATTCCAAGACAAAGAATGTATCAGTCACTCAGTAGGTACTTTTAATAATGTAAAAATGGTTTAATATTTATGGATTTCGATTATGTACTTGTGCAGAGAGACTCCGCCCACAAGCTCTTCTGATTAGCTGTCCCTTATGAATTAATTTTGCTGTGTCTTATAGCCGGTGTCGTGTCTGGACAGGCAAATTACTTGTCCCTGGAATCTTAAGGGGTGTTTACACAACAACATTTTCAACTAAGACCAGAAAAAACTGAATGCGTTTTGGCCGTTCATTTAACAACAGCGTTTTGGAAGCATGAAAACGTAAACTGTTGAAAATAATTTCAAAGTAACAAGTTTTTTGAAAATAACCACTTATCGTCTGAAACACAATTTACTAAAAAGTGACTTTATTAAAAGTCAAAAAAAAAAAAAAAAATAATATCCAACGCTATCTCGCGGCCAATTCGTACGTATTTTACGAGTTGGCCAATTCATTCAAATTCGTACGACCCCACTGGTATGATTTGTATGAGGGGTAGGTTTAGGGGCGGGGTTAGGGGTGTTCCTTCGTACAAATTCATATGAATTTGCCACCTTGTAATATACGTACAATTTTTTTTTAAATTGAGGTTGTACAAATTTGTATGAATTAGCCACCGCGAAAAGTGGACGCACTATGCGTGATGTTCAGGTACAAACATCAAACTGCATGCACTTATGTTTCAGCTCTATAGGGCATTGCACAAGTTTCCTTGAATCTCCATATTCTAAGGAGCTCACTGTCCTCCACTCTTGCACGCGTTCCTACCAAAGTTTCCGACAAAGGTGAGATAGTAGGGGAAATACTTAACTTTTATCCTCACATTACCCCATATTGTGCTGCACTGTAAAAAAGTGACCGTGAATTTAAGCGTGAAAGACCGCAAAAATGCTACAGTAAAAACCTGTTAAATGGTTTACGGTAAATTCCCCTACTATATACGGTGAAAAAGGGTATGGGACATACATTTGTACGTTAGTATACATTTGTTGGAGTGAAAAATACAGTTAATTTACAGTGATAACTGTAAATTGACATTCCCCTCATAATTCCCTGCTTTAACTTTCACATTTGAGTTGTTTTTCTTTTTTTGTGAAATACTATTATTTCTCTGTATTTTTTGTATATTGGTGGTGTTACATCTAATGTTGTTAAATTAATTTTTATTGCATTATTTCAGTTTCATGTTTGTTACCGTGATGGTGTTTAGTGTTTGTGTGATCATGACACTGTGCACCTTCTATACATATATAGCTGCTTGTGATGGGCTTTGGTTCATCATGTGACTTTCTCATCACCTCCTGCATTTGGTGGTTGTCGGTGTATTAGAAAGGTACAAAACAGATTTCAGTACTTCAGTAGGTTGGTATAGTAACATTATATCAGTTAATGAAATTACGGTATTTAACTGTAAATTTAAGTTGAAACCGTAAAACCTAAAATGTTGCTACCGTATTTTTTACAGTAAAATTCCGGCAACCACAGCTGCTGGTTTTTAACTGTAAATTTTACGGAATTTTTTTTACAGTGTGGGTTATAAATGGCTTAAAAAGTGAAAGCTTATTTTTCTGGCTCAGTGACTCAAGAATACGTTGCGGTTTTGTCCCTCATGAATATAACGTTATGTGTAACGACAGGACACTCATTTGCATAGGCTATGTATATACTGAATATTCTATGAAAATAAAAGCTGGTATAGACTATTGTATTTAGCCTGCTCTACTTATAGGCATATATTATTTATTCAGACGTTAATAGACAGGTCAAATAAATAAAAAAGACTTAATTTGCATCCCCCAGGTTATCTGTCAATCCTGTTACAATCATAAATAATTACTCAAATTAAATCTATCTGTCTCATGAAATCGATCATAATTAAAAAGATAATATATATTATAATCATATCTATATATAACTAGAAATCATCATTTAAAAAAAAATCCTCTGCTGTTCTTTACATTTTGTAAGGTTTGTCAGTCAATCCTGCCACAATTTTATACAGTAAATAATTGTTGACAACTGGATATTTTTTTAAATATCAGCATTAAATAATTTTTCAAATAACACTTTACTTTCCATGCATGTTTATATTATGTATTGAGATGTTATTAGACTGGTTGAAATTTAAAAAAAAAAAAAGACTTGAATTTGCGTCCCCAGGATATCCGTCAACCCTGTTACCATCATATATAATTATTCAAATGAAATGCAATTCAATAAATTTAAAAATAAAACTATCATGTAATAATTTTTTCAAAATCCTATTTAATCCTAAAATCACTATCTTACATTTTGTAGGGTTTGTCAGTCAACCCTGTTACCATGATTTATACGGTAAACAAATTGATTATAGACAGCTGGATGTTTGTAGCAATATCAGCTTTCTGCTTCTAATAAACACTTTGTTTCATGACCTTGAGCGCAAGACTAGTAATGGCTAAATGAACTGTAAAACTGTCAACAACTGTTACTAAGGTGAAAGCGTATCCCAGCATTCCCTTATGTGTTCTTATAAACCGCATAGCTGCATATTGAACCAGACATATAATAAGGTGTTTTGATGTGGGCAATGTGGTCTGTATCAATGCATAATATGTATGCATTTTAAATCCATACTTAACCTACTTGGCATAGCGGGTTTTAATGTGCAGGCCTTCTTCTGTCACTTTTAATATCCCACATCCGGCTACATGGCCTTATGTTGTCATGAACAACTGTTCCTCTTCTGTTGTAGCAGCAATGAAATACAGGTTCACTGGGTTTTTCAAGAACAAAAATACAAAATACCACGTGAGATACGACCCGCCAGAGAGCTAGTAATTCCTTGAAATAGACCAAGAGATGCCTATTTATATGGTGTACAGGGACCAAAAATAGGACAGGTATTTTTATGTCCCTTAGAGAGAGAATGTTTTTCATCTTTCACCATTTGTGTGGTTTTTATTTATTCATTTATTTTTTTACTTGTCCTGTAAACTGTGATAGTCCCTTAGCTGACACGTTCAGCACCATTGTAAAATGAACTATGGATAATTTTCAAAACAGTTCATCAGGAATTGATTGCAATGCATCTGTGCTATATCATAGTCTTTTACCATTCTTGTACTTAATTATTTCATAATTAATGTTGATTAATTTTTTTTCTCCATTAGGCCTTTTTAAAGATTATGTTATAAGGTACAGGATCGGGTCAGGTCACTGCTACCTCAAATATTTTATTTTATTACTTTTTATTTTGTTTTGTTTTGTTGTAAATTTAATTTAATTTAAGTTTTCAATCCAGTGCCTTTTCCAAAAACACATCTATCAGATAATGTGTTTTAAACGCAGAGATTGTGGTCAGGTAGGCATAAATTATACTTAAAAATATTTTTATTTTATTTTATTTTGTAATTAAGTATGTCTATACCAGGCAGATGAGCTAAATAATTTTTTATCTTTTTGTTCTATAATTTTTAGTTATTTTCATTTAAATTAGTTTCAATTCGCAGTACTTTACAAACATCTAAAGATAATTGTGTTTACGGCGAAGATTGGTCAGGTCGGACATGAATCGTTCGTAAATATCTTTTTTTATTTATTTTATTAATTTGGTGAATTTATGATTCTATATAAGGCAGAGGAGCTCAAATTTTGTAATTATTTTTTTAATTTATTTTTTTTTTTTAATTCAGTGCAGTTCCAAACATCTAAAAGATGTGTGTAGCAGCAGATTGAGGATGCTGGGTCACAAAAAGAAGTATAAAATGATGAATTTGTATTACATAACGTTTTTACAATAGCACACCAAAAGTCTCTTACAAAAGGATTTACCGGCAGCTTTAGTGGATACAGACCAATCCTGACCTGTAAATGTTTTTATTTGTATAGAAGCTCCATTAGTCCCGCCAGTTACAATAGCTTAACACCTCATAGAGAATACTCCAAATTACATGCTTCCTTGTCCCAGACTCTGATACCGTATTACATCTCAGCGGTCCAGCAGCAGGTATCACAAGTCGTGTTTGCACATGTGCTGATTGTCTCAATCTGACTGTTTGACTGTTATGACTGCAGAAGAGGGGAAAGACTATACAGTTTCCAGGTTTTCTGTTTCTCAAGTCTCGCTCTTTGCATGTCCAGATTATAATAGTTTTTGATTTTGTTGTGCACACACCATTGTAGAAGAGCTTTTAAGGTCATTCTAATGCTTGGAGGATGTCATTTTCCCCCATTATTCCAGTCATTTTGAGTTCTTCTGATTTCAAAGATGATTGTGATGCAATGGCTATACGTCATCACCAACAGCATGAATTACATCCGAAGTTTTCAAGTCTGCTCCTGGAGAAGACCCACTTCCTGCAGAGTTTAGCTTAACAAGCTAATAGAGGTCTTCAGGACTATAATTGAACATTTCTAGCAGGTGTGTTGGAGCTGAAACGAACGGTGCGTCCGAAATCACGTACCGTCTTAGTAGGTACTACGTTTGAGTTTGAACTTACTTCACGACTATTGAAAAAGTAGGTTCTATATTCGAATACTATGAATTCGGACATACTATAATTTTGGTATACTGCATTTGTTGTTGTTGTTGTTTTTTTTTATATTCGTTTTATTTTGATGTATATGGAGGGAGTATTTGATTTTCGGATGCAGCTTTTAAACCTCTTTAGGAACCAGGAACGAAGCTCCCTAAATTAGACCACCAAAAGTTTGAAACGCTGGAGTGATTTTTTGTCATGATCTTTTAAAGTTTTGATCCAAAAGCTTCTGCATAAATGCTTAAAAATTGGTTTTGTAAAACATAATTAGAATATTAATTATATATTTTAAAATACATTTTAAAATTATATGCACTACCAGTCAAAGGTTTGGACCGGGTTTGTTTTTTGTAGAAAGAAATTAATATTGCAATTTATCTTTATCAGTGACGTTAAAGCCTTTCACACTGTTACAACAAAGATAATATTTCAAATAAATGCTGTTTTTTGTTTTTTTTTGACAAATAAATTTCAGAAAAAAATGTAGGCTTCACAGTTTCTATAAAAATATTAGTATTACTAACAATATAATATTACGTCAAATAAGGTAAAACTGTTCTCACATGCATACTAAGATTCTAACTGTTCGTGCGCTGGAATCCGCATATCACGAGGGATTTCTGAAGGATCACGTGACACTGGAGACTGGAGTAATGATGCTGAAAATTCGCTTTACCACCACAGGAATAAATTATATTTTAAAATAAATTAAAATAGAAAAACTGTTATTTTAAATTGTAATAAAATTTCACAAGATTACTGTTTTGCATTAAGGCCCTTACCATTATTGCGAGCTTCATCTTTCAAAATAAATATAAAGACAGAGCCCGAAAGGGCAACAGAGTCGCGTGACGGACACAGTAATGATGCAGTACACAAGCCACGGTCAAGACAGCTGACTCCACTGTGATTTGGACCCCCCCCCCCTCTTCTCCCTCTCTCTCTCTCTCTTCTCTCTCCTCTCTCTCTCTCTCTCTTCTCTCTCTCTTCCCCTCTCTCTCTCTCTCGCAAACAAACACACACGATGCTTAAACTCCGAATTTGAACGGTCAATAGCAAGTACTTAAACTAATAACAAAACTGTAGCTGATTCCGAAGCGCCAGATTGTCATAGCAAAGTCAGAATTACCTTCTCTTCTAGGTTCACGAAATGGTCGTCCATATAATGCATTGCTGTTCTGTTGTAAGTATTTTTAAAGATTCCTAAATGCATCTACTTGCGGAAGGCCAATAAAGTGCCTTTGCTTTGGCCTAGAAACACACAGCGTCTCCCTGACATGGCTGCTTCAACACTAACTGCGGTTACTGAAACCACGCCGCCTTTCTTTACCTGAACATTTGGGTGGCATTATGCTAATATTTCCACATAGTGCGGTAGATATGTGGGGGTGTGTTGGACGCAACCGTTTTATAGGGGGGCGTGGCAGCGTATTAACTTTTGATAAAGAATAATCTTTGGTTTTGGCTTTAGTCGTGCAACTTCAAAGGATTTAATCTATGCACAATCCGATTGAACACTCCAAAGAGAGAAAGGAAAACCTTGAAATAGGCAGCATGACCCCTTTAAAAATACATTCTTAGAAATCATAGAATTCAGCATGCAGATTTTGTATTTCTATAATAATAATGTACCAAGTTCCTATAGCATCCTTAAACCTTCTCCAGTTAGATTACTTTGGCAGAAAAGTAGTTTATTCTTCGTATTATTATTCATATTAAATTAAATTATACCTAGTTATTATTCATCTGTGCCTTTTATCATATCAGCTATGCTTTACAGTAAGTTAAAGATGTTTAGACACTCTAAAACACTATTATATTATATATTCTGTAATGGGATGGAATCTGCATGCAAGCATGTTTTCGATTTATGCAAAGACAATGACACCTGTTGTTTTGGTTGTATGACTATGGCCGCATTTTATTTCTTGTCAGAAATAGCTCAGACTTTCCCACACACAATAAGTCAACAAAAACCTACACACAATCTCCACCCATCCACACAGTCTCTATTGTTCAAACTCCGTTTGTACCGCTTTAGGCATTTCTAAATGAGAAAATACCATCAGTGTAGTGTTAATCCGTTAATTTTAGATTAATCCCATCTTAATCCTGTCACCTTCCAAGTGGAGGTGCCAGTTTTCCTGAATTCACCAGAGGTTGTGGTCACGCAAGTTCAATGTGTTAAATGACAAAAAGTTCCTTTTTTGGTTGAATTATTCCTCTAAATAAATCTTTTTTTAGCTGCTCTGTTCTGAATTGACGTTCCCTCACATCCCATAATATCTGACTACACCCACATCCCATATGCTTATATATAGAGTTATAAAACTGACATTTGCTTGAGAAATTCAGCATTAGCATTGAGGTCATAAACCACAGAGTCATGATATATGAAGACTAGTTCCTCGTTGACCTCATGCTATGCAAATGAGGAGTGTAATAGGCAAACACATGCATGCTTTCCAGAGAAGAGCTTTGTTGCAAAATGTACTTTACAGTCAAGGAACACAAAGCACATAAAGGTCAGTGGATGTGGGTTAACGGTCATGCTTTCATAGCCTTTACCTCAAGGTGTGACACACATGGCATTGAGTTTCTGAAAGTTTACACTTCCTGTGGCTTTGATGATTTTCTCTGCTGTTGGTTGACTGAAATCAGACTGATGGCAAAAATTGAAATAACTACTCTATTGCACTCTGCTGTATATTAGTTAGAAAGATATTGTTCTTTTTTTATTTATTTTATTAGGGCCACTCTTGGAATTGCTCTGTTTTTATTTCTTTCTTTTTTAAAATTATTTTTATAATTTGTTTTGTGTTTTATGATAGTAAACTGAATTCACCCAAATGATAGTTTTGGTTTTGTGTTGTATGTTTCTTTTTGGGTTTTGGTTTTTTGTTTTGTTTTCGTGCAGCTGTGACTGAGGGCTGTGCATACTTTCTAAACCATCAAAATTTGTAGTTCTGGACTTGGCCCAATCAGAACAACTCTTTATTTAGTTATTGTTATTATTATTTTATTGCTTTGAATTATTAGGGTTTTGTATTTTGGTTGCGGTTGGTTTTTTATTATGGGAGTTTTTGTTTTTGTTTCGTTTTTTGGTGCGTTTTGTTGGACTTTGAGGTGTGATATACTTCTATACAATAAAGGGTCGTTCACCCCAAAATAATAATTTCTGTCATATTAATACTCACCCTTGTGTCGTTCCAAAACCCGTAGACCTTCGTTCATCATCGGAGACACAAATTATGATATTGTGTTAATCCGAGAGCTTTCTGATCCTCCGTAGACAGCAAAGCAACTGAATGTTCCCAGGTCCAGAAACATAGCAAGAACATCGGTAAAACAGTCCATGTGACAAAAGTGGCTCAACTTCAATTTTACAAAGCTACGAGAATACTTTTAGTGTGCAAAAAAAAAAAAAAAAAATATGCACTGTATTCAACACTTTCCCACCCCCCCCCCACCCCCACCTCCGAAACGTAACAACTCTGTAAATAAAATTTTTTTTTTTTTGCGCACAAAGTATTCTCGTAGCTTCACAAAACAGAAGTTGAGCCACTGATGTCACATGGACGGTTTACCGAGGTTCTGGACCTGGGAAACATTCAGCTGCGTTGTGTCTATGGGAGGTATAAGAGCTCTCAGATTCATCACAAATCTCTTACTTTTGTTCGAAATGAATGAAGGTTTACCGGGTTTGGAACGACGGAGGGTGAGTAAAAATGACAGAATTTTCCTGGTGGGGTTGAACGACCCTTTAAGTTTGTTGTGTTTATTTTATTTTATATAAATTTATTTCTTTGTTTCTTTTCTTATGTGTCTTTTCATGGTGACTGAGGTGTGTGCTACCCCATAACTCCCTTCAAGCAGTGGATACATTTTTATTTAATGTTTTTAGTCAATGTATTGTATTCTTCTTTGCTTTGAATTGCAGTCATGTGAATTGCTGTTTTCATGCTGCTTGTGTGATGAGGGTGTATTGCTTCTAAACAAATCAAATGTGCTTGTTGAAGTATGTTTGTTTTGTTTGTGTGGGTGCTAGTTGACGGGTAGGTTGCTTTCCAAACACTCACATTTGCTAGTTTTATTTTTCCTATTTTTTATTATTTTTTGCAATCTGCTTGTTGAAGAGGCGTGCTAATACTTCTAAAACATCTATTACTAGGTTCTGACTTGGACCAATAAACAGTCCCTAGCAAACCACCATAACTCTCTAGAAAACGCATAGCATTGCATCCCCATTCTGAACATCTGAACAAAACCGGACTAGCAACTTCCTGGCACATCTATAACACTACTAGCACCTTTGCACCGGAAAAAACTGCTCAGTATGTGGTCCGTGTGAAAGTCTGAAGTACATTAGTGTTAAATTGATGTTTGCACGCTGTTGTTTTTCTTTAGTTACACTTTGCAGCGAGATGAACGGTGCACCCACTGCAAATCTCACACGCTATATGAACACATAGCTACAAAGTATCACCGCTGGGGCTCAGCCATGAGTCCCTACATTTCTAGCTCTGAGGGCTTACGTTCAACGCAGATGAGAGTACATTTTGACCAGTTTAAGACACCGCTGGCCCAAGCTCATTTTGGCCAGCACCAAGCCCTATATTTGGACATGGTTCAGGCAACCTTGTGCCGCGGCGAGGCAGCCGACCGGGAGAGACAGAGACACGGCGAGCGAAAATTACACACGCGACACGCCAGAAGACAGAGGCTACGGGCAGAGAGACGCAAAACGAAGAAGACGATCCACAATTTGAGGTGTTTAATGAAAAGGAAGATTGTGTGTGTGAAACGCGAAAACGCGCAGTAGGTAAGAGAGGCCTGAGGAGGAATTGCACATAAAGGATGAGAACAGAAGAAGAGCACATGCTTAGCTGCAAGCCACAGTGGCCAACTGATTACACATAGTGCATATGATACAACATCCCTACAGAATCACAGCAGACATGAATGTGTGCGTACAGGTTTGGCTTTGGTTTAAACAAATATTTGAAGAAGTACAGACATTTGAAGTGGGTCCTTAGTATTTGAAATGCTCATAAATAGGTTAAATCAAATGATTGTGCAGTATTTTTTTTATTTTATTTTGTTAATGTCTGTCTGGCTGTCTACTGTTTTATTTTTATTTTTTTTTAGTTTTATGCTTCTGCCCCTTTGTAGGCTGTTTGAAGCACTGCTATTTTATTTTATTTATACTTGCTGTCTAAAGCATTTTTTTCTTTTCTTTTATTTTCCTTTTGTAATCTGTCTAAATCACTAGTTTGTTTGTTTATTGTGTGTTTATTTATTATGCTTCTGCCCCACAACTACTTTATTAGGATTATATTCTTTTATTTTGGTTCTGTCCCTTTGTTATGCTGTCTAACAACTGTTTTTTATTTTATTTTGTTTTATGCTTCTGCCTCTTTGGAGGCTGCCTTAAGCACTACTATTTTTACTTTATTTAATAATTGTTTCTTTTTATTTTATGCTTCTGTCCCTTCGTAGGCTTTCTAAAGCATTTTTCATTTATTTATTTTTATTTTCCCTTTGTAGGCTGTCTAAATCACTAGTTTGTTTGTTTATTTATGTATTTATTTACTATGCTTCTGCCCCACAACTGCTTATTTTATTTTATTCTAGGCTGTCTTGTTTTATTGTATGTTTAATTTTATGTTTATTTTGTTTTATTTAATTTTGTTCTATTTTATTCTGGCTATCTAAGCACTACTAATTAATTTTTTTACTTTATTGTATTATGCAATTTTCATTATTGTTTCAGACTATTACTCTCTACTATACGCTGCTTACCTTGCAAGCACCTTATTTTGTTTCTGTCCTTTCTCTGTATTCAAAAAAATCGCCAACCACTATTTTACACTTAGCCTTTCTTTCATGCTTTTTTCCAGTGGGGCGTTTTCTGAGGTGGTCCTTGAGGACACAAGAAGAGAGAAACGGAACGGCAGGATACGCAGGCGAAGGGGAGCCGCATCGCGCCCAACCAACCGCGGCAGGCAAAGGGGAGCGCCGACTCGCCAAGCGCCGCGCTTAGCGTGTGAGGGACGGACGGAAACCACGAAGATAACGTCGTTCTCACAGCTCCCACACACATAACAAAAAATACCCCCAAACCCCAATTTACAATGGCTGTAAGGCACAACGTTCCTAACAGCTACAGAAACACACGATATAACGTTCTCCGAGGCGAAAGCTGTTCCGGGGCAAAGAGGTTTGTGAGCAATCTCCAAGAGCGAAGAGAGATGACTCAGCTTACGGCCACGCCCTCACAGCCTCCTACCTTTTGATCCTACTGTCCCTGATCAAAAGCGTTCGAGAGCATTTAAACAGGGCCAAAAGGAAAAAACGAAGTTCATGGAGGGCCCTACGCACCGCAGACCTGTACATATTCACAGCGAAGGTTGAGGTCCGGACAGGCGAGGTACGCGATGGTCAGGGTCCTGTACTAAAACAAGGGTGCGGAGTAAAACCGCTTGCAGGAGAGCATGCCAGCTGGGATGTGGTGTGTCGTCAAAAAGTGGTACGAGACCTGAAGAAAATCGGGACATACAGTTTGGGTTATGCTGTATGTTAACATATTAGGGACTTGCATAGAGATGATTAGGGGGGGCAACGTCAGCTGACTGAATAACAAACAATTAGGCCTCAAACATACGCACAAGCGCCAGAAACCTAATGACGTGTGGGACAAGGGCACTAATAAGAAGGAAATGAGAAAAACGGAACTTCTGCCATCACCAAAAGAAAGAGAGGCATTAAATAACACACAACATCATGGGCGGACTCTGGTTTGGCGGTAGTGATTCAAAAAGGTCATCTGTTCTTTTCAGGACAAGACATGAGAAACGAATTGTGGCACTGAGAAGAAACATATTACGAAGAGCCATCCTTTGATCTTCTTATTATGCAACTGTAGTAGAATCTGTTTGCTACTATCACTGAACAATGACTTTACACGTCACAGCAGAGTCTATGAAAAGGGAAAGGCCAAAAACGATGTGACGAGGTTTGCCAGAAGGACAAGCTTGGAAAAAGAATTAAGAAATCTGTTCTGTTGGGTGATGTTGATTTTCTTTGGAATTGCAGTCAGGATAGATCTTCTTAATGTCATATTAACTTTCACATTGACGAAGTTTCAATGGCCTGTGGGGAGTCCAACATCATGGACTTGAAAGGGAAGCCATTTTTTTTGGATCATCACAGCTGCTGCTGTTGTTTGACAATCATTGTATTGATCTGAAAACAAACTGATGATTTCTCCAGTACCACTCAATAATCTCAGAGGTTTGACCTTGCGAAACATTAGGATTTTGTTGTTTTGAACCCAGAGATAGGGGAGTTTTTTTGTTTGTTTGTTTTTTTATTTTATTTTTTGGTTTGCTGCTTGTTGAATTGAATCATCTGAATTGGGTTTTATTTTTTGTTTTGTTTTGCTGTATTTTTCTGTATGTTTTTCCCTTGAGTGGTTTCGTTTTCTTTGTTTTTTGTTTTTGCTTTGCTTTTGGTTTGCATGGGCTCTTACTTTTCTAAAAACACTCAAATTTGCCACATTCCGTTTTGGCCTAGTAAACAAATTCATAACCCATAAATCCCATAACACCCATAAATCCCAAGCAACCACATATTAATGCATGCATTTTAACCATTCTTTTTATTTATTTTTTTATTGTTAGGTTGATACTTGGTGAATGGAATCTGCATTATGGGTTGTTATTATTATTACCTATTATATATATGATTTGGATGGGTGTTTTGTTCTAGAGCAAACGGAAAAACGTATGGGTTTTTGGGGGCCGATAAAGATTATTAGGGAGTAAAACAAAAGGTGATACCGAATATCGGGCGATAGTTTCTTTGGTCTATTTATAGTACAAGTACCAGGCAAAGTTTGGACACCTTTCCCTTCGTGGTGTCCCAAACATTTGACTGGTACTATATATAGAATACAGTATATACAGAATATATATACATAAACACATTTTTTGCAATGATCACTCAAATGTGGTGATAAAACACTTATAATTGTGACAGAGATATGTAAGGGCATTTAACAAATTAACAATAAACTTGCGATGAGTGCGATGCACAAAGTAACGGGGGGTAGTTGTAACACACGTGGTTTGAATATTTATTTTCCCATAGTAACATTTAAATTCTGGCTTAAAATTTTTTATCTCAGTTTTTATTATTAATTTAAAATTAGAAAAAATCTGCTATTATTTTAATCTCCAATCTGTTATTTATCAGTTCAGATAGTTTTTTTTTTTTTAATGCTTTGATTACTAGCAGAAGACACTAACCAGTTTTAAATTCCAGTTGCGCAGATGGGGCACGTTGTAACACTGTGTTACAATGTGCTATTCTATGACATTAGCGATGTAATTTACACTATTTAATTTAATTCGAAACCATGAATCAAACAGGTGAATAAAGATGGACAGTCAATGTTTAATGTTTAGAAAAGATTATTTCAAGACATGTAAAGCATTTCTGCTCATTTATGTGGGCCGTCCCAAGCATGGTCGCAATGTGTTCATTGTCAAACTCCAAAAATCAGATATTTTCATCTTAAAAAAACGTCATAGTTTTATATTTGAACAAAAAAAAAAAAAAAATATATATATATCTATATATATATATATATAATATATATATCTTATAATTATTATATTAACAAACTATTTAGTTTGTTTCTTGTATAGTTTTTTTCATTCGATCAGATAAGATTTTAATCTGTCATATGGTCAAGTTACAACGTGCCCCTCAGGTGTTACAATGTGTTCCACCTACGGGGTATGTTGTCACATTTCACTTCCATTTTTGAGGGTAAATAAAGAAAAACATATACACAGTTATTATAAAACAAAGTGACATATTTGTACTAGACAAGTGTAAAAATACTGTAGATAAAAAAATTATACTCTGAACCCCATTTGGATTTACACAAACTGAGAAAGTCAAAAAATGTTACTTTGTGCCCCGCTCTCCCCTACCTCTGTAAATAAATACAATATAGATTCACGTCTCGCGCACTTTAATGCTCTTTAAATTTAACGTGTATGTTCCCTTGGAACTGGATTCATGGCGGAATTTCATGTGAAGTCCAATTCGCAGGGCACTTACTGTCGAATAAGACAATGCTTGAATGCTACTGCCTGAACAAGAGACCTTCTTTACTGAAGTGAAAGTGTTGACTGGTTTCACTATCTCGCGAACGCGCCGGCGGATTTCTACCAAATTCGGGGGATCCCTTCAGCTCGAGAATTCGCTGCGCCGTTACGGATATATGGCCGTTCAAAGTTTCAATGGTTTTCCATAGACTTGAGATTTAAAGCGTTTCATCCAGGTCGCAGTAGCAAACAATGGAGCGCGCTCTACTGGACAAACTAAGCAATTACACAATTTCAAGCATTTTATCTGCAATATATGTTCTGTAAAAAATGTAAGCTCATATCGGCTGATAATATCGGCAAAACGATATATCGGTCAGGTTCTAGTTTTTTCCCTTTGATTTGGTTTGTTTTTGTCTTCCTTTTTTCTATTATTTTTTTTTTTTCTTTGCTTTGTTTTTTGTTGCTTTTGGCCCAGTAAATAAGTACTTAACCACCCATAAATCCCAAGCAACCACATATTAATGCATGCATTTTAACCATTCTTTTTATTTATTTTTTTATTGTTATTATTATTATTTTTGCTGCTTGTTGAATTGAATTAATAATGGGTTTTTGTTTTGCTTCTGCGTTGAATTGTTGTGCTTTGGGGGTGGGGGGGTTGTGTTCCTTGGTTTGGTTTGGTTTGCTCTGTGGGTTTTTTTGCTTGGCTTTGGTGGTTTGGTTTGGTTTTGGTTTTGTTTTTCATTGATGCTTATTGGACTGAAGGTGTGCTATTCTTCTTCTGAAAATCAAATTTGCATATTCGACTTGGCCCAAGAAACAAAACTACTAACACACAAGAACAATCCCTGCAACCACATATTAAGCATTTATTTTAGACCACTATTTAACGTTCATTTTATTTTAATTCAGTGAGTTTGTATTCATTTTTAAAGATCATTTTAAGATTTATTTGAATTTATTTATTTTACCAAAAGGAGGGAATCAAAAAAAGCATGAATGACGTAGAAAAACATATCTGTTCAAAGTTTGGGTGTCGTATATTTTTTCCCCCCAGTAGAAATTAATCTTTTATTCATCAAGGATGCATTACATTTTATTGACAGTAATCAGTATTATATATACCTGCATGTAATTTTGAATTTTAGAACTAACTATTATACGTTATTAAAAAAAACATTTGTTAAAAACAGATTTCTTTTATTTTTCAGTGTGTCAGGTGGGGAGTTGTTTGATCGTATAGTAGAGAGGGGTTTCTACACGGAGCAGGATGCCAGCGCGTTAATCAAGCCGGTTCTGGATGCGGTTAACTACCTGCATTCACTGGGGATTGTCCACCGAGACCTGAAGGTGATAATTTCCCTTGACTGATTTCCTTCACACCAAAACAAATCGATATACTTTCACTATACAGTATATAGGAAGCTGGAACATGAGGCATGAAAGGACACCGCACTGCGATCACTCACTTCCACTTCAGTGGAAACAAGACGTACGGTGTAAAATAACTCCCTGTGACTTTTAAACCTTATCACCTTCTCTTCTCTCTCATCTCCTGACAGCCAGAGAATCTGCTCTATTATAACCCACATGAAGAATCCAAGATTATGATAAGTGATTTCGGGCTGTCCAAGATGGAGGGCGCAGCCAATGACATCATGTCCACAGCCTGTGGGACGCCGGGATATGTGGGTAAATATCAGTGTTATTCTGCACCGAATCTGAAGATTTAATAAAATGATTGTCATTTTATTGGTAAAAAACTGTTAATTGGTTAACGGTAAGTTTCTTTATATGGTTAAAAAAAAACTAATAGATCTATACTGTTACAGTACAATATTGTTAAATATACAGTTTTTTAAAAAGTGAAAAAGAACAAGGCTATGTATACGTAATAACTGACCACTGAAAAACCAAAACTGACATTCCTAGTAGAGTTCTCCCATTTGAGGTTGTTCACTGAAAAACTAAGTCTATATAATTATTTTGCTGAATCAGTTAATACATGAAGCGTTCTTATAGAAATATGTGCATCAATAGTGTTATCTCTCTTACCACTGTGTTTTTAAAGTATTTGTCATGTATTGTAAAGGTAAAAATAATAGATATTTTAGTATTTGGTAGGTTATTATATGACACTTACAACTATATGAATTTTAAACCATACTGCCAATTTTTACAAAAATGTTCAATGATTATGTTATTTTGTTTTTACAGGATAGTATACGTAACGGAAATAGTTCAGGAAAATATAAAATTTGGTGTTTCAAATACCTATGTTTTTTGTTTCCTATTATAGGTTCATATGCCAATTATGTTGGTTCAAATAGACAAATATAATATATTTACAATTTGTGAAATTGTATACTATGACGTGGATGTGTACTTGTCGGCAAGTCAAAAAAGCACAAAAAAAGGGTAGAACAAATTTGTTTCCAAACCGGGATGAATTAAAAATAAAATAAATAAAAACGGAATAGCAATTTATAAAGCTCTACAAATTAAGTACCTTTTTCTTGCAATTGTCAGTTAACATTTACTGTTTTGACTTTTTCTGCGAGTTTAATTCTTGCATTCTTACTTTTTTCTGAATTGTTGAGAAATAAAGTCTGAATTGTGAGATGAAAAAATTGCAATTATCTCTAAGAAAAAAGCGTCTATAGACATGAGATGATCAAAATGATGATTCAATTTGTTTTGGGGTCAATTATCCATAATTACCCTTTTACAGTTTAGTAAATGCATCATTTCATTTGTTTTCTCTGTCTTTTATTACTTCAGCTCCAGAGGTATTAGCACAGAAACCTTACAGCAAAGCTGTGGACTGCTGGTCTATAGGAGTGATTGCTTACATCTTGTGAGTGTTTTTTAACCCCATATGAAACACACTTGGTTGCTTTCCAAACCATTTTTACAGTCATTATTTTAAAATACTCATCACTTTTGAATCCACGCCCTCCTCAGGTTGTGTGGATACCCTCCGTTTTATGACGAGAATGACTCCAAACTTTTTGAGCAAATACTGAGGGCCGAATACGAGTTTGATTCCCCGTATTGGGACGATATTTCTGATTCAGGTGTGTATAGCATTGGAAACCACTGTGAAATGAATCCTATATTAAACAGACCTCATTTACTCACCCTCATGTCATTCCAGAATCAAAAGACTTTATTTGAAGGAATGTTGGGGACCTCATTGGGTCCCATGATTCCATAGGTGTTTTTTGTTAGTTAATATGGAGTCGTGCGGGACAGTAATTTTAATTTTTGGGTGATTTATCCCTTTAATGACCCTTAAATTAGATAAACTCTACATTTATTTGTATCAGCTTCAGTATTGGAGAAAATTACACCTTTTTTCACCTCTTTTTGTCTCTTCTACCCACTTAAATGCCATCATTAAGTATGACTTGGCTTTCTTGTGTTTACTTGTCACTGACAGTCACGACTTTTTTTTCCCCCATGAGCACCACTTTAATAAGGGTTTTTCGAAAGTAACACTGGTATTGCAGCCAGATATAAATCAGCAGTTGAAAAGCATTTTCTGGCGCCAGGCCATTCGGCATCGTTTGAAAATAACAACTTGACACCCACACCACAAGCTGTTCCCTGGTGTCTGGGGAAGTGTAGGAGGGTGTCATTTTTTCACAATTAGAACTGCGCCCTTGTGTAACTGATTCAGGTTTCTTTATTTTCACATTTGTGTTCTTTCATAGCTAAAGACTTCATTAGTAACCTGATGCAGAAAGATCCAGAAAAGAGGCTCACTTGTGAAGAGGCTCTTCGGCATCCGTGGTGAGCGACCAGGAATATAGACACATTGTGTTTAAATTTTTTCGCATGAAAACCCCTGGGGTTATATTAGTTGCTTCTGGTTTAAGGTTTTAGTTGCTGTCAATAACATTAAGCATAAGGTAAATTAGGACATTGAAATGACTGGGAAATAATGGTCCAATCATCCTGAATTATATAATTATATTATATTATAAATTATATTTAAATATGCATAACATAATGAGAACTGGGAATGTCAAAAAATGTATAATGCAAAAAAATGTATCAAATAATTTAAAAAAAAAATAGGCCTAGTTTTGTATATATTCGGCAAGAACTTTAATCCACAGTTCAAAAGTATTTTAAAGGAAGTTAATCGTTTTTTAGCAAGGATGCATTAAATTGATCACTAGTGACAGTAAAGACTTTTATGTTACAAACTATCTCTAGTTCAAATAAATGCCGTTGTTTTCCAATTCATCAAGAATGCCTGAAAGGCACAAAATCAGCAATTCGAATGACCATGATTCTGAAGGATCATGTGACAATGAAGAGGAGTCATGTGCTGAAATTCAGCATGATTACAGAAATAAATTACGTTAAAATTATTCTTTAAAATAAAAAAACAGGTATTTATGTTTAAAATGTTTACATTTTTAGATCAAAAAATGAGCATGGTGAGCAGGACCATTATATATATATATACAGGGGGTACGGAAAGTATTCAGACCCCCTAAAAATTTTCACTCTTAACAATATTGCACCCATTTGCTAAAATCTTTCAAGTTAATTTTTTTCCTCATTAATGTACACACAGCATATTGACAGAAAAACACAGAATTGTGACATTTTTGCAGATTTATTAAAAAAAAAAAAACTGAAATATCACATGGTCCTAAGTATTCATTTTTGCTCAGTATTTAGTAGAAGCACCTTTTTGATCTAATACAGCCATGAGTATTTTTGGGAAAGATCCAACAAGTGTTTCACACCTGGATTTGGGGATCCTCTGCATTCCTCCTTGCAGATCCTCTCCAGTTCTGTAAGGTTAGATGGTAAACGTTGGTGGACAACCATTTTTAGGTCTCTCCAGAGATGCTCAATTGGGTTTACGTCAGGGCTCTGACTGGGCCATTCAAGAACAGTCACAGAGTTGTTGTTGAAGCCACTCCTAGTATTTTAGCTGTGTGCTTATGGTCATTGTCTTGTTGGAAGGTAAACATTCGGCCCAGTCTGAGGTCCTGAGCATATCCTGGAGAAGGTTTTCGTCCAGGATATAACTGTACTTGGCCGCATTCATCTTTCAACCATTGCAACCAGTCGTCCTGTCCCTGCAACTGAAAAACACCCCCACAGCATGATGCTGCCACCACATGCTTCACTGTTGGGACTGTATTGGACAGGTGATGGCAGTGCCTGGTTTTCTCCACACATAAACCGCTTAGAATTAAGGCCAGAAAGTTCCATCTTGGTCTCATCAGACCAGAGAAATCTTATTTCTCACCATCTTGGAGTCCTTCAGGTGCTTTTTAGCAAACTTGCACTGAGGAGAGGCTTCCGTCGGGCCACTCTGCCATAAAGCCCCGAATGGTGGAGGGCTGCAGTGATGGTTGAATTTCTACAACTTTCTCCCATCTACCGACTGCATCTCTGGAGCTCAGCCACAGTGATCTTGGGGTTCTTCTTTACCTCTCTCACCAAGGCTCTTCTTTCCCGATAGCTCAGTTTGGCCGGACGGCAGCTCTAGGAAGGGTTCTGGTCGTCCCAATCGTCTTCCATTTAAGGAATGGAGGCCACTGTGCTATTGGGAACCTTAAGTGCAGCAGAAATTTTTTTGTACCTTGGCCAGATCTGTGCCTTGCCACAATGCTGTCTCTGAGCTCTTCAGGCAGTTCCTTGGACCTCATGATTCTCATTTGCTCTGACATGAACTGTGAGCTGTAAGGTCTTATATAGACAGGTGTGTGGCTTCCAATCAGTATAATCAAACACAGCTAGACTCAAATGAAGGTGTAGAACCATATCAAGGATGATCAGAAGAAATGGACAGCACCTGAGTTAATTATATGAGTGTCACAGCAAAGGGTCTGCATACTTAGGACCATGTGATATTTCATTTTTCTTTTTTACTCATCTGAAAAAAAGTCAACAATTCTGTGTTTTTTGTCAATATGGGTGCTGTGTGTACATTAATGAGGGAAAAAAAAAAAAATAACTTAAATGATTTTGCAAATGCTGCAATATAACAAAGAGTGAAAATTTAAAGGGGTCTGAATACTTTCCATACCCACTGTCTGTAATATCTATTATCGATATATATATATATTATATAGTTAAAAATACTATAACAACATGATATAATATTAATTATTACCTTGCACGAAACTGTGAAGTATATTAATCTCATGATGTTAGTGAGCACAGGGTTACTAGTGTGACGTAAAACAAAACTGAATCATTTTTTAAAAAACTTAAACATTAACTTTTATTTATTTTTATTTCAGTATTTTTCTTTAGCCATAGCCAACAAATGTCTTATTTAACTTGATGTACGAAATAATAACCAAACACTAAAATACAAAGTTACAGTAGAAAAATATAGACATTTCTACAGTAATAAAATGGAAACATAATAAAATAAAATAAACAAAAATGTAAAATGTAACTTTAAAATATAAATGGAAACTATAATAGTATCTCAATGATACTAAAATAAACACATGGCGCACAAAGATTCATGGGTTTGTACGTTGTGAGAGTATACTCAAGATACTGGCATCCTTGTGGATGCCAGATGATACGACAGGACGTCCAACTGCTGACTCTCCTCTGATTGCAGGATAGCTGGTGATACTGCGCTCTGTAAGAACATCCACGAATCAGTCAGCCGGCAGATGAAGAAGAACTTTGCCAAAGCAAAATGGCGAGTCAGTGACCACTTCCTTTCCTCCTTCCTCCAAAAAGAAATTTTACATTGAACAGCATGAAAGGTGATTTCAAATTCTGTATTCTTCTCTCACAGCAAGCGTTTAATGCTACCGCAGTGATCAGACATATGAGGCGTCTTCAGCTCGGCAGCAGTATGGATTCCTCTCAACACAGGAAGCAGAATCTAACATCCATGCCAGGGAAGAGTCAGTCGGTCGATGTTTCCTCAGTCAACCGCAACGACTGTAAGTTTTTGCCTTTATTTTTCATGAAACTCACAAGACTTTTGTTGACCAACTTGAGTTACTCATCAGCAGTGATGTGCTGTGTGTTGTATTATGTTGTATTGTCAAACAGCCCTTGAGGAGGGTGTTATCTTTGTCTAGGTTCGTCCGAGCAGCACACGCGGCCATCCACGGTCACTACCATCATCACTGGCTCCAAATGACGTCACTTCCTGTCAGACTGCTCACTTGACTCTTGCACTTTGTGGAAAGACGTGTTTTCTTCTATTTAACTTCCATTGTCCACAGTCGCCCAATCAAACCAGTTTTCCTTTCTGGAAAGACAGTGGAGTGCTATGAAACAAGACCGATTCATAAATAGTGGCCTGTGTGAATTTCAGGGGACTGTTTTATGTGGCTGTTGAATGGAGATTACGAACCTTGAGATGAAGAACATCTGCTCTGAGTCTTAATAGAAGATAAAAAGGTGTAGATAAAACGATTTTCATTCATTAAAGAGTTCTTGTAACGTTTTGCTGCTTTATTTCAACCTGCTGCTGCTTTGAAGAACCAAACGATAAAGGATGTGAGATTCAAATACAGGCTTTAAACCAGTAGCCACGTTTATTGTCATCCAATAGGTATATACTTGAAATTCGGTCCTGGATGCGTCTGGCATTTATTAATCTGAGAATGAAGGATGTGAATATTGTATAAACAAACAGTAGTGTGTCGTTTAACGTTTTTATCAGCAATTTGTTAATATCAGTGAAAGAATCTGGAGTGATTTGTGTCAAATGTTTCTGAAGGTATAAAATATGATGGTGAAAAGTACTATTTTGTGTATGTTTTGGATTTATTTCGTAAGCTTTGCTTTTTTTAAATGACTTGGTCACACTTTACATTGCAGTGATTATGTTGCATTGTAACATTTTGTGTAAATGCTGCTATTGCCACTTACTATTAATAGTACATTATTATTATTAAATATATGTAATATAGACACTGTAATGTAAACTGTTATCATAATTTAGTTCTTTCAATTGTGGCTAATAAGGAAATTGATAAACGCTTGACCAATAACGTGTATGTTTTATCACAGATCTATATGAAAAGTACCTGCTTCAGTGGCGGACATTTGTATTTGCTGATCTTGTGTTTCAGGGAAGCGAAAACGAAAACTTTTCCAAGTTTAACTGAAGCTGTTTTGATATGATGTGTCCACTGATATACGACTGTGAGAGATTCAAACAGTTTCTGCTCTAAATCTTGCATGTCATCCTGGTCTTCATACCGGCCCTCTGAATTTAGCAGCTGCGTGCTGGTTCTTTCATTCAGGTCGCTGAAATGATGTAAGCAGTGTTTTCTCTTTAGTAGATTTGTTCTGTGGTGAGTGTATGGTTTCAAATTTTCATTAAAGACAAAGATAACACCAGATTTATTGTTGACTTATTGTGATGCAACCTAAAGTAGCTGTTACAAAGATTTACAACATGAAATGTCTGTGTTAAATGTAACACTTTACATTGTCCCAGCACAAAATGAATAAAAATCGGGTTACTTTGAATGATTAAATGACTTGTGTCATTATAGTGTGTGACGAAATGTTCAACAGATTTTAAACTAGCCATAAAAATAACAATTGGCGAGTTTAGTATACCGTAAGGTATGAAGGCTACATATGATATAACACGATCTCATGAAAGTTCGTATAAATAGTACGCCAAATAAAAATTAAAACTCGTGTTATTGATACGCAAAAATGTACTTTGGCGTGTATATGCTACGCGATGGGTAGGTTTAGGGTTGTGGGGTAGATGCGTATCATATGTACGCGAAAACTGCGTATCATATGCACGCCAACAAATTTCGTATCATATGCACGCGAAAACCGCGTATTATATGCACGCCAAACACATACGTATCATATGCACGCCAAAGTCCATTCTTGTGTATCAATAAAACGAGTTTTCGTTTTTATTTGGCGTACTATTTATACGCATTTTCATGAGACCTTCTTAAAGAACTATGATACATGGATTACATACGTTCTGCATGCATGAATACACATATTTATAAGGCTACGTTCTTTTGCGCTATTGTGTGCATGTTTACTGCAGACATTGTGCTGAAACGCCTTCACAGAAATCTACTGTAAAGTACTGTAAAGCTCTCTACCCGTTCTGTTGTAGTTATCCGCTGTTTTACACCGTGTGTCGGTTGTACTCGTAAGATGGGTCGAGGCCGTCGTAGTGAAACTCTCTCCACTGCTCTGTATTTTCTCTGGAGCGCTCGTCTTGCTCTGGAGGAGAGTAAAAATGCAGGAATTTTAGCTTTAACTGTGTATTCAGATGATTACACATAGGCCTTCACAGTACTAGATATAATATTTGAGTAATCGTGTAAATATTTGATGCTATACTGCACTAGCATGACCATGTGCATGATTGGCAGGTATAGCTACTGTAGGCTACAGACATAAAGACATACATATTTAAATATAGCTTTATTACATGCTATTAGTTTTGTATTGTCACAAATGATAAATGATCAATTCTATATATTTATATATCAGGCTATTTCTCTCACATAGCAATGGCATTTATTGTATTATATAGGCGTAGTGTATTTTTTCAGTAGGGCCTATTTTGAAAAGTATATGCAAGATATTAAAACAATATTAAAGTAAATAATTACAGATTTTTTCAAATTAAACGAACCATTATTTGTGTAATTGTTTTTTTAAGTAATGAAATAATGAAATACAGCATGGATGTTGCAATTAATAAATAAACAATAAAATGTAAGTATAAGTAAATAAAGTAAATAAGGTGTGAAATGTATTTATTAAATATATGAAATACCACCTGAAATTAAATATGCCTTAAAATTAAAAACCTTATGAAATATTCAATTAAATGCACCTTGAAATAAAATGAAACAAATCATTCTATCTCAAAATATTCAAATATATAAGTTAAAATGTTTCAGTTAGCCTATAATATATATATCTATAGTATATATTATATGTGTGTGTTGTGTGGTGTGTGTGTGTGGTGTGTGTGTGTGTGTGTGTATATATATTTTATTAATTATATATAGATATTACACTACATAATACATAGTACATATATGCCCTAAAACAAAAGCGAGTAATAAAAGGGGGCATTAAATTTAGTATTTCCATTCCAGGCAACATGAAAAATATCCTGGAACTAAATTTAATTAAGATATATATTTTTAATATCCACCTTGAAATAACCCAAGGGTATGAACCCCCCACAACCCCCCAAAAACCATATCGCATAAATACATTTGGTAAACATGTTTAAAACTGTTTTGTGAAACCCTACAAGGTTCAGCTAAGGTCATGAGTAATCATGTTTACTTGAGTGACTTGTGTTGAATGATCTCAATGATCTCAGAACGCTACTAATGCTGCCTGCCTGATCCAATATGGCCGCCATGAGTGATTTGAGTTCTCACCGTCATGCTCCTCTTCAGCGTTACTCTCAAACTCATTCCTCTGTTCCTCATGATACTCCCTCCTTCTCTCATCTGCGGCCAGTCTCTGTCTCTGTTCAGCTAATAAGACAACAAAATGTGAGAGGAAGAAAAAGAGGAAATAAAAACAGAAATATGCTCAAACAACACGAACCAAGGTATGAAAACGTTCACAAATGATTCAGAAGAACTTTTAGCATAGTAAGCAGACCAGTTTTTTTATTGTATCATAGTTTTTATTATGCCGTACTTTAACTAAATGCATTTTATCCTCACTTCATGATATGAATTATGAAATATAATGTCTTTTCAGTTTCACTGTGCTAAATAGTATTCATAAATAAAGACCGTTTGTTATTACATCACTGTTTGTATTACATAATAGGATCACCTGATTTGGTGTGACTATCAGTGAATTATAAAACATCAAAGCTGCATACTAATTAATTTTATTTCATTCCAAGTCCAAAAGGAGCTATTTATGATTCCACTTGAGATGTTCCACACAAAATAAAGTCCTCTTGTCCTGATATTCACCTTACCATTTAAATACACAGTCATAATTTCTCCCAGGTGAGTCAAACATAATTTCTGGTGAGCCCATAACCATAAATTAACAATCTAAGTCCAGGTCGAAGCCGCAGCAGCAGAGCCCCTCCACCAGCACTGGCAGGAGCTGAAGACTGAAATCTGGTTTCTCCAGCCTGCCCTGTGGTTCCTGCTATGTGCTGCGGTCTGCCGTCCTTACATTCCTCAGCTGGCTCAAAATGCAGCACCTGTGTGGCCAGTGCTAGCCGCTACTAAAAAAGGCTCTTTATTACTGTTTTACACTAGCAAGCCTGACCATAAAGTCCTAGAAGCCACAAAAGTGATGTGATCGATGAAAATTTATTTTGCAAGACTTCAAATTGTGATTTTTTTTGTTTAAAAGTTTGTGGTCAGTAAGATTTTGTAAGGTTTTCTTAATGGTTTTAAAAAGACGTCTCTTTGCTCACTAACGGCTGAATTTATTGATCGAAAATACAGTAAAGCAGTAATTTTGAAATATTATATATTTTAAAATATAACTGTTTTTTTTAGTTGAATATCTTTAAAATGTATTTATTATTCCATATTTTAATTATTTCTTGTAATGGCAAAGCTGCATTTTTATAGTTTTGATGCTTTATATTTTTGTGGAAACTGATAATTTTTCAGATTTTTTTTTTTTTTGAGGAATAGAAGTTGATGCTCCTGCTGAACAAATAAGTGATTTCTTTCCAAATCTGATGGTAACATTTGAATGCTTTATAGTGTTTCTATATATACATTTTTATTTTGCATTATTATTCATATAAAATCCTCAGTTGTACTCAGTTCAGTTCAATCAAACATTCTGGATTGTCCATTGTAGTTGACAATTGCTCAAGGGGTTGCACTTGAATTGAGTTTTTACTCAAGCACAAATAGCCTCACCGTTTATCTCATCTTGAGTTTTCACAGCCCTCTTGCCTCGGCGTTTGAAGAAGCTGGAAGCATCTGCCTCTGGCATGAAGACCTTTCTCAGTGCTCCTTCGGTGATGAAAAACATTGATGAGGGGGAAGAACTCTTGAGAAAGATCTACAGCAACATTGTGAATTTTTGGTCACCTTGAGGATTGGCTGCCTTCTTATCTGACACAGCGGCGCTGTCGGCTCCATGGAACACTGTAACAGAAGAAACACGGTTGAGGTAAGTCCAAAAGATTTGCTACCCTTTCCAGGGACTGTTAGACCTGTGGTTCCCCACATTGGTAAATCAACACTTCCCTTGGTCAGTACAGTAAACCATGGTCCGGTTACTCACAGGTGATGACGGACAAAACAACCAGACAGGTGAGAAGAAGAGGTCGAGTCCAGGACATTTTTAGATTTAGCTGAGCAAGAGCAAAGAAAAAGCGGCTGATGTTCTCAGGGACGTCCTGCCTGAGATTGGGCTTGTGGTCGTGAGAGCAGTGAATGGAATTTGACCAGGAGGGTGAAGGAGGGGTGGAGACTTGGGAATGTGTTGCTTTTGGGGTGGGGGTGGCACCGGAAAGAAAAGGTGGCAGGGATCGAGCTCTGTGGGATCTCGCTTGAAACGATCATATGATATGGGAAGGGTGCAGTGTTTTTTTGTTTGGGGGGTTTTTTTGGTTTTTTTTTTTTTTTTGTTTTTGTTTTTTTGACCTAATGGACCGTTTTTGGCATTAGTGCAGTGGGAGAAGTTATTAATAAAAATGTAGAATAAGGTTTCATTGTAACATAGTAAACTACATTAATTAACAGCACTAACAAGGAAAAATAGTGGTAACGAATTGCTTTAGCTAAGTTGATATAAATTACACAGCGTACTAAATATATTATTTAAAATAAAAAGTTTATTGTTAATATTATTAAGGCACTTAACTCTAAATGAAAACTAACAATAAACAGTATGTGTTTTATTTATGAACGGTAACCAGGATGAATAAAACTGTATAAAAGTGTATGCTCATTGGTAGTTAATGTCCGTTAAGTGCTTATTAATGTAAACTAATAACTTATGGTTAAAGTTGTTCCAATATGCAAGTTAAGGGACATTTGGTTGGCTATAATTTGATAGAATTTTTTTATAATTTAATATTTGTCTTTTTTAGAAATACATGCTCCTTCACAAACAAAGGTTCGGGGGGCACGTACTTAAAAAGTGGTAAAATTGTTTAAAACGTGCACAAGAAAAGGTGAGTTTGTAGTTTTCAAATTAAATCATGTTAACATTATTTGCCTGATGTGGCATAATCCTAATTATTATTAAAAATAAATATAAAGTAATAATAATTGTGTTTTCTTACAAAAAATTTAATTGCCATCAGGTAGCAGCTTACAATGGATTTTTTTGGAAGGTTCTACATGCGAAATCGGCCATTCTAATTTATAAAAAGCCCTTACATTAATTCTTCTGTTAAAACATGTATTATTCATAAAGTTATAATTTTTACAGTCAGTTTAGGGATTTAGGCGTTATGTGGAACCATAATTGTAAAACTGGCTATAAGTTTACGTAGAAAAGGTTAGCAAGTGATTTTTCACAAAAACAAATCATGTTAACACATATTTTTTGTTACATCTTGTAGATACGTGAATAGTTTAATGTTAACTGATTATGTTGGCTGCAGTAGCACACAAAAAAGATTTTTAAATTGTTTTATTTACAAAACATTTATTTACAACCTTACAGTGAGATACTTTGAATAGAAGTGAATGAGGCCAAAATTTGTAGGGTGTAAATGCAGAAATGTGAAGCTCATAATTGTATAAAAGCAAAAAAAGTATTCTAGGTTTTTTTGTTGTTGTTGTTGTTTAGTGATAGTTGCCTGGTCATGCAAGTTGTAAAATTGGATATAACTTAACATATAACAGGTACAGATTTGTAAAAAATTTTGTGATAATTAGCATCATGACACAAATGAATACTTATATTCCAAAAATGAAAATATTGACTTTTCAGCAAATCATTTCGAGACATGTTTCTGGCCTCAGAGGTCCAAAATATGTAGAGTGCTTTGCACCTGAGGAGTGTGATCCAACACAAGGGGCTCCTCTCATGCCTCATGCCCCAGGCTGGAGCAAACATCTGCGTTTCTGTGTTTACTTACGTTTTTTTTTTTTTAAGCTGGAGTATGGCAGGATGCAGTGAATGATGAAATTGAATGAAGAGGGCCTCTTTCCGAGAGTCTGGGGCCCGGAGAAACTGAGCTGTGAGAATATGTAAAGGAAAGACTTAGAAAGAGACATACAGTGTGTGTATGTGGTTGACTGGATGACAGAGAGAAAAGTTTTGAAGACGCTGCCAGAATGTGTCACACATGCCTGCTTAAAATATTCCTCACCGGACAGTCGTAAACATGCCAAAACGGCTGCCTTTTTCTGTCCCTCAGAGTCAAGGCTGTGTCACTGGATAATCTTTCAAGTTGTTGAAGCATTATAGACTTTGTGGAAGCACAATAAATTTAAAATAGACTTTAAATGGTTATTGAATCTTTGTTGTCAGGGTATTTTGGTCACTGAATTCATTAAAAATGCAAATAACATTTGATTAGGACTAATTGTGCCAACAACCACAGTCATTCACTGTCTGTCCTGGAGGGAGCGCCAACTGTCTAGATTTACCTGCTTCTTTATTAGAATCTGTTGCAAAAAAATATATAAAAACAGCATAAATAACAATAATGCAACAACTTTTTTTTTATCAACAACAAGATGCATAAATTTACTCAAATATGAGGACATTTCTGTAAGACAGGGTCATTTTAGTATCATTACTGTTATAGTTTTAATTAATATTTTCAATTAGTTATTATTTTTAAATTTAGTGAGTTTTGGTAGTTTTGCCAATTTTTTGTAATTTGTCAAATTTCATCTTGTACATCTTGTACATCTTGTTTTAAGCATGCATGTTTAAATATTTTTCATCTTAAAAAGAATGGGAAAATGCTGATTACATGTTTTTGTATTGTAGTTGCACCACAAGCTGAAACATTGTAATGCATCTCTTTGGTCACGAAGGTATTTTGTGAATGTGTTTGTGACTGATTCATTAAAGAATTTGAATTTGACTGTTATTAATGAATCATTTTTGCTGCTGAAATGCTACATAAATTCAAAAATAGCAATACTACTGAGAAATGTATATTAAAGTGACATATAGACAGGTGATATTTGAAATGCGTTGATCTTCGATTATAATTAAATTTGATCGACCAAACACTGCAAATTAATAACTTTGCTTTGACATATTATTTGGATTTAATTTATGACAAAAAGTAGCTAAGATTGCCTTTCTTCCTACAGAAGAGTTGAGCTGCAGGACTTTTGTGAACATGTGTTATGCCATCAGCACTGCTGTCAATGTCTTCGCAGAGCTCTCTACTTGTAAAACTGTTGTAAATGGGCGTGGGAACATTTTCTGCCTCTTGTGGAATCGGTTTTATTTGAGGAAAAAAAATTTGAAATGTAAATTTTAACATGAATTAGCATTATGTTTTTTCTCAGTGTGGGACATTTAACTTGCACATTTAAGCAGCTGTAACACCCCACAGTTACCCTGAAACTGTCATAATTGTCTAGCCTTTAAAACCGAGGCTAACCTTTAAAAATGTACATGGATTTACAGAGTTCTGCAACAATGAAGATTGATTTGTTTTGACGTAAACAACTAAATGTAGCGCTATGTAGAAAAAGTTGGAAGAAAAATGTCAACATGTATCTCACAAGCGGGCCAATCTATGATCCATCTATATATCTATCTGTCTGTCTGTCTGTCGTCTGTCTATCTGTCGATTGTCTATCTATCATCTATCTATCTATATATTCTATCTATCTGTCGTCTGTCTGTCTGTCTGTCTGTTGTGTTCGTCTGTCTGTCTGTCTGTAGTCTATCGTCGGTCTGTCGTCTGTCTATCTATCTGTCGTCTGTCTATCGGTCTATTGGGTCGTTGTATATCTATCGGTCTGTACTGTATATCGTTTATTGGTCTGCTGGATATTCTATCTATCTATCTATATAATCCTATCTATCATCTCTATCTTCTAGCTGATGTAGAAAATTTGGCATGGAAAAAGTTCAATGCATCTCACAAGCGGACAGGTCGTTGGCTTCTGTCTGTCTGTCTATAGTTCTATTGGGCTGTCTGTCTGCTCGTCTATATATATAATATTCTATCTATCTATCAATCTATCATAATTAATCGATCATATATCATCTATCTATGTCTATCTATCTATCTGTCTATCGTCTGTCTGTCTGTCCGTCGTTTATGGTTGTCCGTCATCTGTCTATCAAATCTATCGTTTATTGGTCGGTCTGTCTGTCGATCGTTCTATTGGTACGGTCTGTCTGTCGTCTGTCTGTATGTACTGGTTGTATTAGTCTATTGGTTGTTGTCGTCTGTCTGTATACGTTGATTGGTCGGTCTGTCTGTCTGTCGTATATCGTTCTATTGGTCTGTCTGTCTGTCTGTCTGTCTATCTTTTTGTCTGTATGTCTGTCTGTCTGTCTGTCTGTCAGATCGTTCTATGGTCTGTATGTCGTCTGTCGTCTGTCTAAGGTTCTATTTGGTCTGTCTGTCTGTCTGTATATCGTTCTATTGGTCTGTATGTCTGTCTGTGTCTGTCTATCTATCAGTTGTCGTTCTGTCTGTCTGTCTGTCTGCTCTATCTGTCTACGTTCTATTGTCTGTTGTCGTCTGTCTGTCTGTCTAGTTTATGGTCTGTCTGTCGTCGTTACTTCTGTCTGTCTGTCTGTCTGATGTTCTATTGGTCTGTATGTTGTCTGTCTGTATGTTGTCTGTCTATCGTTATATTGGTCTGTCTGTATGTCTGCCTCGGTCTGTCTGTCTATAGTTCTATTGGTTGTTCTGTCTGTCTGGCGTCTGCTAAGGTTCTATTGGTCTGTCTGTAGGTCTGGCTGTCTAAGTTTATGGTCTGTCTGTTGGTCTGTCTGTCTGTCTGTCTGTCTGCGTATGTATAGCGTTTATTGGTTATCGGTTCTAGCGTTATATTGTCGGTCTGTCTGCTGTCGGCTATTCGTTCTATTGGTCGTCTGTCGTCTGTCTGCTGTTGTATGTCTGTCTGTCTGTATGTATGTCTATCGTTCTATCGTTTATTGGTTGTCTGCTGTCTGTCTGTCTTGTCTATCGTTCCTGGGTATGTCTGTCTGTCTGTAGTCGTATGTCTGTCTGTCTATCGTAGAATTGGTCCCGGTCACTGCTCCCTGCCTGTCTGTCTATATATCTATTTGTTTGTCTGTCTGTCTATATCTGTCTGTCTGTGTCTGTCTGTCTGTCTTCTATCGTGCTATTGGTCGTATGTCTGTAGGTCTGTCTATGTTCGATTGGGCGGTTGTCGGTCTGTCGTATGTCTGTCTGTCTGCTGTGCTGTTCTATGTCATGTCCTGTCTGTCTGTCGGTCTAGAGTTCTATTGGTCCTGTCGGTCTGTCTGTCAGATAGTTCATGGTCTGTCTGTCTGTCGCTGGTCTGTCTATCGTTCTATTGGTGCTGTTCTGTCGTCTGGGCTGTCTGTCTAGCGTTATATTGGTCTGTCTGTCTGTCTGTCGGTCTGTCTGTCTATCTGTCTATTGGTTCTGTCTGTCTGTCGTCTGTCTGTTCTATCGTTTATGGGGTCTGTCTGTCTATTATCATCTTCTGTCTGTCGTCTGTATGTATGTCTACGTAGATGGTTGTCGGTCGGGCTGTCGTCGTTCTGTCTATGTATGTCTGTTGTCTACGTTCTGTATGTATGGCTGTCTGGGGCTATCGTTCCTGTCTATGTATGTCTGTCTGCTGTCTGTCTATCGTTCTTTGTGTGTCTGTCTGTCTGTCTATCTATTTCTGTCTGTCTATCTATCTGTCTGTCGGTCGGTCTATCTGTCGGTCTGTCTGTCTATCGTTCTGTCTATGTATGTCTGTCTGTCTATCGTTGTCTAGTATGTCTGTCTGCTTTTATCGTTCTTCTGTCTCTGTTATGTTGTGTGTAGATCTATCTGTCTGTCTGTCTGTTCTGGTGTCTGTCTATTGTTCATCTATCAGTCTCGCTAGCGTCTGTCTGTTATCTATCTATATATCTATATCTATCTATATATCTATCTATCTATTATCGTTAGTGCTTTATCAAGTTTGAGCCTATGAAAAGTTAGGTACAATATATATCATCTGACAAAATGAATGTATAGAAAGTAGAGGCAATGATCTATTAATATAAATATTTCTCCACTTTATATTCTATCAATTAACAAAAACAGTGCGGTTTATAACTATATATGTTGAGTACATATTTCAAAACCATGTATTGAGAAGGGTCCAAAAGTCTGAGACATTTCGTTTTATTTTATTTTTAAATTCAAATTTCCTTAAACTCAATTTTTTTATGCCAATAATATAGAAAAAATTACATTTTGGAGGGGAAAAATCTTTTTGTGGCAGTGTATGTGTATTCTGCTGCTGGTGATGCCAAAATGTTACATTCTGCAAATTTAAACTGAATCACTCAATCTGACAGTGTTTGTTGACTGAAAGATTTTAGTCTTTTTGACCAGCGTATTATAACACAGAACCTTTGGTGCAGAGATAACATATTCAAACAGCACCATGTACTCTGTCTTCTGTGGTAAAGGAGGGGTCCACAGAACAGCCTTTGATTGGTCCATTGCATTTAGTGTGAAGTGATTTGCCTTGCTGATCGCACTCCTCAGGTATCAGCCTGTGGATGTTCAGTCTAACGTGATGCCTCGTTTCACGGTCCATGTTCGGAATGAGTGGCTAACCGTTCCATGCAAAGATGCCACCTGCTCCATTAAATGGTTGGGTTTTGAAGCTCTCAAGCGCTACATCAAGAACAAACCTGACAATGGAGGGATCCAGCACATCAAAGATGTGCATTTTGGGGTCAAAAGATGTCAGGGATTTGGCTTGCTGGACAATGACGATACCATAGAAGATGTGCTTGAAGATAATGACTTTGTTGAACTTGGTAACATTACAAATATGGTTTACATGTTCAGTGTTTGTCGAGAGATTGATGCAATCATTCAGTTCTTTGCTGGCTTTGGAGAGATTGTTCTTTGGAGACTGTTTACCACAAATACTAAATCTTGTTTTGCAAGATGAGTCGATAACACGTTATTTTACTGTTATCTTCAGCTATTGAAGGGGACACCATGTCACAAGACTTCATTCCAAGTCAGCTTGGGACGTCACATCTGTATCTTTATATTGACAATCATCATGTTTTAATTGAATAAATTATATTGTCAAAAGTAGTTGCAATTAATCACATACATCAGTTTTACTGAGAAAATCCCACAATTAAGATCATTTAAAGACATTATATTAAAAGTGGACCTGGAAAGTGATACTTAACACTTAATTTCTGTGATATTTTAATACATTTTAAGTACATTTTTCATATTTTTTGTGCAGTTTATAGCATTTTTTAAATGAATTTCGCTAATAGGATGCATTCATTTGACCATGATTGTTATTTTTTTATTTTATGACTGATTTCTAACCTTTACTTATTAACACGTATATAACATTTCACCCAGTCTCAGATTTGGAGTCATTAGTTGATTTTTTGACAAAACACAGACTTGCATGTAAATGATTGTTGTATCTTTTGGAAAGTCTCTCAAAAGCTTTTAGCTATTCTTTCAATGTGTAAACTGTGTTAACAGCTCTGAAAATATCCTTAATGTGAATGTTAAAACAGAACAAGAGCATACAGAGAACCAGAACAAGTAAGTATGAAATATCACTGCTAAACTTTTATTAAACATAAATCAGTACTACAGTATTAATGACAGCGGTCTGTTTTTAGTACATTTCTCTAGATGGGAACAGCCTGACCTCAACTGATCTAGTGAATTTAGGGAAAGGCCTGTATAAGATTAAGGTAAGTGGATTTATGGTGGACTTCAACCTAAGTTTTTTGAAGATTTTACATTTATGAACAATATTTCTCAATGGAAATGCATCACAACTGTGATCTGGCCCTCAGCTGACCCAAGAGGCTGAGCAAAAGGTTGTGCAATCAAGAGAGCTTCTGGACACCATTGTGAAAGAAAACAAAGGTGAGCATGACATCCACTTACATAAAGGAAATATGTGTTGTTTCTTTTGTAAGTGATCAAACTTTTTCAAAAAAATTAGTTTTGACCTTTTCCTAAAAATAAAGGTCCCAAAAGAAGGTTTTCGCAGCAATGTCATAGAAGAACCATTTGTGGTTCCCCAAAAAAAACTTTCAGTAGAATCAAAACAAGTTATAATGTAAGGCCCCGTGTGTGCAATGGAAAGGTTCATGGAGGTCAAAGCTTTCTTCATGGCACAATAGATGTACAACGACCCTTATTTTAAAGTACAGGGATTAAAATGTCGCAAACAAAGCTTGTCGAATTGCTCTTTTGATTGGATAATTTGGTAATAATCTTTTGCTTGAAAATGTAAAAATGTAGTGCCAAACTGCACATTGCAGAGCAATGAATATTGAATAAACCTGCTGAAATATTCAAACTGTGTAGTATTTCATAAATAGTCCTTTTCCTTGTTTAGCGTTATGGCATCATGACAGGATTTGGAAATTTGACGACGGTTCATCCCACGGTCGCAAAGCTTACGTCTATGCAGTTTTTGAATTTATCAACTATTTTGTACTACGAAATCTTTTGCATATAAAAATAACAAGCATTATGACATTTTTCTCCTTTCAGGGAGCTTCAAGAAAATTTCTGCGCTCACATCCTAGGTGTGGACGTTTGTATCAAAAAATATATATACACTACCAGTCAAAAGGTTGGAATTATTAGGATTTTTTAAATGTTTCTGAGAAGTCTCTTAAATATAGTAAAAACAGTATTATTGTGAAATAACAGTATAAATGATTT
>JADLZN010008420.1:0-65206 GCA_018155175.1 Sinocyclocheilus anophthalmus | reverse complement strand
TCGGTCTGATATCCTACACTGTTTTTGGAACATGGTAGCTGGACAGCTAACTAATGCCCAGCTTGCATCAGCCAATGACCAGTTTGGACCAGCTCAATCAGCTAGAAACCAGCTACCAGTTTAAGATGGATTTTCCAACAGTGTCCCTTATGCTAACTCTTTGTCCAAATTATCAGCTGTTTGGGGACTTTCTGGGTGTCTCTCTTGTGACTGTAGATGAGCCTCAGCTTTGTGCGGGTCAGTGCAGCGTGTGACCTTAAACATAAGAACAATCTATCTGGGGAACTTCTTTGCCATCACGTGCATGGATTCCTATTGAAATGATTGGGTTTCACCTGAGATATTTCGTAAAGCAATGGTAAATGTGACCACAAGACTAAGTTATACTTAGACAAAGGTAGATTTGAAGCAGTAGCATGAATTAATTAGCAGGTGACCAATGCAAGCGTGGTGGATCTATATGTATCTGTTCAGTCACACATAAAAAGGGTAATTCATTTTAAAGAATGGAGACTGTTAGAGGGTAAAGGTCACACAAATTAGTAAATCTTTGAACATATACATGGGAGTAAGTCACACATAAATAATTCCATATGTCTATTTCAGTGCACGCTGTGAACTCACAAAACGCTTGATATGCTGTGTCTTCAGCGTATTAGTGTGCTTGGGGGAATGCAGCCTCATTTACTAAGAGATGGAGGTAAGGATGGAGGGAGAAAGTTCCATTCATAATAGGAAGCTTGTGACAAGCCAATTAAAAGAAGAGAGTTGGAGCTAGAGTTAGGAAGTGGGGGGAAATACAATATATAGCAAAGCAGAAGAATGTTACCTTAGGCGAGTATACACCTTCTTTCATCCTTCCCATCATTTTCCTTTAAAACTGTAAACAATCACTCGATAGTCACAGTTAGTAGTCCCAAAACACAATCGCCTGGCCCTGCATGCTTGGATTTCTAACACATCAGCACATTACCATTATTCATTTTAGAGGAATAGAAGGAGATTCATGCTTTATTGCCTGAGGAGGTAAATACTTTTGGGTTACACTTTACTTGAAGGGGTGTGCATAAGACTGACATGACACCTTCATAATCATGACATGACACCTACATAATCATGACATGACACATGTCATGACTATGAAGGTTTTTATGCATGTTTATGACAACTGTCATTAAGTGTCATTCGCTCAGTTATGTAATTTTTAATGCAAAGATGATTGTTTGAGATGTCTTTGTTATGGGCTATGGTTAGGGGTAAGGTTTAGGTTAGGGTTAGGTCAAATAATGTCATATTTGCATTAAAAATGACATAACTGAGCGAATGACACTTAATGACAGTTGTCATAAACATGCATAAAACCTCCTTCATATCCATGACATGTGTCATGTCATGATTATGAAGGTGTCATGTCAGTCTTATGCACACCCCTTCAAGTAAAGTGTTACCTACTTTTGAATTTTGAATATTCCCAAAAGAGCTGCACCTTTTAACTGCAATTAAAATGTTGAACAATAACTACAGCGTTCATCAGAGATTATATGTATTTCATATGCATTTAATTTCAAGATTAAAGTGGGCAGAAAAGACGCTTCCCTCCCCTGTGAAACATTATCCAATGTTGTCACTGTTGGGTAGTTTGACTTAAGAAAACTTTATACATTATTCAATGATTAATTTCTCATCAGAGCGATTTTTCACTGCCTCCTCTGAGAAAATGCCACTGCTCTGTGTATGTGAATTCCTGTGATGGCACCTTTGCACGAGCAATATGCATGTGTGAAATAGATGCTCTCTTTGTTCCATTATCTCCTGTTCAAATCACAGGTTGACTTGGTGATGTGAGTGCTCTTTCCTCACGAAATGACAGGCAATGAAGGCAGGGGCAAGGGGATGCCAGTGGCCATGCCAGCTAATGTTTCTGGAAATTGGCGGCTGACTGCAGAGTGCACTGAGAGAGAGGGCCTTTAATTAGCACCCAGACTGACAGAGCACTGCCAATCAGCCGTCTCTTGTTTCTCCTGCTGCTTTAGGTCTCTCCCTCTATGCCCCCCTCTCTCTCTATCTCTCATTCACTCACCATATTTTCTCCTCTGCTGTCCCTTTTTGGTATTATCTCTTTTACTGACATTGTTTTACTGCTCTGGAAATCTCTGTCTTTAGGCATGTTGCTGTTGTTGATTTTAATTTTTTTTTTCTCTGTGTTGTCTCATTTCTCATCCCAATATCTTTGTTATAGGCTATATACACTTTTCCTCTTGACTTACTGGCTCTCCAATCTTTCATTTTCATTTCCCTGTCTGCCTCTGGTCAGTTTATGTGGGATTGATTGTACTCATGGTTACATATTCTGCACACACGCTCTCATGCACATACACACGTGGTCAGCCTGGGTTTGGCACGCATTTGTCTCTGAGTTGTCCGGGGGCTATTACTGTCTCATTAAATGCTAAGCATTGGAGGAGCTCTGGACGATAAATCAATCAAGCGGCCTGTCGCCACTGGAGGTGGATCAATCCTGAAGAGACACCCTTCCCAGTATGCTTCACTCATGTAATGAATCATAAGCAGCCGATCAAGGGATACACGAAGCTGTGCTTTCAGATTAAAATCACACATGCATTGTTTTCATTCGCAGATAAAAGTCCACAAGAATTTCCCAAATATATATGACATTTTTTTCCTTTTTCTTTTCTTTATGAATATAAGCCTCAATTTTGTAGCTGACAAATCGTATAACAAAATGTTATCATCTTTTTATATTTAAAAAAAAGAAAATTCAACCTATCTATTATCCAAATGCATATATTATTGATATTGTGAATGATTCATCCAATTTATTTTACCTTCCTTTTTAAGCAAAATGTCATGACTCAATCGTCCAGTGTATGCTGTACATTTCCACTTAAATCCCTTTCTTACAAACGACTGTACGCTTGCATCAGATCAAGACTGATCGATAGAACCAAGTCCCCACCCTACATTTTTGTCTTTTTTTAATAATGTTACATGTAAGTTGTCTGTTGTGTTTATAATGTTGGATAACAGAACTGTAAAGTTTACACTGCAACAACAACCACCAACAGGGTTAACAAAGTGACAATACTACAAAAAAAACAAGAACCATTGGAATTTGGTGGTTTTTGCTGTTTGTTGGGTCAGCATGAACCAGCCTTAACTGTTACAGATACTGATACAAATAATGGCTTCTCTGCACACTACTAGTGGAAAGGATGCGTTTTGGCTGCGGTTGACTGAGATAAACAGACGAGTGAAAAAAACTGTGCTGGACTGCTTGCCTCTTTGGATGAGTCAAGAGGCCATTAGATGCTCAGTGTGAAGAATATTGCCCTTCAGAGGACGCGGAGACTGGCAAAAGTTCTGTGTTTCATTTGTGTACATGTGCAGGCAAAACGGCACAGTTGTAACACTATTTTCTAATATACGAATACTGGAAACACAATGTTTGGCAAAATTGAACAGTATATAAGATGACATTTGACAAAGTTGTGAAAGTGACTAACAAGTTGTTCTATTTCTAATGTTCAATATTTAGAGTTGTTAACCCCTTATTTGTAGTTTTAAAATTAAATGTTTCACATTTTTTCACATTTTCCCGTTAAAATGCTTAAAACAAATCGGGTTTGTTTTGTGTTATTTAAATTCAAGATTTAAGTTTTCTATCGGCATTAAATTACACCGTTTAAGTTGTAGATTTCAAAATGACCTAATTTGTACCAGATAAATGTATGAAAATTATCACATTTTGAGATCAGGGTTAACTTTTAAACCCAACTTATCTTTCATTTAACTATTAGCTAATTCTGAAAGTCTGATTTGTTTGATTCTCTTCCCCCACAACCCTGTATGTTGAATTTGAACAAGGCATGTTATGGATACATTTGCATGCATGAAAGGTAGTGGCTGAAGCTCTGTTTAGCAAACAAACATATTCAGGATGTAGGATGTATTCTGCTGAACATCCAATTAGAAGAGTGCGAAAGCAGGAAGTCTGAAAGCAGGTCAATGTCTAGTTTAGTCTTACCAAGAGAGCAGTCTTATCCCTTCTCCTTAAATCTGGCACCATTTGGTCAACAGAGACCTGCTTGAGTCTGCATTGTTTCATTTCACAAAACCCCCAATTTATCCCTTTCTCTGTATCTCTTGTCTTTATGCCTTTAACATATGCTGATGGAGGGAAAGAGAAAAGGAAAACAACCTCCTTTTTGCTTCCATGCCCAAAGGAAACAACGTGTTATTCTGTTTCAACTGACTAGACGTTTTTGCTGGATCAAACACCTTTTCATGCCTTGCAATGTGGGGAAGAGAGGGAAAATAGAGCAAAAAAAGGAGAGTAAAGTGATTACTGATCACTGCAGGTGTGTAAACGCAGCATCCAATCATGCCACCACCACCACTTTGCTTTTTTAATCCCTCTGGCATTCAGCAGTAATTAATGAGTGCTGTCCACTCTCCTGGAGTTTTTTTGGTAAATGCACTCGTGTACAGTATGGCCAAGCAGAGCAGAGTAAAGCAATCCTGCTGGGTTTGCCATCGTCCTGCGTGAGAGAGAAGTCCAGCCACATTTGAATCTGAAGAGTAATCTGTTACATTTAGAAATTACTCACTCTTTTATTGCTGATGTGTCAAATTTGATGCTGGTTAATGATCATTTTAAAATATCTAATTATTTGAAGTCTTAAAATGACTTTTTGTCATAAAAGTATACTTTTTGTGTCATGTCATACGACATAACTTTATGCAATTTCTTTGCAGTATAACAGTTTTTTTCCCTTTATTTTTATTTAATATTTTTTTTTTTTTTTTTTTTTTTTTTTTGGAATAAAAATAATAATAACTGTAACTTTCATAATGTCACTCTACCATTCAAAAGTTGGGTATGATTTTTAAATGTTTTTGAAAGATAACTCTTACACTCACCGAGGCTGCATTTACGGTAAAACAGTAATATTGTGAAATGGAATTACAATTCAAAATAGCCTAACTGCTATTAATTCTAATATATTTTAAAATGTAATTTATTTCTGCAGTGGCAAAGCTGATTTGTTTGCATTACTTCAGGCTTCAGTGACACATGATTCTTCAGAAATCATTCTAATATACTGATTTGCTGCTCAGGAAACATTTCTTCTTATTATTAGTAAATGTTAAAAAGCTATGCTGTTTTGTAAAACTCTTCTTTTGTAAAATTATACGTCTTTTCTGTTCTTTTTGGTCATTTAATGCATCCTTGTCTGAATGATACTATTTCTTACTACTTTATTTTACACTTTGTCTCACAGTTTGTTTGTTTTTTTTTTAAACGTAAATAAAAGTTTTTTGTGAACAAAATGAAAACATTATATGAAGCAGGATTTTTTTTTTAACTGCGTCAACATAAATGAAACGTAGCCACAAGGTCGACAGATACTTCACAGCCTAGTAGCTAAATGCTACAAAAGTACAGCCTCACAGCAGAATTGAGTCAGCACCCTTGAGTCTTAACAAAAACTGTATGTTGTCACATTCTCAAAGCTGGTACATATGGAAGGGCTGCCATTCGAAAATAGCTTGTATCCAAGAGGAACACATAAAGATGTACAGCCTGGTGTAAAGAGCACAAAATCTTGGATCCTTTGAGCAATCATACAAAGAAATATGGTCAGATTAGTCATCTTTCATCTAAATTTCCGCATCCAGAGAGGCTTGGACCAGCACATTCTATTGGCAGCTATAGTAAGCAAGTTGGAAAGTCAGCAATAGGGCAACCATGTTGTTGGAGTTATCAGGTGCTATGATAGCACTATATGGACTTGAAAAGTCAGGAGAATGAGGCCAGTTTTGCAACTAGGTGCAAAATTTGATACACTTATATTTATGTTCCTGGTAGAACATAATGACTTAATTGCTACTTTGTTTCACAATTTTGACTTTATTTCTTATTTTACATTTTCTCATTTTTTACTCAGGGGTGTTTCCATATATATACTGTTTTCATCACATGGTGATATTTCAAAAAAGATGAAGACAAAATGTGGTTGTACTTCATTTAGTAATTTATTTCAATTATTTATTTTAATTATATACACCGTGGTTTACAGTGAACAGCTAAAGGCCATTGTTAGGCGCATTATACACTACCGTTCAAAAGTGACAGTAAATACATTTAGAATGTTACAAAAGCCTTCTATTTCAGCAGTTCTTTTTAACTTTCTATTCGTCAAAGAATCCTGGAAAAAAAAGTACAAAACTATTTTAACCTTGATAATAATAAGAATGTTTCTTAACCAACAAATCACTCTATTATGATAATTTCTGAAGGATAATGTGACACGGAAGACTGGAGTAATGACTGTTGAAAACAGCTTTGCCAACACAGGAATAAATACCATATTATTGTGGTCTTTCAGATATATCAGTACATAATTTATTCACTATATTTGTTTGTCATTCTACTTACACTTTCTCCCTGTTGTAACCTGAAATGCCTTCAGAGGTTGCAGTCTGAGCGTGTAGAGTACAAGCGCTCTTGTCACTTCGCTTTATTGTTGTCTGCATGCACACACTGTTTGTTGTTTTCATCATAGTTTTTACATTTAATGCGACGCTATAAGCACGGTCTTCCACTGTTCAAGCACGTATATTGCGGTTTGTTCTGACATAATTCCATTTTGCTGAAATCAAGCTGCTCTAACCAAGCGGGAGAAACATACTCATTACTCTGTAATGATGTCAGTAAGGTCTGCAGGCATGTCAAGGTATTGTTTAAATAGCTCAGCACCACTGGACCAATATAACGGCTTTGAGTGCCCATTCTAGACAGTCTTGTGGGTGTGTGTGTGTGTAGAACAGACCATACGGGGAGTTGTAATAAATAGGGTTCCATAATGACTAACAACCATGTTATGCTTAGGTCATATGAGGCTGCTGGCATGGACAGCATGTGTCGCAGGTCTGAGGGCCACGTCTATACCTGGGGGCCCCCGCGGTGCCATTTAAGGGGCTGCAATCGTTGCGCCGCAGATCCCAGATCAGGGAATCATGTGTCAAGCAGCCTCCATGCTGGGCCGCAAAGTTATAACGACACAATGTGGTTCCTTTTTTACCCCCAAGCTCTCTTTGCTCAAGCGTCTTATTATTTCTCCCTGGAACAAGAGAGGGAGAAAGTGAGAGAGAGACAGAGAAAGACAGGCAACAACTTCGGTCTTGTTAATGCTTGCTTGTTAGAGCCAAGACTGGCTTCTAATAGCCTGGTGCCAAACTTTCAGTATTCTTTTGTTATTGGCAGGTAGCACAGCGAGCCTGACAAATGAGTGTCAGTTATCAGCCATCCCAGTACTACACATGCTAGGCATGTGGAGGAAATCAAAATAATTTAAATAAATAAGGTGCCGAATGGCAGGCTTTAACACTAAAAGAGAGAGAGAAAGTGTGAGAAAAAGAGGGAGTGTTTGTGAACTGGAGGTGAGAGAGAGAGGGATGGATGGAGAGAGAGGGGGAAACGGTGTCAGGTTAGAAATGCTGAGCCTGTTAGCATGGAACAATTATTTGTGATATGAAAAACACATACAGTATAGAGGGAAAAGTTACAGTTTACATGTACCTAGAAAGTAGTGTGAAACCACATATACTAGAAACAGAACATTTTAACATGCACTTTGTATATGTGTGTTATCCCTATTCATAAAATAATTCTGGGGGACAAAACAATATTTATCACAGTTTACATGAAAACATTAAGCAACAAAAACTGTGTTTTCATCATTTATAATAATAAGAAATGTTTCTTGAGCACCAAATCAGCATATTACAATGATTTCTGAATGATCACGTGACACTTAAGACTGGAGTAATGCTGCTGAAAATTCAGTTCACCGGAATTAATTACATTTTAAAATGTATAAAAATTAATAACATCCATCCATGCATTCATTTCTCCAAACCACTTATCATCTGTAGGATTGTAGGAGGGGTAAAGCCTATCCCAGCATCCATCTGTCTTTCAACACAAGAACACATCCCCTATAAATGGCTCTTCACTCATTCTACATTATATAATATAACAGTTTTCTGTATTTTAATACATTGTCAAGTGTAGTTTATTCTTGTGATGGCAAAGCTGAATTTTCAGCAGTCATTACTCCAGTCTTCAGTGTCACATGATTCCTTCAGAAATTATTCTGCAATGCTGATTTGGTGCTCAGGAAATATTTATTATTATTATCAATGTTGAAAACTGCTTATTTTTTATGCTTTTTCAGAATTTAATAAATAGTAAGAACAGCATTTATTTAGAATATAAATTATAAATGTCCTTACTGTCACATTAATTAATATGAGTGAAATTATTATTATTATTATTATTTTTTTATAAACTTTTAAACAGCAGTGTATGTGGTACTTAGATACTTTTTTTAAATCATTGATTCCACACACATAAAACTATGAGCAGAGGGCAAAAGATCAACACTTACAGCAGCCCAGCAGACTGTCACAGACTCTGGCCTGAATTTTTGTGCTGTGTTCTTGCGTAGTTGCTCTGGTGATTGCCAACATGCTGAACATGAGCAAGTGTGCACACAAACATTAAGGCATACGTCAGCAGTGAGCGGTCTGCACCTGTCCTCAGCTCTGTGCCCAGACCTCATACTGCAGAGAGAAGAGAAAAAACAAGGGGATGTGAATAAAATGCAACAAAAGCACGTAAGGAACAAAGGAGAATGAGGAGGTTTAAGTATACTTAGAAAAAAAATCCTGTCATCATTTATTCAACCTCATGTTGTTCCAAACCTGTATGAACATCTTTCTTCTGTGGAACACAAAAGCAGACATTTAGCAGAGAGTCCAAGCTGCCTATTTCCATACAAAGGGAATGGAAACGAATAGTGTTAAAAGTAATTAAAATGTGCTCCAAAGGGCATCATAAAAATTGTCCATACAACTTGTATATTATGTTCCAAGTCTTCTGAAGGCACACAAAAGATTTGCATTAGAAAGAAACATTAATTACTGAAACTCTTGCTTCATAGTCACCATTCACTCTCATTGTATGGAAAAGACCAGCATGGACACTATAAATAAATAACTCATGACTTTGACTAAACGATGAATACATTTTACATTTTGTGTGAACTGTTAATTTAAGGTAGTAAATAAAGAAGGTAAATACACCGATAAACAAGGTAGAACTGGTGGAAAGGGGGCAAAGGAGACTCAGGTGGGAAAATAAACAGCATTGTAGAATTGAGGCACATGGATTTGAGTTCGATGGAGAGAGACCGAAGGGGGCCTCAAGGCAGAGGTGTGAGTGTCAGTCTGACAGGATAGCGTGGTGACAGAGAGGAGGTGTGTGACGTGTTAATAAGATAGTGTGTTGTTGTTCTGGTGACAGCAGCTAAACCTACACCCACAGCGTCTGTGTCATAGCTCACCGTTGCAGGATGCTTGATATCTGACAACCACATATCTAACCATTTCTCTCTCTCTTTCTATCAGTCTTCCCCTCAACATCTCCTGCCACTGCAGCTAATTTCGTCCCACCGGACCCATGCCTGGAGACTGGAGTGGCCCTGGGTTTTTCACAACACGATTGAATACACTCCCCCAAGACCAGAAGGCAGCAATTAGGATTGTATATGACATCTCTTCCTATCCCAGACTTCCTCTTAAAAATCTGTGAACATACTCTAGCCATGTTCACACATATAGATCTCTGGTGCCAAACAATGGAAAAAATATAATGTCTGCCTCACACCCACACATATTTTCAAGCACGCACACACACACACACACAATTAAATATTAAATGGCCCTCAAAACCCATTTACCAGCTCTTGCTTTTGCATGCATTTGTTGGCTCTCCACTTGAACACATTCTACATCTATAATTTCCATTAATATTCAAACACCACAGTGACTTGTCAAGAGGGACCAGCATGCAAAGCATCCCTTAGGACAACTCATCCTTTCCCTGCTATAATTAAGTCTCTTATTGGTTGGGACCACGGCTATATTTTCACACAAAACCTAAAAACCCCTTTTTGCTTCTTTATTATGACAATTCCTTCTTTAAGGGTCCTCTGAAGCTCAGCAATGCTGTTTATTGCTTATCGTAATAGGGAAACTGGTTGGAAGTTGGGCATATGTATGATGAAAATTCATTTCCTCGCTTTCTATGACATATGCATAGATGTTGATGCAACTATGTATGCAATGTCATATTGTGGAGATTTCCAGCTCTCCAGAGGGCGCATGACAGCAAGAATTGTTGACCATATAATTCTTATTTGCTGGAGAGGCTAAGAGGGCAAAGCAGGAAATCTCAGAGTATTGAATCCTCAGTTGTGCTATGTCTCTGTGGGACGCCTTCTGTTGTATTTGTGTTGCACTAGCCCGAAGAGATGAAACATAAGATTAAAAATCTAAGACCGGTTGTGAAATAGCATGGTTTTGTTTATGAAATGCATACGAATAAACCATGTAGCGGGATTTCTTACTCTAAGTTCCCTGAAGGAAACTGGTTACCTGAAAAGGTTTAAAAAGTAAAAATGGTGATGCAAACACGTCAAAAGTTTGCTAGTTGAATTAGAGATAAGTTTCCCGAACACTTCCCCTTGTCTTCTATTGGTTAGATGTAATTTTTCTTTTTTTTCTTTTTCTTTTTTATGTCTGATATTAATACAAATTCACTACACTAAGTAACTTCAACACATTTCAAATATTAATCTGTGATTGAAATGATGGTGGTGACAATTACATATTACATATTTTTTCATATATTGTATTTTAAGTATCCTAAATTCACGCAATTAAATGTTCACATTTTTGCATAAATTGACAAAATTACAGATTGATTGGAAATGACACATAGAAATTCTGTTTACAAGATATTGTTTTCTGCTTTCTTCACATCTTATACCATATTTCATCTTATAGTTAAGTTGCACCTAAACTTACTAACTACTAACATCTACCTTACTAACTATTAATAAGCAGCAAATTAGGAGTTTATTGAGGCAAAATTTGTAGTTAATAGTTTGTTAATAGTGAGAATTGTTCCCCAAACTAAAGTGTGAATAATCATTTTTACACAATAAATATCGAGATGGTTTATCATAGTTTTAAACCCCTAATAATTCATATTTTTGTTATGATGGATTGTCTTATTTTAAATTTTAAAAGTTCGAGAAAAAGACAAAAAAAAATGCAATCTATATATACAAGGCATTTGAAAAAGCAGCAAAAATACATGATAAAGGCAAGGAAGATCTGTTTTACTCCTGGAACATTAAAGTGGCCAAACACACTTTTGCACACTTTTCTGGGGAAATCATCCTAGAGACGGCTAACTTAAAGTTGTCTCTTGATCTTAAGTTGGGATAAACAGAAGTATTTACACGTTTCAGCTTTTAAATAAAATAAAACTTAGAATTTGTAAATTAGATTTCCATGTAAGCTGACCATCAAGGACATAGGACTGTTTGCACTCTATTGGTTTTTGATTGAACTCAGTTTATCGCACATCTCCTTGAGAAATGAAAACATTACACCAAATAAAATGTCATAAAGCTTTAACAAATATAATTGGTAAATATGAAGAACCCCCTCGTTTTTTTTTCTTTCTCTACCAGAAGCTACATCCTCTTTTTGTGGCTGACTGCACACAGCATCCGTGAGAAGAATGAGAGACGTGGTGTAAGACGGATTGTGTCTGTAATTAATAATAATGTCCCCTGCCACTTTAGCCATTATACAAGCTCATCCTCTGTTGCACTCTTTCTTTTCCCCAATCGTTCTACTCTCCCTCTTTCTCCTCGGTTTTGTGTTTAGAAGAACAGTGGATTAAGAGATTAGTATGTTGAAAAAAAGGCAAACAAAAAATTATTTTATCTGACTGTTTATCCGGTCGGAGAGTGTGAGCTTTGCCCACATTAGGACGCACGCACGCACACTCACCCGAATTACGATTTCACCCTTCTCCTGGACATAGTAGACATGTATTATACTGCTAAACTCACTTTACTTGGGTTGAAAGCAAATCCATAGCTTTTGTGATCCTGCTAAGTACAGATTTGTGTCAGTGGAGCTGTATGCTCTCACAAAGTCTGACAGATGGGATTAGAGACAATTGCACTTGTTGTATCTGATCTGCAGGTTTCTCCATTATCAAACAAACAGAAAAACATTATCCTTACAGAAAAACCCCCTCGTCTGCACAAGGTGATGACTTACTTGTATATAATAATCCCCTCCATCCCTTTGTACATCTGTATGCATCTGTTTGCTCTGCCAGGCTACAGAAATTCCCATGGCAGCAGGTTCATGGGCCAAGCGATTGAGACGTACTTGCATTTGTACATGTAAAGTTTAGTATCTTTTAATGATTTTATGTTGTCAGTCCACAGGTTTGCTTGTAGATAGATTGAGTTCCACAGTTTTTATGATATGTATATCTACATTTGTGAGTGTATATGTGGCATGATATGTCTGCATGGGATATATAGTCATCATATATATATATAGATATATCCATATGTATCTACTGCATACATGCCCTGTCATCACAGATTCCACATGCGAGCACTTTATTCTAAAGCTCAGCGGACTGACAAAGCATCTGCTTGCGCCCCATTAGCAGTGTACTGCAGGGAGGTTTATGCTGACAGTGTTTTTAGTACCTTAAAGGATCTTGTTCACACACAGACATGCTGAGTGGATGACACATGTACACCTGCACTGCATTTCAGGTAATGAGGATTGGTTCAGATGACCAGATGTGTTTTTGCTTGGGTGTGTGTGTGTGATATATACCAAAATAATATATACAATTCGTTGTTTAATGCTTTTTACACCGTTAAATTGTCACACTGCAATATGTTCAAAAGTTTTTGTTACTGCTGTGACCAACAGGTGTATGTAATAAGAATCACAATTTCAAATAAAGACTTCTTTCAAATGAATAACATGCAGGGAAAGCTGTCTATTAGCATTTCTAATCATCTTAAAGGGATCGTTCATGCAGAAAGGAAAGTTCTGTCTTCATTTGCTCACCCTGTCAATGGGTTCCAATCTTCCTTGGACCCAACATTAAAATTATTTTGTTCCATAGAATGAAGAGAATACAGGTTTAGGATGACACACTCTCAGAAAAATAGGTACAAAGGAGGCCACTGAGGCGGTACCCTTTCAGAGTTACTAATATGTACCATTTATGTACTAATACCTGAATGTTAACTTTAGGAGTGTTTGCATGACACCGTTTTCAACACAGTCGAATGGATTAACAGTCAAATCGAGACCATTGCATTATGGGTGTTGATGTTTTCCTATCGTTTTAGCAATAAATTAATGTCTCAGCCCTTTTCTCTGTTTTCTCCAGTCATGTAGCACTGATTAAAAAATGGCTTTCTACTGCATAGACAACCAAGTTTTATGATTTTTTTTTTATTGAATGCAGTGAATTATCTCTTTAATTGAAAAATGTGAATACGGCCACCATATTGAGTTACAATTTCTCCCATTATTATACGTATGAGTGAACATCTCTTTCATAGGTGAATCTCAAGCATAAAAATGGAATTGATGGCCACTGAAGTAAGAGTACAACTAAAAAAACGTGTTTCTATTTTTTGTTCAAGCTTGCAAGCATATCTCACAAATAACCCACTGCGCTAAAAAATTATGCTCAAAGATCAATAGACCCCATCACCCCGTGATATGGCCATTCTAATACCTCCCACCCATCTCCCCTGGTTGCATCAAATTTTATGGAGAGGGGGTTAGTCGATTGCACCTGATATATAAGGGTAGGGATTGGCACCTGGGAAAGAGACAACCAAAATGAGGCACTTTGAAGTGAGACGTTTGATGCTGCAAGGGAAAGAGACTGAGAATGGAGGGCAACAGTGAGGGAGCTTCTTCGTTTTTTTTTTGAAAAAAGACGGGAGCCATCATGGGGACTTTGAATCCCCCTTTGATATACTTGAAATATTGCCACACATGGATTGCAATGATTACAAATCGCATCTTTGGTGTAACTTTAGAAAAGTAGAAGTTTTCTGACTTACAGCACTGGTGTGGGAATTGCATTTAGAGAAGACACAGTCGTCACAATGTCAGGAATGCAAACGAAGTAATCAAAGCAGCTTTTTGTCACAGCCCCCCCCCCACCACTCACAAACTTGGTAAACACAAATTATGAAACCAGCAACCGAGTTAATGGCATCATTTTACAGCCATTCATCTTGGCCTCTTATCATCGTGTTAAGAATCCATCTGACACTTTGATTGATCTCCACAGTCAGAGATTATTTAACGTTTAAATTGCATAGCACTCAGTTTCTTCCGACCAGCCACTGATTATTTTGAGTTTGTCAAGGTCTTATTTTGTACATTGTCTCTGCTTGTGGACAGTAAAAATTCAACATTGAGAACGGGATGAACTGAACATATACTTTAGACTGTTTGCAAGATTTTTCTCTCTATCTATCTCTCTTCTTTTTCTCTCTTGGTTTTTATTTTCTGCAGGTTTTTGATAATGAATTCTCTCAGTGGATGCTCTCCTGTGGCCACTCCAAAGTTGGTGTTGACTTTCAAAAGTCCAGCTTGTCCTTTCAGAGTGTTTTCGCACACTATACATTTCCGAAAGGGAACCACCCCAGTCACAGGACTGATATCTGTTGATTTAATGAGAACATAGTGAAAACGGATCTATTCTGCATTTGTAAAGTGGTGATAATTAGTGCTGTCTTTCATAGAGTTATCAAATAGCATAAATTAATCATTTTCAATGTAAGATATATATTTAGCTACTAGTTTTGTTGTGGTTCTTTCTTTCTTTCTTTTTTTTTTAAATGATTCATATTCGAGAATCTAATAGGTACCTGGAATCTAGAAAATGTATGTCTCAACGTAGCTTATAACAATGTTATCCATAGGGTAGCTTTCCGCTTAGCTAAGCTATTTTTTTCTAAATGGGAGCCAGTAGCTTATCTAGCTGTTTGAGAAGTTAACATTGTTAGTGAATCCACTGTTGTGTCCGTGAATGTAGCATTATTTTATTATTATTTGTATAACATTATAGGATTTTTACAGTTTGTTTCAATTTAACAATGTTAACTTTGTAATACTTTTGAGTAATACTTTTGAGTGTGTTTTCCCCAAGGAAGCAGAGGAGGCATTGCTCCCTCAAAAAACACTGGTAACCACAAAAGTGCCTCCACATCACTGTGATTGGCTGATTATGCCAGTTATAAGTTATGCCTGTCTACTATGTTCACATTTACCTCTTCACTATTCTATTCCATTGTGCTCTATCGTGTTATATAAAAATAATAATCATTATGATGATGATGAAATATTCTTGTCACTAATGCAATGTATTATGGTCGTTTGTTTTATCAATGTATTTTATTTACCTGAAAATTTTGTAAACATCAGATAATCCAAGAACATGGAGTAATATTGAACTAAAATATCCCAAACACAGTTCCAACACTGACTACCTTATATATGTATTCATGTGATAATGTTCTGTTTTCTTGGCTTCACATAGTCATTCAGAGTTATTCAGAGTTCACTACACTATTTCTAAAGAAAAAAAAACGCTCATCTTGTCATTTACAACACAATGACTAGGCCAACCACTGTGGTGGGTGTTGCAAGGACACTGCAACACCTGTGACACATTTGGCTTAAAAAAAAAATATTGGGTTTTGTTCACTTCCTGAATACATGCGTAACCATTGGTCCTTTTTCAAAAGCAGTATCTCACTCTTTTTCATTCAATATCTCTCTGTGTCTCTCACTCCATTTCCCTCTCCATTTCCCAGTCTGACGCTAAGTTTGAATCTTTAAATGCACCCATTTTCATTTCTGCCAAATGCTCGTGGTTTCAAAGAGCAGGGACCCGTGTCGCCTAGGCGACCAACTGTAGTTGGTAGTGGGACGTGGGAGAACAATGGCTGCCTGCCACACGTCTTAAAGGCCCAGGACTCATGAGGCTTGTTCAGTTCCTTTTTAGAAATGGCAACCGCATTGTTCACTTGTTTTATCTCATTTTCCTCCTCTTGCAGACACATCCTGGGGTCTTAACCTCAAGGAGAACAGGGAGACAAGACAGACACTGTCAGATAAAGAACAGGAATGAATGCTCAGAGTTGTGGTGTACAGTATGGGGTCTGCGTGTCGTCATCGACAGCCAAAGCTATCTCTTCTGTGCGCGGCTCACGTGCCACGCGCGCCGACTCATTATCGGGTAGCCCGTTGGCGGTATGTGTGTGTAGTTCCACAGCCATCGTGAGCAGACGGTCTTCCACTTGCACCCTAAGAGGAACACACAATGCAGTTCGAGCGTGATGTGGCAACCACCACCCCTTTCGGGAACCACTGACTGAATTTCAGAGTTTCGTTGTGTTGGGGGGCCTATTGTGGTTTGAGGTTTGTTTTTTGTTTTTGTTTATTGCCAAGCAGGAAAATTGCTAAATGATCAGTGCTTTATGAATAGACATGGAGAAAGAAAGGACAAACATAGTAGTGCTGATTACCTTCAAACTTACTTTCTCTCGTCTCTGCGATCATACTGAGGGGAAATCTGGAGGCTTTTGACTAATGAGGAATCTCTTTGTGTTGGTGCTCTCTCTCCTTGCCAGGCTTGAAGGGTGATTGTATTTGTAATTAACCAAACAATAAGCCGTGCATCAAGCATTCCTGACATATCAGCGTTAACAGGTGGGCATCACACAGAAATGTTTATAATTCTAATAGAACACAAGACACATAACTGGATTTGCTAATTAGTTTTTATAAGATATAAATATAGTTTTTAATAAGCCATGATTAATGTAATAAGCATTTCAGTTAATTAATCAGCACAGTACTGCTAAGTCGGGTACTTGATTGCAGCACTTGTGTTAGCGATTGCTGATTCACTGCTAAGTTGGTCCATTGTCAGAAGGGTAATCGGGAACATTGTTAGATTTTGGACAAGGAGAGAGCAAACTCTGGATCTTTATGGTTGGAAAAAAAGTGTAAAAGTCAACTTTAGTTGAGGTAAAACAAAGTTTCAGCTGCAGCATTTGGGCTAGTTGCTAATTAGTTTTAATTACTTGTAAAAATTGCTAGATTATGTTCCGTATTGAACAACATTTTTTTTCTTTTTTTTTTTTTTTTTTTTTGTATTTTTTATGACTTATTTTTTAGTCTATTTTTTGTGTAATTTAGTCTATTATTTTATATTAGTTATATTAAGATATTTTTATAATATTTGAGTTGAATTAATCTAGCCACCTCTACCCTCAGTATTCAGATATGTTCTAAAACCACTATAGAACATACATAATTTACTTAAATTCTATATATATAGCACATTACCTCATTTAAAATTATATATATGAATGCTACAACTTATGGATAACTGTAGTAGCCATAGTGAGCATGAGGAAATCAACATGGTCACTATAAATGTGAACTTTTATAGTAGATAAAAGTGCCCTAAACCAAACATTGAGTTATTTCATATGAAGCCTCAATCTTTGTCAAATACACTCTCTTGCTCTTTCTCTACCCAGTCTGGTAATTATGGTTTCAAGTGGCCACACATACAAGACCTATGCTTTTCTATTCCAATGGGTAATAAGTAGACCTCTGTTGCCATGCAAACAGTGGAGTCCGAAATCACGACCAGGCCCCATAGGAACAGGCATTTTTTTCAGCTGTAAACACATAAGACATGAAAACACCTATCCTCACACATTCTTTAGCCATCACGCTATAATCATCTGCTCACAGATCATATGCTCATGTCCACTTACTGGACCAGGAAGCAGAGATGTCTGCTGACGACCATCTGTTGATGTTTCGTATCAGATTATGTGTTTTTTGAGAAAGTGAGATAAAAATCATCATTACTGGCTGAGTGAAATAGGAATATGAATGAATGTACGAATGGACAAAAGCAGTACCGTTGTAAGGGCTGTGCCAAGTGTGCGACCGCACAGGGTCTTGCGCCTCTAGAGGGCCTCGCTCCTGGCCTGCATTTTATGTCGTTTATGTCTCATTTTTATTAATGTTTTCCCACCCATTTTGTCCTTAGAAAGACTAAATTAGTCATAGCTGATAGACAGTATAAGACTCTGTGTATAAGAATGAGTAAAGCTGTTTGTTGTTAGGATGACAAAAAGTTTTAAAAGTTAAACTTTTAGGCTGGTCTGCCTCAGTGGTCCAACAGCGCTCGTCAATATCCAAATGATCGAGATGGCCAATCAAATCAAAGAAGGCGGGTCTTACTGTCACTGTCACAATGCAACGAGAGTTCGTGGAAAGATGTAAATAGTGCTGTATTAGAAAACTGTTTTATGATAGAAGTGTTCAGTGACTGACAGTAATAGACTATCTAGTGATGCAAACTACTCAACTTTTTATGAAGTTGTGCCATTTTGAATTGAAAATATGCGATCATGATTCAAGTAAATCATAAATGAACATTACAAGAGATGTTTGCATTTTCGACTATTAGACATACGAATAAGAGTGAATGTGCACATTTAAAAATAAAATATTATTTTAAAATAGTGTAAATTGATTACTACTTCATAATTACAAACCTATAACTTATTTTAGCATTCTTATTTACTTATTTAATTGCTTAATAATATTATTATTATAATTATTATGCAGTAAATCGTACAATTCCTATGAGCGTGTGCGTGACCGTGATTCGTGAGCAAGCATTTCAGTGAGCACGGCATCACAATCGATCAGATGTGTGTTAAATTTGCATTCATTACTATAGCAATGATCCTGATGAGCAATCGTTTGAAATGAGCACATGTTACACCCTTCAGTGAGAGATTGTTTAGCGAATCAGCTCATGGGGAAATATAAATAATTAACCATAACTAATTATGATTAACTATTCATATTTTAGATACGCTGTAGATATTTAGCTGACCACTCAGGGTCAAATGTCTTGTCAATTCTAAGAACGTTAAATTCCCGGTTAAGGGAAATAACTTTCTTACTGTACAATTCTATAAGCTTGTAGCGTAAATCTGCATGATTAGTGACTCCGGTTATGGGCAAACACTGAACACGTCAAGTGTGATACAAGTAAGGTTTTATTAACTACATAAACACTTAAACTAGTCCAACATACGACTAAAACACATAAATGGTCTAACTCCTTCAACACATACATAAGCTGGTCTAACATACACATACACCCACACACACACGCATACAGTTGGTATAGGAATGGGTTAAAGTTTAACTCAGCATAGAATGAGGCATAAAGAATGAATTTTATGGACACTTTGCATATTCACCAGATCTACACCTGAGGGAAACGTCAAATCCTTAGTTCAAACACACCTTTGTAAAAAAAAAAGTGTAACTGATACTTAATGTATCAAATAATAAGACTAAGTTTGATACTTGCGAATATCGGCTGTCGGAAAGAGATTCCTGATCTTAAAGCCCCAGATCTTGCTGAAATTAGTTGACGAAAAGAACCAGTTTGAGTCAGAGAGTTTTTTGGTGAGTGGAAAGGACAAGGCCGAAGAAAGGCCTGGCAGAATGCTTTGGTATCCTGAAGTGTTTTCTCACATCTTCATCTTAGCATATGACCGAACCACCGACTGGGGCGGGTCCCTGGAGACGGGCCTTTAAGGTCGGAGAAGATCCCCGCCTCTCAATGGGCTTGTCCAATGAGCAAAATGGATTTCCGATGCGGGAGGGGGCAATGCGGGAGGGTTTACCGACCCTTTGTCTCTAAGCATGTTATTTTGCATATGTAATTCGCTTGGGTGTGAATGCACAAATTAGTAAAGATTCTTAGAACATCAATATGTTGCATAGGTATCAGCATGTAATATGCACTCTCAGTTAGATCATCCGAAGATGAATTCATAGAGACCAAACATGAAATAGGTGAGGTTATATTAACTAGTGGTCTATGATAACATGCATAAAACAGCATACACTACAACAGACAATATACAAGAACAGTAATGGTATACACAATGACCTGAAGGATATGTGTATTCAATCAAAGAAAGGTTTTCCTATGAATTAATTAGAGAACAGTCCATTTCTCTGGGCATTATGTGTCTTTCTTATGAGGAAAATGAGGGAGTTTCTCTGCCCGCATTCCTTTAGTCCATAAAACCAGTGATATCAGCATTGGTTACCATGGAACCAGAGGCCTGTTCTGCCTTTCTGAGGTGTTAGGTGCATTTCGGGGGAAGGGTCCATAGACCCTCGTAATTGGCCATTTGGTTAAGTGAGGGGGAGTTAGATATTATTTGTTAAATATAACAAAAAGTTGTGTCTGATTGGTCCAAATGCTACAGAATATTCCATACAATATCTGTATTTTATAGTTGCTTAAATCATTCCAAACCTTTCATACGTTTCACATGTTTTTTATTTATTTAATTTTTTTACAACTTCAGCTACAAACCATCATGGAGTAGATATTCTTCGATCGAATGTTGAGGTATTCTCAACGATAGATGTACTATGAAATATTGATTGAAATATCGTGTACTTGGAGCATGTTTGGTGGAAGTAAAGTGATCCAAGTTCAAGCTTGAAATACATGAGCTGACACTAATGTAGGTGTAAATAAACTGAAGGTCAAAGGTGATGTGGTTATCATAACACAGTCTATAGAGCACATGAAAATGTCTATGAATGCCTGTGTCTAAGTCAAGGCATGAATACAAATTAACTGAACAGACTTCCTCTTGTCAGCATTATTGTTCTTCCTCTCCGTTCACTCAATCGGAACCTCTCTACAGCTCTCTCCGTTCCTGTTCTCTGTACCCTAACAGACCCTTATGTTTCAGACGAGGTGTCAATCTTGCACCTCTGCATTTCTGCCATGGCTTCTCTCATTCTCTCACTCTCTCGAGTCAGTTAAGAAAGATTTTAAAATAATCTTTCACCTTCAATTCATTGCCATCTGTGTCTCTGTCTTCACTTAGATGCATATATGATTTTGAAAGGATCCACGCTGGGCTGAACTGAGTGCTGTGAAACTGGTAGATAGATGATAGAGAATCAAAACAGAGGGTTCACCTTTCATTTCCTGCCATGTTGTTCATCGTCTCACAATTCTCCTGCATTGCTGAACTTGAGGTTAAATGCTGCTGGCCCACATGCAGGACTCTGCTAGGGATATGCATTTCAGGAATTGAATGAGAACTTTAATGTCAGAAAGACAGTTTAGATGCTTAGCTACTGTTCTGAAACTCACACGGGGCAGTATAAATCTGATCAGATAGACAGAGAGATAAATAAATAAATACAGAAAACTGGAAAAAAAAATGCCAGTGGGCTATAAATCTATCCATCAGTTGGCCTTTCAGTAATCTGAAAATCTTAAATCCTCAGACAGACATTATCCATCAGAACAGATATCATACAGAATTACAGAGCCGACATTCTCTCAGACAGTTTTTTTTAAGGATCAGCTTATGTGACGAATCCCTCAGCAGCTTGTCTCAGTCCATTCAGAATCAGTCCCTTCAGTTTGCATGCTTAAATAGCTTCAGGTTGGCCATGAAACGCTATCAGCAAAAGGCTGAACTTGTTGACAGTTGTAACGGCCTGCGGTTTTAAATCAGTAATACTAACCAAAAATCAAGCATTACGTCAGTTTAGCAGGCCATGTCAATCAAGCTCACATCACATGATGCTCAGCTGATCCATGTCTGCCTATAGGAATATGGTGCCTTGTTTAATAAGACCTTTAATGAGAATAACTGCACTTAAACTACTGTAGTAATGTATGTAGTCATGGATGAGTTTGCTGCACCTCTGCACGACGGTTGTGCACCATTCAGAGTTTATTTGAGAATGTCTTTTAAATTCCAGTTTGGTTCCTAGATTTCAGTTGAATTTAAATTAAAGTTATAAGATGCAGAGTTGCAATTTTATTTTATGTTTTTCTAGTCGTAAGTTATATTTATTAAAAATAAGTTTGAATGCTGACTTGAGAACCTGGTTGAATGGATGTCAATAAGGTGGAAGGACTTTCCAGGGTGGAAAAATACTTAATTTTTCAAAATTGAAAGGGAGCCAATTCTTATATTCAGAATGATGTACATGTTCCAGGTTCTTTGTTTGAGAACAAATCCAAAATGTATAGGTACTTCAATCCAAGTACTGTTCTGAGATCTCCTCACTTGGTTTTTTTATTAAATAAATAAATTATTTAAAATTAATTAATTAATTAATCAAGTTGTTCCGTTGCGTCTAAGCATTCTGTCACTTGATTCAACATTAGACCCCAAAGCAGCTTTCGTATTCTTTTGATTACATCATGCAGTGCAAATCTTGAACCACTCAGTGCCAGAGGCAACAAAGCAGCCCAACAACACCACCAAACAATCTCCATGCTTGACCATAGGAAACATAGATATCTTCTGTGAATACTCTTTTGCCTTTTGTAAACACGTAGATGGTTTAATTTGTTCATATATTATATTCTTCTAGAAAGAGTTTGGCATATTAAGTTGTAAGTGTCTTTATGTCAAAAGTGGGGTTGCCCTTAGAACTTACAGTGAAGATTTGGATCCCTGTTTCTTTGTGTCTGAAGGCCAATTCCAATCTGTGTGCCAATAGATCAAGGTGTCTTCTCTACAGAAAGAATACGTCACTGCAGTCTTTAAGTTTTCTCTTGTAGTCACTTCCACAGTTGTTGGCCAGACTGACTGATAGCATCACATCTGTCATAAAAAGAAACATCAGGGCTCCTGGAGATGGACTTACAGCCTTGAGACTCCTTAGTTGTAGTTGTAGACTTTTAAAGTCCCATTAGCATGATCACATAAATTACTAACTCTTAATCATGGTTTTTTGTAGATTTGAAGATTTACTGTGGCTTTTAACAATTCTCTTGTGGCAGGTTTTTGAATATGAAGAAACTAGGAGTATATGCAAGGACTGGTACCACATTCTGAAACATTTCAAATAGACTTCAAAGAAGGACTGACAACCAGTCGAGCATTTTATCATCAAAGCAATCCAGTGGGGACTAGCATGACAATGGTTGTCCTCATAGTAGGACATACATCAGTTCTTTGATGTTTATATATATTATCCATTAGAGCAAAAACACTTAAGGTTTAAACCGATGCTCTCCAGACTAAAGCTATTTCTCTTTTTCAATAACCATGTCAACAGTGATCTCTCCACCAGCATCTAACCAACATCAGTAGCTGTATATGTGTTTGTGAATTGCTCAAAGAGCAGAAACTTTCTTAAAATGATTTAGAAACTGTTTATTTTGTTATAAAATCAAATACAAGATTTAAAAATTAGGGCTGGGCAAGTTAATGTGTTATTATCGGACAATATTAACCGCGCATACGGCAGATTTTAGTTCTTATCCTTCAGTATTTATTATTATTATTATTATTATATTATTTTGAAAGTCCGTGAGCACTGCCTGAATCCAGATCCGGACAAAAACCTGGGTCACCGGAGGGGGGGATGTTGAGTCCGTATGGGTTTGGGCATGGTGTAGTTCACGCGTGCTAACCAATGAAGCATTGGGGGGGCCTAACCATAGGGTCTACACAGGACAGAGGACCAAGAACAGGCAACAAAATACTAGTAGCAAGCACCTTATCATCAGTAATGCCTCTCTACATACGGAATACCCATCTACAAGGACGAGTACAGCATCGTCATGACAAATCCCCAACAGTAAACTGCTGCCTCGTTCTGTCTATGACGTACTGACACAAAATTCAAATAACAAAAGTTGCAATGGGCGTTGTGTAAAGGAGGCCTGACGCACGGGTAAGGGGCGTGGCAAGACAGACTTTAGCTGTTGCGGTGCGACAACTGTCACAAGCGGTGTATAAGATTGCAACGAATGACGTATGATTTGTCGTGTCGCGCCGCATCCAATTTAGACAGCATTACTTATTATAATGGGTTTTATAGTATTTTGTTGTGTCGCGCTGCCCGCGTCCGGTGTAGATGGTGTCAAGACGTTACATTATATTTTGTTGGTAAATATTGTATATCTGTAATATGTGTAATTTAAATTTCATGAAAGCATACATATATTTACAAGAGAACAAACACAGTAATGATTATAATTAAACTGTCAGTGTGCTCTTATGTCAACTTCCAAATGATAAAGAGAAATTTCAAATATTACAAAATATCCAAGTTATCCATTAATTATATCTTCATTTAGCATCCAATGTTTATAAAGTAATTTGATTTTGAACAAGACAATGGCTTTGCATGGGAAAGGATTGTCTTAAAATATCAGTTCATGATGGATTCTTTCATTGGGGTCCAAAGATCTAATTTTTCCTACTCTTCTCTGTGTAGGAAAGAATGTGCTGATGAATCAAGTAGTTCCTGATCATGTAAAATATGTTCTTAAAAGTCAGTAAAACCTTCAAGCTATATGCTGAATCAAAGCTTTAAAGTTATAGATTTTATTAGATTTTATATATATTGTTGTCAGACTCTGTTCCCTATTTTGTGTTTTGCTCCCCACGTGTTCCATGACCTAGTTTTCCCTCATGTGCAATTATTTTTTCATTAGTTCCAGGTGTGTCTCGTCATGCCATCCTCTAGTCTTGTGTATTTATAGTGTGTCCTGTTCATAGTTTTGTTTGTCCGGTTTTGTATGTGTCAACATCCTGTGCTACGTGTGTTTTCTTAGTTCCCAGGATGTAATTAAAGTCTCCTTGTTGATGTACTCCTTGTCTCCTCTTTCCTCGCTCCCTCACAGTAGCGAACCTGACAGTAGCAAACCTGACAATCTGGACCAACAAACAGTAAGTGGCGCCCCTTCTACCCATTTTGTTTTTTGAAAAGTAGTTTGTTTTCTTGTTGTTTCTCCCTGCAGCTTGGAAACTGCCACACGTTTCATTGCTTTAGCCCATAAGGATCTCCCCTTTGTCGAGTATGCCCGGCAGTTCTGCGAGCTCGCTGCAGCGACGGCTTTAGATGACGCCACTATCAACTTTCTGTTCTGGCACGGGGCCAGTTACCATTGTCGCGTGGACCTCAAGGTTATTATAGTTTTGAATTTTTAAATTGGTTTTATTTTAATATCGTTTTCAAATTTGCTATACAATTCAGTTTAGTTTTTATTAGTTTCATTAATATTGTTGTTAGTTTTAGTTTAGTTTTTATTTTGTGAATGCATTTTTATTTAGTTTATATAGTTTAGTTTCAGTTTTAATTAATTAAAGTTTAGCAGAATTAACAGATCACTTCCAGAATGCAGGCCAAAGAAAGACCTAGGCATAAAAAGCAATAAGGCATAATTTAGCCTTAGTGATGCAAATGTCTAGCGACACAAAATCGCTCACGAATACTATGATCGAGATAGTTAAGGATGTTGAAAAAAGTATACAAATATACGCCAAAATGAATCCATCAAGCCTTTTTACTAAATAAAGTTGTGCTTAATGTCATCTAATGATGCGTATTGAGATATTTAATATGACAATAAATGCAGCCTAATTTGGTTATGATGGTTAGATGTCTTGTCTTTTTTAACAATCATAATATATTGTAACTGTCGTGTCTTGCTCACTTTTCCGTGAACAACTGCGCATAAATCATAACTGGACAAATGAGCGAATTCAATAATAACGGCATCACGCAGTTAACACAAAGTAAGGATCATATTTGAATATTTCTTTTCATTTATTAAGACTTATAAGCGTGCTTTATGATGTTTTTGAGCCTATGTCCATTTGTCCGACAGCCTGGCGAGTGATTACAGATGGCTATGCTAAAGTTTTGTATTGTTGTCAGAAAGAGATGCGTTGTTTTGTCTTTTTTTATGTAAATCCATTACGTTGAGCACCAACTTAGCAAATGTGCCTTAAATTTTGGTTGGGATGCTTGTTAAATGAGGGAAAATAATACTCTAAGCTTAATGAGGGTCAATAAGGTTTAAAGCGGGTTCCGGTTCAGTCGCGCTCGTGGGCTTTGTCAACCGGTTCTGGTCTGTTACAGAATTAAATAGTGCCGCGTCAGATAATGGGTTGAGGTTCGTTAAGTAGGCCTACTGCTGGTGCCGATTTACCAAAGAACGGGAACACAGTGACAGGACTCTGCTATTAAATGCTTTGTGTCTCTCCGGGTCCAGATAACCACAGGATTTACCTAAACCACCGGCGTCCACAGTATATATTTTTTCCACAAGGGGGGAAGAACGTAATGATTATTTATTTGATAATTATTTTTATTTCAGTTAGTTTTTACAATAAACGTTGTTTAGTTTGTTTCGCGTTTTAGTTTGAATATTTCCATTTTATTTTATTTCAGTTTATGACATCTGTTTTTTATCAAAGTTTTCGTTTACAAAATAACCTTGGTGACGCCTCCGCAGATCAAGACCACAGGAATAAGCTGGAGGGAAGGGATCTCCAGGGTTTGTCTGATGAGCGACCGTCCCCAAGCCAGAACCAGCCCGCCGGCTGTTTCGCAGTCACAAGCCAGCCGGACGAGGCGTTCTCAAGCCCGCCGGCCATTCCCAGGCAAGCCAGCGGCCGCTCAGCAGACAGGCCCACCGGCCGCACCGTTGTCAAGCCCGCCGGCCGCGCCGTTCTCCTCTAACCAAAGGAGGAGGATGAGGAAAAAAAGACTGTTCTCCGCCCTCATCCTAGCCACAGAGCTCACTTCTTATGGGCTCCAGCCCCCGAATCCAGCCCAAAGAGGAAAGAGTTCCTGAGTTTAGCCCAAGGAATGCTCCTGTTCTTGAGTTTAGCCTATGGAGGGCTCCAGTCCCCGAGTTTAGGCCCCCCGAGCTCCCTGTTCCGCCATAGCCTCCTGAACTGTCTGCTCCGCCATGGCTTCCTAGTCTGCCTGCTCCATCATGGCGCCCGAACTGCCTGATCCGCCATGGCTTCCAGAGCTGGACTTTAAGTTGCCTAGCCAGGGATGATAAAACTCACAAATGAAGAAACCAAGTGTACACATCTGTACCTATATCTGCATCTGCTGACTCTGCTCTTGAACTTTATACCAACACCTTGTGGTGTGCATTCATGAAGTTTGTTTATGAAACTCTTGTATTCAATACCAGTGATGTTTCACGCATTGTAGGTGGCTTATACTGTGTGTGGGGACTTACTATTAGCTGCAAAGCTCTCTCTCTCTCTGCATCATCACAGTGTTTGCAAGGAAGTTGCTATGGATGGTACTGCAACGTCTTGGTTTGAGACAAATGCTGTTGACTCAATATTGTGTGTTGTATATAGTGTTTGGCTTGATGTACGTTTGTTCATAATAGTAGTAGATCCTTATGTCACCTTTGAATGTTTTTCTAGGAACTGTTACGGGGGATTAATAGATAGCTGCATCTGATGTAAACATAACAAGAGATCACAAAAATGCTAATTTTTTTTTTTAGGGGTACTATACTGCAGCACCCCCCTCATAAACATCTTCAAAAATATATTGAGATCATAATCCTACTCTTTTCCCCCTGAACAAAGCACCTAACCTCAGTGACATTACTGAGAGTGAATACAGATAATAAGACAGCAGAGATGTGAGATTAATGCACTTTCACTGAATCTGCATGTTTTTTTAACTTTCTACTTTTACCACCTTACCTTTCGTCTCATAATCTCTCCTCATCCTCTGCCTTCATGGCCTTCAGCCTGGGTAAAACCATGATGAATTGAGGAGAGGAGAATTAGCTGGATGTTAAATGACATTATCAGAAGCCTGGAAGCTATGTTAGCTCAGTCTGGCTGGGGTGCAATCTATCCATTAGCACATGTTCCCCTGCATCAGGCCTGAACCATTAATCACCAAACCAACTTGGGCCACTGTCCACTGAAGCACAGCCGATCAGATGGCTCCTGTCACCAACAAACTCCCTTTTCCTTATTTTATTGTTGCCCTGCAGAAATATTTGTTTTTGGTTACCTCAACATGCTTGTCCACTAGAGAGGGCAACAGACTGATGGCTGCTCTAAACAATAGTCAAAAGTTGGGCAGACTCAAATGCTCCTTCTCTATGGGCACAGATGAGTCAGGCTGTAATTGTGCTGATTTCCAGTGCAGGTAAATGGCATGTTGAAAATTAGCCCTGCTTTACTGCTGGTGACTACTGTAGTACTCGGACCAGTTATGCTGATTGATTGCATAAAAATAAAGGCAGTGTTAATATTTGCTGAAACTATTTTTAAACTAGAATCACCACAAAGTATAATTATTTAGCTATCTGTGACATGTTAGTTGTCATTAATAGGTCGGCAGTGTAAAAACCAAAAATGTTTTCAAGAACATTAGCCTAGTTCTACAGACCTTATGTAGCTCTGCCCCTTTTCAGTGCTGCGCTTGTCTTCTGTCTTCCGTTTGTATTTCCACAGCGTGAAGGTCGGTCGTACAAATTTAGGAATGAACCGCATGTTTTAACATTTTCCCGGTTTATTGTCACATCTGCTTTGAACATTACAATGCACATGATAACTTTTGATAACTATACAAAAAGTAAATCCACGTCACCAGCCAATTACTCTTCAACAGTGATGCTATAGAGCTACCACATAAATGGAAGTACAAAGACAAAATTCGAAAGATGACTGGGCACTTGTTTCTCTGCCACATCAGGTCTATATAGTAATATCTCATTAGCATGAGTAATATCTCATATCTAGTACCTAGATGATAGTTTAAGTCTCCCAATTGTATATATGACTATATGTAGCCTTTTCAAACATTTCAGTAAACACAAGTTAGATTACAAGTTAGTCCAAATGCTAATTAGATACCAGTTAAAAAATGACTTTTATTGTCTTTCCATAAATAGATTTTTTTTAGAGATTTGTATGTGAGTATTATTTATGCTATATCTACTTTGTTTACAAATGTATGACAAAAAAATAGTATTTTGTTTATTTGCACCCATATCTACTTTATATGGGGAAAGTGGTGTTCAGTACAAAGTGCTGTTGTTTTTTAGCAATGTTTTATATCTAGTAAACGGAAGTTTATAACTGAAATTAATAAGTCTCCCAACTGAAATGTTTGGAGCCATCCAATCTTTGTACTGCCAGCACTTGTAAAAAAACAAATCAATGAATTTTAGATATAGTTGTTGCTTGTTATTCCATGTGATGTTTTATCAGTGATTACGTGTGATATTATAACACATATCTATGATCTAATACAAAGATATATGAGGGAGCGCTAATGGTAATACAAGAATACAATGTGAACAATATTTCTATTTTCTTCCTTTAGAATCCAATAATCACCTTGATGTGGCAGCAAAACTCCATAAGCCTGTCAGTAATTGCTTGGCAAGACGTTCTTTCACATGCTCACAAATGAACAGCATCTTTGAGGAGCATCAAACTCATGCTTGTAATTCAATGAACTCCACTTTCTGGTCACATCCCAATTATTGCTCACAGATTGTCATCCCCCCCAGCTGCGATGGTGGCTATGTTCTCTGGCAGCTTCTTCTCGCACGGAGAAGGAAGGTTGTTTAACGGAACCATTTTCCTTTCTGTTTGACTTTGTTCTGTGTCTGAAGAGCAATTTCCAGAAGCAGTAGGAGCCCATCGCAAGACCACAGGAGCTGCGAAGAGTCGCTTTGCTTGCTCTAAAGTGACAAGTTTCACACATTCATAAGGTAGGGCTCGGCCTGGGGGAGGCTCTCACTGAAATCTCTTTCCCTATCTTTTCTCATGCGTGCATTTCTCAGAGGACCTGTGGATTTGGTGCATTTAGCTGTAGCCAACAGTTCTACCTCACATCTGGATCTTCCACTGATATCTGCAGGACAACCTGCCTGTTGAGAACAGCACAAACGCAACTCGGCTTGATGGAAATGCATGAAAGGGCATTTTGGTGCACCTGCTGTTTGAAGCTGTGGTCCTAGGCAGGTACGAAACCGATGCACTAAGGCGCTGTGGATGGAGAAGAATGGACAGACAGAATTAATAGGCTTCAGACTTAAGAACTAACACCAACCTGAAGCACCTGCACTTATTTTAAATGAGAGCAAACAACTTGCTCGGGGTCCTTAAAACTATTTACTTGGCAATGTACTATTGAGTATTTATGGGCTGTCATTCACGGGGAGCTACACTGTGGCACTGACAATTCATCTTTAAGGTGAAATTAAGTTTGTGCTGTCAGACTGGCCTATTTTAAAACCCCCTAACCAAATCAACTGGACTAGACAGGCTTACTGATGCATTAGCTTTAATTAAGTTGGCAGTGACAAAGCTTTGTCTAACAATGTGTTAATTTATTTCTCTAAAGAGTGTCGGTTGTTAGCATGTGATTAAAAATGCAAACCGACCAGCAGTATTTGGATGGTGATCTTTGTCTAAGCGTTCTGCATGCAAGAATTATCAGTTAACTTTGATATAGGAGCACTTTTGCCTTGAACATGAATAATTGCATTTGTGTGAGAGTTAAAAGGCAATTAAGAACCACTGATTTAATGTATTTGTTCAAATCTTGAAATGCTTCATGTTTAGGGTGAGGTAAATACAGGAGTTTTGCACTTTAATATGTTAATTATATGTCTTTGCTGTTGGCAGCATAGCATGAACTTCTTCCCCTGATCAATTCATATTCATAACAAAGGGTTTGTTTTTCCACTCCCACATCTAGTTGAATTGGGTTGAGTGTGCATGAAAGTAAGCAGGCGTACAGTATATATTTATGAAAAGTGATTCTGACATGTGGGTATGACTTTAGGTCAGTTGAAATGAAAATCCACCATTTTAAAGATAGCGGTGAAATTCTGTAATTATTTTTACTAATGTTTTTTTTCTACTTTTACTTTAGTATAGTTTTCTTTTCCTTTTAAAATTAGTTTTTGTTTGTCATGTTAAATTCTAAATTTCTTATTATTAATTATTTTTAAAACTCTTTTTGTCATAACCTTACTGTCATATCGGCTGCTATTCAAACTTTTTTTAATTATAAAAAGTGATATATATATATTATTGACTATTCTTTAATTGGTATGTGTCTTTCTTACTGTAATCTTGGCAACATATATTTTTACATAATATTTATACTTCATTATATTTTTATTTAATTCACAGTTGTCTTTCTCCCTGTTTTTCTTTACGTTTTGTCAGAATAACTGTCCTACTGTCATTTTGGCAGCAGAGCAGTTAGATGTCAAACAAAATCTGTATCACTTGAATAATGTCTTACAGGTACTTCTCTGCCTTAATTATGCTATTCTGAAAACATGACAAATTATGCCCTATGGTTTATAATGCAATGTTCTGTTCCATCTATTTCAGTCATTTATTAGCCAATAAATTCTGTCCTCAGCTTAGGGCAAAACCAAGCCATGTGCACTCTTGCTGATGACCCTACCTCAGTGATAAAAGTTCACACTCATACTCTCTTGTTACTGACCAGCATTTAAACACAGCCAGACCAGATCACCAATTAACATTAAAAATAGCTTCAAACAAAATGGACAACCATTACTTTGAGTTGAAATGTTAAAATGAAAAATAAAACCTTTTACAAGGTTATGACTGAATAAATATGTTTTCAATTACAGTTACAGGCTAAGCGATTTCCTTCCTGTTAGCAGGTGCCCAGTTTCTAGTAACCCTTTTATTAACTTTTATCTGTAGGAAGCGTTCTCAGAAACACTGTTTAAATAGCATATGCATTTACCGTGGGTATAGAAAAGAATTATAAAGAATTATTTACATTTTGTTGCTTTGCAACTTGAAATGAAGACGGACACTGTTTTTTGTTTTATCCAGCTTATAACATCCAAGTGAAAGATATAACACCAACATGTCACAAAAAAAAATTAAAAAAAGGTTGGAAAAAGGATCACCCCCTCCTAAAAATTACTTGTAAACTCAATCAGGTGTAGCTAATCACCTTCTCAATGGCACACACTGTGATCAGCTGTGGTCATTTTGATAAACTCAGCATGAAAAGAGCTTTCCTGAAGCATTTCAGTCCTTGGTAGTGCATCTGGCAAGGCACTTGCTATGTTTACCTACAACCAAATAATCCGTTTGTAATCAGATTGACGGCTCAATCGGACTGAAAAGCCATCATGTAAACACCTTAATCGATCCGATTGCGCTCGATCGGAATGAAATTTTGATCGGATTGAAGGGGGTGGTTTATTCCTTTTCTAATACGATTGAGAGTGCATGTAAACACTCGATCGGATTGAACCCCGAAACTGAAAGGACTGCGCATGTGCAATGATGCAGAAATAGCGTAATTACGTATGACGCGCGGAACGAACCATAAATGGATCAATATTAATTCTGCTGTTAAAAACAAAGAAACCATGTAGGAGAGTGGTTATTATGTGCAAACAGTGAGAAACTCTATATTTGTGCAGTGTGCGCATGTCAGAAAAAATCTATTCCGATTTGAAGCCTGTGACATATAAACGCGCACATCAACCCGATCACTTTATTCAGCGTTCATGTAAACACTACATTCAGATTCATCAATCGGAATGAATTCAGTCCGATTGAACCAAAAATTGTGCATGTAAACATTGACACAATCTAAAAACGTAGACCACTGTCAAAAGATCTCCGGAATAAAGTTGTGGACGGGCACAAGGATGCAAAAACATTTCAAAGGCTTTATCAATGCCTAGAAGCACAGTGAAGTCTATTATTAACAAGAGGAAGGTATTTGGTACAACACAGACTCTCCCTGGAACAGGATGCCGCTCCAAACTGGATGAAAGAGTTAGGAGGAAACTGGTCAGAGAGGTGACCAAGAGGCCTACAGCAACTCTGAAGCAGTTGCAGGAATTTATGACAAAGAGTGGTCTTTGTGTGCATGTGACAACAATATCACACATTCTCTACAAATGTGGCTTGTATGGGCGGATTCCAAGAAAAAAGTCATTCGTCAAGAAAGGCCTCCTGCAGTCACAACTGAGCTTTGCCAAAATGCACCTTGAAAATTCTGAGGCAGATGAGACTAAAATTATTATTTGAATGATTGAAAATGAATTATCTGGCCTCAACACCAAACTATATGTCTGGCAGAAATCCAATACAGCTCACCATCCAAATAACAGTATTCCTACAGTAAAACATTGAGGTGGTAATGTCCTGTTATGGGGGTTTTTCTCTGCAGCAGGGACTGGAGTACTTGTCAGGATAGAAGGAAAATGGATGGGGCAAAATACTGTCAGATTCTGAGGAAAATCTGCTGTCCTCTGCCAGAAAGTTGTCAGTGGGAAGAAGATTTACCTTCCAACAAGACAATGACCCGAATCACACAGCAAAACTGACCACACAGTGGTTGAAGGAGAAAAAGGCGAATGTCCTTGCATGGCCTAGCCAGAGCCCAGACTTTTAAAACCCCACTGAAAATCTGTGCAATGTCTTGAAGACTGCAGTCCACAAACTGTCACCATCAAATTGAATTGAACTTGAGCAGTTCTGCAGAGAAGAGTTGGCAAATATTGCAAAGTCTTGATGTGCAAAGTTAGTACAGATGTATCCCAAAAGACTAAAGGCTGTAATTAAAGCAAAAACTGGTTCAACAAAATACTGACACAAGGAGGTGATCCTTTTTCCAACTCAGTGATTCTGTTGTTTTATTTTTGTTTGTTTTTTTCTGACATGTTGGTGTTATATCTGTAATATATAAAAGTGATAGCATACTCAAGATTGTTAAAGTACCATTATAATATATCTCTATATATCTAATGATATAATATATATCTATATATATATATATGTTAGTGCTTTTGGCAATTTTTTGTTGATTCTAATACAGTACAACTTTATCTTAAAATACTGTTGTGATTTCTAGAATAAATGGTAATGTCTCTATGGCTGTGTATTCATGGGAAATCAGGATATCCAAACCAAATCTTTTCTACTGATGTGTTATGGATCCCCGTAGTCAGTTTATATATAATATATATATATATTATATATATAGATCTGATATTATATATAGATATATATATATTATATTAGATATATATAATACACAGACATACATAAACTTTGCACCTGATTGAGTGTAAATGACAGTTGACAGTTTGGCTTTAAGCTGTTGCTTTTTTGTTTGTTTGTTTGTTTGTTTGTTTGTTTGTTTGTTTTCCATCATTTAAAAATGTAATAAATTTCTGAATTTACAGATGTCAACCTACAGTAATTTTTCATGGTATGTATATTTTATTACTTTATCATACTATACAAAGAAAAACAGAAAGGGATGTTTTGATTGGACATCTCACAAGCACGCACAATCTATTAAAGCCCCTTACTTAATGCACACTCGTTATGTCCCATTCCACTTAGCCTAGCCTATGAACTTGGCATAGCATGTGTTAGATGGTCTTTTTTTAAGGGTATAATTAGCATAAGGCCACGAGAGTGAGTCCAGCAGCGATCGTATAAGGAAAGTAGGCTGTGAGTGCCCCCCAAAGGCCACAAAGCCACCTGTCAAAATCTAAACCCTCACGAAGAGCAAAGAGCTCATCCTGGCTTTCCAAGAGAAAGCACAAACGATGGAGAAAATGTTCCTGAAGACAGGGAGGGTTCTGAAGAGGAAATGCAAGAATACTAGATAGTTACAACTTTGAAAGACAGTATGTGAGGAAACGGGTCTGAAGGGTATGCGAGAAAGAAAGAGGCTCATGGGGGGAATTAACATAAATGCTTCCCTTTTGTAAAAGCAGGGACAGATTCTGAAGGCAACTCGCCTCCGCATTGTCGAGGGCGCCAATTAACAAGCAGAAGACTTGCTACTAATTAGCTTTAGCATGTGGCGGAGAGCTGTTGCTCCATAAGCAGACGTTTAAAAGGATGAGGGTTCAGTGGTGTTGAATAAGCCGAAAATGAATGGATGTGTAACTCTCGCACCTCGTGGCAAAAGGGCTGGGATTATTGCTTATTAAGAGCAAGGTACCGCTGCTTCTTGTTTTCACAAAAACAGTGACACTCTTTTCCCTCCCTCACTTTCATCCTAGTCCCGCCCTTTTCCCTCTTTCTCGCTCTTCTCTGTTCATCACACTGTAACGTTAGATCTTTCCTCCATCCTTTATGCTGCGTACACTCCACAGACAGTGTACAGAGGGAAGGAAGGAGGAGGGTTAAAATCGGAGGACTGTGATCTTGTCAGAAGAGCCCTGAGGCTGAACAGGGTGCCGCATTCAGCAGAGGTGAGACAGTTCGTGCCATAAACCCACTCCCCAATAAACCGGATCAAGCTTTTTGGGACACTTGAATTTGTTAAATGAATAGTTCACCCAGAATGACATTTCTGGGGGGGAATAATGTCATCAACCCATATGACATTATTTCTTCTGTGGAACACAAAAATAACACTGTATTGACCAATTGCAATAGACCTCAGTCAGGGTAGCTCCATATTTAATTTTTGACAGCAGTGAAAATGAGTTTGTGATGGACAGAAGTACAGTGTATGCAATGGATTGTACCGTAGCTTAACAACATGGCAATTGTTTAACTGATGAAACACCCATGAACAAATCCTCCATGAAACAGTTTTGAAAGTTTGGAGTTTTGGATTTAGGACCTCAGTCTCACCTGTCTATTGCTTTCCAATAATACTGAAGACCTTGATTAACTTGTTCAGGTGTGTTTGATCAGGGTTTAAGAATGGCTGGGCAAAATGGCTACAAAACCTTATATCTGTATTTTTTGGCTGAATTGCGATGTATGGTACATATGTTTTTTTTATTATTATTCTACCCAATGTTGTCCAATGAAACAATGTATATATTAAATGCAATGAAAACAAATATTGTGAAAGTAACCACGTAGGCTATGCTATATATGTGCAAAAAATCTGATTACATTCTAACATTGAAACATTACAATCTAAAAACTAAAACTAAAAAATAATGCTTTTTTGAAGCAGAAGTCAAATTCACTAAACTAAAAATGAAAATAAATAAAAATAAAATGACTAGTCACTTTACAGTTACTGCTATCATAAAATACACTTACTTGTAGGTTTAAAATTCTACACACATGGCACATTTATTATCCAACTACAAATATCTTAGCAAAACATATATTTTAGTCAGAATTATTGCACTTCTAATTTTTTTAGCTCCGTTTATTTGGCAGGCATACACGCTGCAGCGCATCCATTACTTTATAACATTTACAGACGGAGAATAGGCCTACCACTGAAATGTAAGTTATGCACGCATTAAACATTAAGTATCCTATCTGTAAGCAGCACATGTGTCTGCCAGAGCATCTGACGGGGCAAGCCACTTTAAACTATGTGTTAACTATATCTTACAAGTTATTTTAAAGTAATTAATATAAAGCTTGTCTCTTGTTTAGGACAAATTGGATTATGCATTTTCCCCGCAATAGCTCACTGTGTCTTCCGCTATTTTTCCGTTATTTCTCAAGGTCCACTCTCCTGCAGAGTTTTGCTCCAACCTAGGGCTGGGCAGCATATACAGACTCGATATATCACCTAGTCCGTTGGAGCAAGACTCTGTAGGAGAGTGGACCTTGAGGGCCAGAGTTAGGAGTTCAGAAACCCTTTAAAACTTCAGTCAACATTCATTGTAAACGCTTAGAAAAGAGTGATCTGTACATTATTCCATCTGCTGTAATACTCAATCACAATGTTATGTCTGCACAACTCAGTCATGTCTATCTTCACTTCTCAGACAGTTTCTTTTTTTTTTTGAGTTCCTCATTTTGCTCTTCTTTGCACGTATATCCCAACCTCCTCTTCATCAGTTTTTTTTTTTGCTCATTTATCTAAGTTCCATTCTCTTTTTTCTATATGCTCTGTGCTTTGTCTTGCTGTCTCTTTCGAAAGTCATTCATTCCTCTTTCTTCATCATGTTCATTTTCTTTTACGTAAGCACAGTGGTCTTTCCTTGAACAGCCTCAGCATATCTACATAAAGAGCATGCCTTAGATTGCAGTGGTCCGTGTTGGAGAGTGTTTTGTCAGGTGAATGAATTGCTGAGTGAATAGGAATGGAGAAATGCTGATTCTCACTTTAACATTGCACATATTTAAATGCCAGCCTCTCCCCAGCTACTAACAGGAAGGAAAGGCTAGAGCATGTGAAAGATCGAGAACAGGAGAACCATATGAAGATAACATAAGAGGGGTGAGAAGGGGAAACTCTTGAAACAAGGAGAGGCTAAAATGAGAGTATGACCAAAAATATGAGAGTGTGTATAAAGGAGTATGTAATACATAATAAATATATTTGAAGTTATTTTTTGTAAGAAAAGTTCATGATTTATATTACAAACACTAATAAAATGTTCTACATAGTTTCACAATTTCCTGTTGATTTTAGCATGTTGCTAAGCTTACAGGGTAATAGTAAAAATGTTTAACCTTTTATTTATCCATTTTTATAATTTAATGCATTCCCAGCCAATCGAACCCGTGACCTTGGTGTTGCTTGCAGCATAGTGTACTGTTTGATTTATTTTCATCAATACTTTCAGAATTGTATGAAATATAATATTTAAAAAATATATATATTAAAATGTAAGGAAATGATTTACTTATTTATTTTCACTGAGCTGAGCTTCTTCCCAAAATTATAAGTGATTCTGCCACTTTGGCTGAAATGAGGTACTGTAATTAAAGAGTTAGGTCACCCAAAAATGAAAATTCAGTCATTTATACTCACCCTCATTTCGTTTCAAACCCGTAAGACCTTCGTTCATTTCCGGAACACAAATTAAGATATTTTTGATGGAATCTGAGGCTGTATGGACCCTGCATAGGGGGGGGGGGGGGGGGGGGGGGTGGGGGGGGGGGGACAGCAACGCAACTGGAAATGTTTTTCTTTTGCGCACCAAAAAGTATTCTCGTAGCTTCATATTAATGCGGTTGAACCCCCTGATGTCACGGGGTAGTTATTTTACATTGTCTCTTCTGCTACGTTTATGGATCGGGACATTTCAGTTGCGGTCGGTCTATGCAGGCGTCAGACAGCTCCTCAGATTCGTCAAATAATCTTAATTCGGTTGCCGAAGAGGAACGAAGGGTTATGGGTTTAGAACGACATGAGGGTGAGTAATTAATGACAGAATTTTCATTTTTGGGTGAACTATCCCTTTAAGATGCCTCACTTTGGAAACAGTCTTTGTGGCGGTGGCAGAGCGATAATGCCTCTGTAGGCAGCTCACTAGGTTTTAAAACAAAGCAAATATGTATGTTTTACCTCCTAAACAAGTTCTTGTGTCTACTGATTGTTTTGTTTGGATGAATACAGTCTTCAAATGTAAAGAATATATTAATATGTTATGTGTCTGTTTGTGTTATTCATATAGTTTGTGGTTCCATGAAAGTTGAAATGCACAGGGTAGATGTATAATTCCAGCATATGGGGAGCGAGTGTGCGAGTTTTAAAAATATGATTTTTATTCATAGGCCATGAAAATAATTCTGCCGGAGCCTGCGGAGAGCTTACACACATAAGCAGCTTTATGAGTACAACCACAGTGCCCCCTTATGGGGGATGGAGAGAAAAACACCTCCAACTGACGCCAAACACCCCCCCCCCCCCCCCCCCCCCCCCCCCCCAGAAGCACTCTGTGTCACTAACTTTATGCGTAGATGGGAGGTTTGCCTGTATCCCAATATCCGTAGGGTTATGATAGCTACTCGCCGCCTTATAGATGGATTCTGAGAAAAACAACCAACCTTATTAGCATGAGAAGGTGACTGTGCCAGTGTGCTATTTTTATTTTTTTTAAACCAAGCCCTCACCCTAAAAGCACTTTTTAAAAATCTGCGCTCTTACATGGTAGTGTGTTCTGGACGTAATTATTATTTTTGCTCAAAATTACTGATTTCTCACAAATACAAGCCACTGTGAAGAACACCTCTCATCCTCTCCATGGTGCTGTTACTGCACAGCAGAGCACCTTTAGCAACAGACTGCTCCCATCATGGTGTACAAGAAAACGTTTTTGCAGATCCTTTCTTCCTGCTGCCATCAACTCTGCCTGAGTTGGATCTCTAGCCAGTGCATCTGTTTGTAATTTAAGTTTGTTTCACTTTTTCACCTGCATTGTATAGGTTAATGCAGGTACTATGTCTTTCACAGTCTATTTGTACTCCTATTTCATTTAGGCTTTATTCTGATCATTTTCACTGCTTATTTTTGTCTAGTTGCAGTAACTCCTGGGAATCAGTGTTATGATGTGTTTCTCTCTTTTTTATTAATAAATATTGTAATAATAAATCACTCAAAGAGATGAAATATCTTACCTGAAAATCTTCCATTCTTCTAAAGCAAAGTTCTCATGTCAAGAAAATACTGAATTTGCTTAAACTAAAAAAACTCTGCATTTGCAAATTGTCTAATACACTAGTACAATAGTTTTGCTTTGCTCTGTAATGAAACTGATTTTAAGCGCAAACCAAATGCTATTTCAGTTCATCTGTGGTATATACAGAGGCGGACAGTAACTAAGTACATTTACTTGAGTATTGTACTTAAGTACACTTTGAAAAAAACAACCTCACTTCCTGTTGTGCTGCCGTGTGGTTTGATTTGAGATCCGTCAAGTTAATCTTTGTCGTCTAATTTTTTACTTAAATCAATTGTTATACACCATACTTTTCGTTTTATAAACGTGTAAATATATACCCTGTCGTATTTACAAAAAACAAGCGAGCGCTTTGTTAGCACTGTTCTATTTTGACTCCGAGGTCCGCATTAGCATATAGCCCGCTAGCATCGCCAGCGTGGTTTGCCGCTAATCTCGTTTACACTAATACTCTATTCACACACATTTCCATTGTTTTACTCACTGTTACTTGCTTTAATGGCGGATGTGTGTCTACCTTTGAGTGCAGGTGAGGACACGTTCGAGATGCATTCGGTGCAGGTCGAGCTGGAGGCCGTGGAGAAGCAGATCCGGGACCTGGTGGCAAAGCAGACCCAGCTGAGAGCGCGGAGAGCCGCGCTGGAAACATCCCAGGCTGACGCTCACAAGTCCGAGGTAAGTATACAGCGCGCTGCTATCTCTCCCACCACTTCTACTCCGTGTGTTTCTCTGCACAGGCCCGGTGCACCCAGGACGCGATCTTCCCAGATGTCCTTCACTCCGGCGCCGGGACACCACGGACCCTGGGTGCAACCGCAGCGGAAGACGCGAGCCAGGTCCTGGGTGACGACCTCTCCCCCTCCGCCGCCACCGGTCTTCGAGATCTCCACCCGGAAACCGATTCGCTCCACTCTGCGAGACGGAACGTGATGCTGTGATCATCGCAGACTCCATCGTCCGGCACGTCCGTGCTACGTTAGCTGAAGGTAAAGTGCACACTCACTGTTTCCCTGGTGCTCGTGTTCTCGATGTTTCTGCGCAGATACCCCGCGATCCTGAAGGTTGACGAGAGCCCCGGAGCGGTCGTGCTTAACGCAGGGGCTAACGACACCAAGCTGCGGCAAACGGAGACGCTGAAGAGGGACTTCAGGAGCCTGATCGAGACGGTGCGACGCACATCGCCCGCGACGACGATCATAGAGTCAGGACCGCTACCCACGTATCAACGAGGACACGAAAAGTTCAGTAGACTTTTTGCTTTAAATGAATGGTTATTGTCATGGTGTAAAGAACAGAAACTGCTCTTTGTTAATAACTGGAATCTTTTCTGGGAGCGTCCTAGGCTGTTTCGCGCTGATGGTCTGCATCCGAGCAGAGTGGGAGCGGAGCTCATGTCGGACAACATCTCCAGGACGCTGCGCTCCATGTGACTAGTAAGTCAAATCTCAAATAACTGCCCTGATGACTTGTGTTCTACCCGATTAAATGATAGAAGTACTTGTGCTGTATAATCTATAAAGACTGTGTCTGTTCCCGAATAGTGAGGTCAAAATATAAATTTCATGCAGGATCTAGAAAAATTGATCGTGATTAAACCAGAACAATTTAAAATAAATGAACAAAAAACATTTTTAAAGTTTGGGCTCCTAAACATTAGATCACTCTCACCCAAAGCAGTTATTGTAAATGAAATGATCACAGATAATCGTTTTGATGTACTCTGCTTGACTGAAACCTGGCTAAAACCTAATGATTATATTGATCTAAATGAGTCTACTCAACCCAAGCTACTGTTATAAGCATGAACCCCGTCAGACTGGCCGTGGCGGCGGTATTGCAACAATATATAGTAATATTCTCAATGTTACTCAAAAGACAGGATACAGGTTTAACTCATTCGAAATACTAATGCTTAATGTTACACTGTCAGATATGCAAAAGAAATCTATCGTATCTCTTGCTCTGGCTACTGTGTATAGACCACCAGGGCCGTATACAGATTTCCTAAAAGAATTTGCAGATTTCCTCTCAGACCTATTGGTTACTGTTGATAAAGCGCTAATTGTCTGAGATTTTAACATTCAAGTTGATAATACAAATGATGCATTAGGACTTGCGCTTACTGACCTAATAAACTCTTTTGGAGTCAAGCAAAACGTCACCGGGCCCACTCATCGTTTTAATCATACGCTAGATTTAATTATATCGCATGGAATTGATCTTACTGATATAGATTATCGTACCTCAAAGTGATAATGTTACTGACCATTTCCTTGTATCGTGCATGCTGCGTATTACTGATATTAACTATATGGCTACGCGTTATCGTCCGGGCAGAACTATTGTTCCAGCCACCAAAGACAGATTCACAAATAACCTGCGTGATTCAATGACTCTGTGTACCAATAAGTAACATGAACTAGACGAAATAATTAGCAACATGGGCACTATCTTCTCTATTACATTAGAAGCTGTTGCCCCCATCAAATTGAAAAAGGTTAGAGAAAAACGTACTGTGCCATGGTACAACAGTAATACCCATTCTCTCAAGAAAAAACTCGTAGTCCTGAGCGCAAATGGAGAAAAACTAACTTGGAAGTTTTTAGAATTGCGTGGAAAAACAGTATGTCCAGCTATAGACAGGCTCTAAAAGCTGCCAGGGCCGAGCATATCCACAAACTCATAGAAAATAACCAAAACAATCCTAGGTTTTTATTTAGCACAGTGGCTAGATTAACAAATAACCAGAATCCACCCGATCTAAATATTCCCGCACATTTTAATAGTAATGACTTTATGAATTTATCCACTGATAAAATAGATAACACCAGAAATACAATAACAAATGTAGATTCTAAAGCGTATAATACTTTAGCTTCATTCATCGCACAAAAAGATAAACTGCAGTGCTTTACAAATATAGGACAGGAAGAGCTAAATAAACTTATCACGGCATCTAAACAACAACATGCCTGTTAGATCCTGTATCCACTAAATTACCGAAAGAGTTGTTACCTGTAGCAGAAGAACCGCTTTCTCAATATTATTAACTCATCGTTGAATTTAGGTCACGTCCCAAAACCATTCAAACATCGGTTATTAAGCCTCTTATTAAGAAACAACAACTAGATCCTAGTGAACTGGAAAATCACAGACCCATCTCAAATCTTCCTTTTATGTAAACAAATTTGAAAAAAGTTGTGTCTGCCTCAATGGCTAATTACTGCAGACAAAAATGATCTCTATGAAGAATTTCAGTCAGGTTTCAGGCCCCACCATAGCCCAGAAACTGCACTTGTTAAAATTACAAAAATTACTTGCTTCTTGCGTCAGACCAAAGCTCTTATGATCGCATTACTAGTTTTACTTGGTCTTAGTGCTGCATTCAACACTATAGATCATGACATACTCATAGATCGATAACAAAACTATACAGGTATCCAAGGGCAGGCTTTAATATGGTTTAGATCCTACCTGTCTGATCGCTACAATTTTGTTCATTTAAATGGGGAGTCTTCTCAGTTATCACCAGTAAAATATGGATTTCCACAAGGATCTGTCCTAGGTCCTCTTCTATTTTCGATATACATGTTGCCACTGGGTAATATTATTAGGAAATACGGGATTAGTTTCCACTGTTATGACGATGATACTCAATTATATATCTCAACAAGACCAGATGAACTTCTAAATTATCTAAGCTAACAGAGTGTGTTAAAAATGTAAAAGAATGGATGAACAATAATTTTCTCCTATTAAATTCTGATAAGACAGATAAGCAGATATTACTTATTGGACCAAAAAACAATACACAGAATCTCTTGGATTACAATTTGAAACTAGACGGATGCACGGTTACTTCCTATACAGTCAAAAATCTGGGTGTTTATTAGATAGCAACTTGTCTTTTGAAATCATATTTCCCATGTTACAAAAACGGCTTTCTTCCATCTCAGAAACATTGCCAAGCTACGAAACATATTACCTGTTTCTGATGCAGAAAAGCTAAATCATGCATTCATGACCTCTAGACTGAACTACTGTAATGCACTGCTAGCTGGTCGTCCTGCATCTTCAATAAACAAGCTAAAGATAGTCCAAAATGCAGCGGCTAGAGTCCTTACCAGGTCAAGAAAATATGATCATATTACCCAAACTTTACAGTCTCTGCACTGGCTACCTATTACGTTCAGTATCAGTTACAAAATATTATTACTTGCCTATAAGGCCCTTAATGGGTTAGCTCCTGCGTACCTAACTAGTCTTCTACCACGCTACAATCCATCACGCTCCCTAAGGTCGCAAAATTCTGGACTTTTGGTAGTACCTAGGATAGCATAGTCCACTAAAGGAGGTAGAGCTTTTCGCATTTGGCTCCCAAACTCTGGAAAAGCCTTCATGATACCGTTCGGGGTTCAGACACACTCTGTCTGTTTAAATCTAGATCAAAGACCCATCTCTTGGCCAAGGCATTCAAATAATGCATCTCATAATCTTTTACTGCAGTCATAATCTTTTACTGCAGTTATATCTAATCAAATGCACATTATTATTCGTTAGTTTGGGTTAAACAAATAATTTTTGCTTGGTTGGAACAGCAGCTACGCTAATTATGTTTGTATTTGTTTCTCTGTCTTTTGCCACGGGATTAACATCCCGTGGTAACTAGGATTTACACAAGCTTCAGTCTGGATCCAGAACCCCTGAGAAGAGATGATGCAACCCCTCAGAGGACCGCAGATGATGCCAACCCTGAAACAACAAACAGAACTACCACATTTTGCTATAAGTTATTGCTCATAATAATTGTTAATATTATTCATCGTCTGTTTTATTACGTCTTATATTGATTTTTCCGTACTGCTGGTTGTCTGGTCAGAGGAGAACTGGCCCCCCGACTGAGCCTGGTTTCTCCCAAGGTTTTTTCTCCATTCTGTCACCGATGGAGTTTTGGTTCCTTGCCGCTGTCGCCTCTGGCTTGCTTAGTTGGGGACACTTCATTTCCAGCGATATCGTTGACACGATTGCAAAGATATTATTTAAACTGAACTAAGCTGGATGACGACATCACTGAATTCAACGATGAACTACCTTTAACAGAAAATTGAGTGTTTACTATTGTCATATTGCATTATTGACACACTATTTTCCTAAAAAGGTTCAGTTGCTTTGACACAATCTGTAATGTTAAAAGCGCTATATAAATAAAGGTGACTTGACTTGACTTGACTTTTTGAGTATCGGTACTTTACTTGAGTATTATTTTTTCTGGGAACTTATGACTTTAACTTCACTACATTTGAAAGACAAATATTGTACTTTTCACTCCACTACATTTCTATCAAGGTCCTCGAAGTAGAAAGTCGTTACTATGTAGCAGCTTTGAAAGTCAGTAGGTGATTTTTTCTTCTCTAAAACATGACTTTCCTATTTTCAGACAGTTTATCAGTAATCACACTTGTAGGGCAACAAGAAGAGATTTCCCAGCATTTTTTAACACTGACAAGTTGCAAATGTGATATTTATTTACAAAAATTAAATAATAAGAAATTAATATTGTGGTATAAATTAGACACAATATGTCTGATTTTGCTAAATTGTGTATGTGAATATATTACCTATAAAGCCACAGAAGAACTGTTGTGCATCTCCTAATAAAACACAATAGGTGTTGGACTTGAAGCAGCACTGCACAGACTGTTCTGTGTGTGACATCAAAGTACAGCGAGAGCGATTAGACAGCATTTTAAACAAATGTTTGATGGCAAATAAGTCTTGCTGTTTAGCTTTTTTGTTAAAGCAGTGCTGCTGTTGTAAAAGTTGTACATCTACAGTTGTGTTGCTGAGTTTTAAAACAGGTTTGATTTTTTATTTTCTTCCTTATCAATCTGTATTTACAGGATTTCACTGTCCACTCTGTTAAAATTTGGATGAATGGCTACACATAGATGTGTGTGCACACTGTCAGAGCTGTGTGAGATCACTACCATCCTGCTTTTGTGGGTAGGGGTGTTAAATAATATTTTTTTTGTTGTGGTTTTGTTTAGTTTTTCCCACTAGGGTTTTTAACATTCTAAAAGCTCTTTATTCCAAAGATACTACAAGCTAGTCAGTGTATTCAGCAGGTGTAATGTATTGTAAGTTGCTTCAGAAGTATTACAAGTATTACAACAATAAAACAGTGCATTGACATAAATAAGTCAAATTTACTTTTGGTACTAAGTACTTTTAAAAGCAAGTACTTCATGTACTTTTACTTAAGTAAAAATCGGTCTTTACAACTTTTACTTGTAATGGAGTAATATTTGACCAGCAGTATCTGTACTTTCACTCAAGTAATGGAGTTGAGTACTTTGTCCGCCTCTGGGTATATAAGCTATAGAATGTGTAGTTCATATTCTTGCTGCCATGCCTTTAAAATGTGTGTCTTATTTTCTTTAATGATCAATAAGAAGGTAGTTTAAACTAGTTTTCAAAGTTATAGAAATCAAGCTTCTTCCATACAGAGTGGAGTATACAATGTAAGTTAATCATCAGTCTTTGTAATAGTCTCTTATAGCTCACATAACAGTGCCCACAGTTTTGGCATTGTTCAACAAACTGTAAGTGTTTCTTTTGAAAGCTTGGTTCCAGGAGTTTAAACATTAGCTCTGATGGATGAGAGTTTTAGTCCTAACTGTAAGTACAAACTGAATAGTCTTTACACATCTCAACTATTCAGGCTATGAATAAATTGAATGTGCCTGGTGAACGTATTTCTGCTAGGGATTACTTCTTTATTTTTGAAACGTTCTGTGACTGAAAAAATTGTATGTTTGGATGTTCTTAGCATTAAAGTAGATGTTTTAATGTTAAAGTGTTTAGTACATTAAATTAATCAGAAGAGTAGAAGGATTGGCAGTTGTGAAGTACAGTTCAGACCAGAGGTGCCCAAACTTTTTCATTCGTAGAGCCAAAAATGTGTGTTATACTGCAGTCATAGGTATAGACTAAAAAACTTTTCTCCAGATCATCCAAGTGTCATCCTACTCCTACTGTTCTCTACAGCAGCCTTAACAAGTCCTGAGCGATTCTCGGCACTTTCCAAAGGACCTGTCTTTTAATTTTATAAGTAGAGAGTTAAAGAGACACAACCATTTTTCAAAAAAGAGAAGAGAAATGCAGTAGAAAGATTTAGAGTTTTTCGCACAATGTAATCAAAAAAGCACAGCTAGGACTATCTCCAAAATGGTGCAGCACATAAGAATTCGTCTGGGTGCTATCGGCACAGACGCCATTCAGAATCTGCTAAGCCGCTCCCGCCACTCATGAGAGATTCCATTACAGGAGAAATGGGATAGCAACACAATTATCTCAAGTCCAATTCTCCAAGCCCCATTGTGTCTGCAAACTGAGACCTGAGCCTGGATTACTCTGGGCCGGGAGGGGGGAATTCAACTCACCCTTCCCTGAATGCACTAAGCTTTTTCCATCAGAAAGAGGAAAGAAATAAGAGAGAAAGAGAAACAAGAAAAAAAAGGCTTGCGATTCAAAAGATTGGCATTGGGTGGCTCAGAGCAGCAGATGTCTCAGTAGCAAAGAGGTCTCATACCGTCTGGAGAACTTGCCCCTTAACAACAGAGAGGAGAGGGGGGAAAAGAGAAATTCAGGTTCTACAGGACAACAAAAAGGCAATTCAAAGCACATATGAGAGGACAATGATAAAAATGCGTCCAAAAGTGCCTGTATGTGGCGTGCATGGCTGAGTCTTGAGCAGAATCTGTCCGCGGTGCCTAGTTCCTCTCGTCTGTCGTTGTGTAGTATAAAATGATGCAATTATGAGCAAGGACCAATGCACTGCAGCATTACATTGGCTTGTTATTGCAAACGCTACCAGGCAAAAGTCTTTTGGGACTTCACTTTGAACCAGCTGAAAGAGGAAATACATTTAATAGCAGCATTCTGATTGCAGTTAAAGGTGTGTCATTGATTCAATCCAAAAACAATTACATTGTTTGACTTTATTATTTGTGGAAAACTCTCAGAGGGATTGTCTTTGGCTGTTTTGACGCGTGCCAATGTCTTTTATTCCACCATTGCTGTGTGTGTGTGTGTGTGTGAAGCTGCAGTGATGCTGTGATGTGTGTATATATATATTCTATACAGTCATGGCCAAAAGTTTTGGCAGTGACATAAATTGTGTTTTGCAAAGTTTGCTAGTATTTGTAGATTATTTTTCCATGTTTCTATGGTATACTGAAAAACAATATCATAAGTTTTGTAGGCTTTTATTGGCAAACAAATAATGAGTAATATTTACATTGTTGACCCTTGTTCTTCATAACCTCTGCAATTCGCTCTGGCATGCTGGATATTAGCTTCTTGGCCAAATCCTGACTGATGGTGATCTATTCTTGCCTTATTAGTTCTCTGAGTTGATCATAATTTGTGGGCTTCTGCTAGTCCACTCGCCTTTTGAGGACTGACCACAAGTTCTCTATGGGATTGAGATACGGGGAGTTGCCTGGCCACGGATCCAAAATTTCAATGTAATGATCTTCTTTATCACTCATACAGTAAAATCCCGAATGTTAAATTAACACTGCTCGGAGCATATATTGTCCCACTCTAAAGAGTGTTAAAGTAACACTGAAGCAGAGTTACCACTGTTGAATATTATGTGATACGTTTTAATGTCTAAAAGCCTGAGCAGTTGTTGTTCATCTTCAACATTGTCAACAGTGGAATTTCTTTACTAATGCTCACTCGTCAATTAATTAATTGACAATATGTACTCTGAGCAGAGTTGATGTAAGTCTGGGGATTTGGCTGTGTTGCTTTTGTGACAGGTGCGCCATCATGCTGGAAAATTGCACGATCATCACCAAATTGCTAATGGATCGTGGAAGAAACCTCTTGCGGGACGTTTTTTATACCATTCCTTCTTTGGCCAGTGTTTTTTGCTCGGCAAAATTAGAGAGAGCCCCAATCCCTGGTAAAAGTAAAACTCCACAATGAATTGGTCTCAGGATGCTTCACTGTTGGTAAGTCACAGGACTCATGGTTGCGTTTACCTTTTCTCTCTGAACAATCGATTTTCCAGATGTCCCAAACAGTCGGAAGGAAGCTTCATCAGAGAAAAAAACAGTCTTCTGCTGTGCAATCCTTGTACTTCCTGCAGAAGTGATTGTGCCTTCCAAGTAATACAAAGTAAACTGAAGTTGGGTTGGTTTATTGAGGAATAGAACTTAAACAAATCCAGGTCATTTACAAAATTAAAACTCAGTGAAAATATACTTTTTTTTACATATTAAAAGTTTTTTTTATAGCAAAAGCAGATAACTCCATCAGTTGTTTTTTGGCAAAAGCAGATAACTCCACATTTCATATTTTAGAGTTTAAAAAAACACTTGTTTAATCTTTGTAATCTCCTCAGATGACAATGTAGATGCCTGACAAATGTTGTTGTTGTTGTTGTGATCATAAACTGTATGGATGTGATTACACACAATACACAGAGCTTTTCCCTCACCATTGTAACGCGCTGAAAACGTTTCAGCTTTTATTTTCCTTTTTCGCCCAGAAAAAAATATCACAGGTTCATCAAGTTCGTCGAAATATCCATCCTCGATCACTTTTAGTCAGCTTTGGCGAAACTCCTCTAAGCTAGCACGTCTTTTCAAAGTGAAAATAGCCTTGTCACCTGACCTGAATACAGCGTGCTGATTTGCTAAAATGGACTTATCGGCTTCTGTTCAAAAAACAACAAGGGTGCTTGTCGGCTTCTGCAGTAAAACGTGAACTCGCAATGCCTTGAAACTAGACAAAACCGGCTTTTTTGACAAAACGTGTCAAAACGTGATCATATATTCAAACAAGTTCATTTAATTTTATTTCTTACTGCTGGACTGTATCCATTATTTTTATTGTCTAAAATTCAGTCATTGGTTTTATTATAATTTTTTTTTTTTTTTTTTTTTTTTTTTATATTTTAACAAAGTTTTTTTTTTTTTTTTTTTTGTATTTAAAAGTTGCACTTGAAAGTTGATTAGCATTCAAAAGTTTCTACATTTGAAATATCTGAAGAAGTGTGCATAGAATCACCAGATATTGCGTAGTCCTTTTTCTTCCATGATACGTCCCTTGAATAAATAACATTCTCCATTGACAATTACTTGCGAAAGTTCTTACTGAGCTTCAGAGCAGGCTTTAAGTTTCAAACATTAAGCATTTTACTCTTTGTACATGCAACAAAAGCATTGTTAGCAATACTCTCCCAAACGACACCATGAGATATGTGATAACACAGTTAATTACATCCTGGTATATAAACCATGTGGAGGACTTTGAAAAGAGCCCAGGAGTGCGCTGACGTAACATTGCTTGGTTATCAGAGCTTCCGAACACAATCCCAGTTTGAAGCCTGTCGACATATTTTATAAGCTTGTTAAGAGGAAATAAAAGGTGTGCACTGAAGAAAGGAGACCGCACTCCCAAACTTGGAAGCTTTTATCCTCCTCCTCTCCTCAGACAAAGGGGATTTCAGTGGAATTAATTACACCAAGAGTAATAGTAAAAGGAGCAAAAGGAAATCACATTTTTGCCGCATACTGAGGTTTGACCCACAGCTTGACCTCACTACCGGAGGGGAGGAGCGTTTGATTCGTGATCAAATGATTAGTGGGCTAGCGACTAGAAATCTCCACTGTGGGGAGAGTTTCATGAAGCTCCATTATACAAGCTTTAAAGTTAGTCACAAAAATTGGTGGAGAGTGTGTGTTCTTCCGAAGTTCCTCTAATATGCTTTACTTTCTTTTAAGTTCAGACAGACCACATCTTTAATTAACGTGCCAAAATCAAAATCTCTAACTTTTGTTCTGCCTTCAGTGCGCTATATCCTCACATCCCAAAAGACACAGATGTAGCGACGGGAGTCCAAATATCAAAAGAGGCATTATTATGTGCTGTTTTTCATTGTTGTAGCTTCCATGTGAGCAGGCCCGCAGATTCCCACAGTGCCTGCCGTTCATTCTACAAACACGTTTGTTTATTAGACCAGTGGTTCTCAACTAGTGAGTAGCTACCCAAAAAAATGGTTCTGTTCTGATTGGGTCATGGACAGCAAGAAAACAATTGCAACTAATAAATTGAATGTAACCATATAATTGTGCATAGTTCATATATATGCAACATGATCGAATGAGTATTCATATGTATTCTACCTAAATGTGGTTCTGCCACACATACATTATGTTTACTTAGACACTAAAACTTCCAGTATGGACATATTGAGATAATCTAAATTGTAAATCGTTTACGTAAAACTGTACAGAGTTTCAAATTGATGAATATTTATTTAATATTTGGCATTTTAATAAATGGAAATATTTGGATGATCCTATTGTGCTTGTGATCATTATCATCACATTATGTTTCCAGTTTAATTTATTTAACCAGTTGGCTCATTTACTTAACTTGAAATTATAGCATTTAATTCTGTTCTTTGTGACTTGTGTTACCACCTCATTTCAAAAGATTACATAATTGTGATTTTGTACATATAATTATGTAATCTTTTGAAAGGCATTGAATTGTAGGCTGCCAAGAGAATGAAATCATGCAAATTAAATCTTGTATGATAAGCAATTTTAATACTGTGTTGGGTAGCCATTTAAGTGCTGAAGCAAAAACCAGTTGCAAACCTCTGTCTTTGACATTTTAGTTAACTTATGCTTTCAGTTATCAGTGTCTAATCTAAACTCCATTTACCATTTTACCTGGTTTAAATCCATTTTCACTCAAAATCAAGTACACGCATTGCAAAAAAACAAAATCAGAATCCATCTGAGCCTATATACTACTGTATAAATGCATGTGTAATGATTATGCAAGTTAGTCTGTAAAGACACTTGAAATTAATTCACTAGTAATGGCAAACAGCTTGACTAGATGAGAATAGGAGAAAAGCTCTTATTCTGTTTCTGTCTTAGCAGAAGACCGAGGAAATCTAATTTAATTAATCTGCTCCTTTATTAGCAGGAGATACAGAGCAGGGAACAGATACAGAAACATGAGAAAACAGCTGCAATCACCTGAGGCATCACAACTTAACAATATTGTAAGCTGTTGACAGTGTTGTTGTCCCCCCATGGGCCGGTATGTTGATGGGTACGGGATGGTCATCAACGGTGAATTACTAGGGCAGTCGCTTTATTTACACCTCTTTCTGCTTCCCACCGCTTTAAGTCCTCATCAGCGGATGAAAATTAGAGAAGTGAGGAGTGATTTGAAGATGATAATGATAATCTTCCCGCTGCTTTTCTCTTTGTCACAGAAAATAGATCAGCTCAGAGGAGCAAATAATACTGTGTTTTCCAATCTCAATTTCAAAAAACGTTTAATTATTTTTTTTTTAAATGTGAATTACAGGGAGAGAAACTTAGAAACTTAGACCTTTTTTGAATAATTTACATTTACATTTAATCATTTAGCAGATATAAATAATATAATATATATAATATACATTTTTATATATGTACGCTGGGGGTAGTGTAGTATGTAATATATAATATATATATATATATATATACTATATAAATATATAACATTAATTCAAAATCACATGAATATGGGTTCTAACCAAAGCGGAAACTCTGAATTTGAGAGGCAGTACATTTGCATGCTGTATGGAGAGCACGACGGCTGCTTTGATCGCTGTTCCTGAGACAGTTCTGTATACCTACCAAAGGGGTCAAAGGTCACCAACAAGGACACAAGGGAACCCACAAAAGGTCTGTAAGCAACAGCTGAACTATAGCAGGGTTTCTATTTCATTTGAGATGTAAATGTATATTTTTTAATATCCACTTTATTCTTTTTTCTGGTCCGGTATTACACACACAGATAGCCACAAAGATCTCCTTTAAAGGGGTTATATGATGTTGCTAAAAAGAACATTTTTTTGTGTATTTGGGGTAATGAAATGTGTTTATGCAGTTTAAAAAAAAAAACATTATTTTCCACAAAATGTAAATTTTTGTTGCTCCTCTATGCCCCGCCTTTATGAAACGAGTCAATTTTTACAAAGCTCATCGGTCTGAAAAGTGAGGTGTGCTCTGATTGGCCAGCTATCCAGTGCGTTGTGATTGGCCACATACCTCAAGCGTGTGACGGAAATGTTACGCCCCTTTGGTTTTTTACATACTGTGCTGCCGTGTTCCGGCCGGAGCGACGAGACAAAAACATTAAAACCCATTATAAACGAGCCATTTGTTGCATCCAGTGGGGCATAATTACTGATTATAATACTTATACTGTCTTTTTACGCATTGCAACGCGCCGCGTAAACATAAAACCACGTCTACATTTGTGATCGGAGAAATGAAAAACAACAAGCTCTACTCTACACTGCTTAAAACTCGCGTTTGAATCATCAGTATTCTTTAAATATAAAAAACGTACTACAGGCTGTGAGTCAGAACAGCCGGCATTGTAGTCTACTCTACCAGGATCAGGAAACAGTCCTCCATAAAATGCGCTGGACACATCTGAATATATGGGTTGAACTGTTTGTAGCGAAATCAGATCATGGAAATATGAATAATAACCAAAACTAGTATAATTAACTATTATATTTTAGATCACTGTAGATATTAGTGACCACCAGGGTCAACCGTCTTGTCATTATAAGACGTTAAGTTCCTGTGTTAAAGGAAAGAACCTTCTTTACTATAAAATTCTATAACGTTGTAAACGTAAATCTGCATGATATTGACTCGGTTATGAGGAGTAAACACTGAACACTCACGTGTGATACAAGTAAGTTTATTAAAGACAATAAACACTTAAACTAGTCCAAAGTACTACCTAAACACATTCAGCCGGTCTAACATACACATCGCCACACACACACACACACACATACAGTTGTTATAGGAAAGGGTTAAAGTTTAACTCAGCATAGAAAGAGGCATAAAGAATGGATTTCATGGAACACTTTGCATGTATATTCAACAGATCAAAGCCTTCAGGGATACGTCAGATTCTGAGTTCAACCACACCTTGTTAAAAAGGGGTAACTGATACTTAATGTATCAATTAATCAGACTAAGTTTGATACTTAGCGAGTCTCGGCGGTCTGAAAGAGATTCCTGATGCAAATCTTAAAGCTTCCCGTAGATCTTTGCTGAATTCGGGTCGATGAGAAGAACCAGTTTGAGTCAGTGTCACTTGATGAATGGAAAGGACAAGGCCGAAGCCTGGCACAGATGCTTTTGGTATCCTGAAGCGTTTCTCACATCTTCTTAGCTTATGACCGAACCACCGACAGAGGCGGGTCACATGGAATGTGGCCTTTTAAAGCCTGCAGAGATTCACGCCTCTCAAGATGGGTTCGTCCAATGAGGAAGGCTGAAATCCCAAGCGGGAGGTTGGAAATACTTGGGATTTTTATGACTCTTTGTCTGTATGCATGGTATTTTGCATATGTAATTCGCTGGAGTGTTGAGGCACGAATTAGTACAGATTCTTAGAACATCAATATGTTGCATAGGTATCAGCATATAATATACACACTTGTTTCGATCATAAGAAGGCGAATTCATAGATACTAGACATGAAATAGGTGAGGTTATATTAACTAGTGGTCTATGATAACATGAATAAAACAGCATACACTACAACAGACAATATACAAGACAGTAATGGTATACACAATGACCAAAGGATATGGGTATTCAATCAAAGAAAGGTTTCCTATGAATTAATTAGAGAACAGTCCATTTCTCTGGGCATTGTGTGTCTTTCTCATGAGTAAAATGGGGGAGTTTCTCCCCTGCATTCCTTTTAGGCCATAAAACCAGTGATATCATGATTAGTTGTCATGGTGATCAAGGTGGGGGATGGTGTTCAGCCGAAGCCCTGGCATCCAGTCTATTGAATGAGGGGACTGTGACGATTTGTTAATCTAATGAATAATTGATTTGTTAAATCCAAAATAAAAATTAGTGTGTCAGATTGGTCGAGACGCTACACTGTTCTGTAATAGTGTTGTAAAACAACCTTAACCAATGATTTTTCGTGTCCTCTTGTGGAAAGGCCAAACAAAGTAGTTTCGCTTTTTTACAACGAAACACAGCGTCACACACGGGGCCTAGAGTGAGCGGCGGCCGGCGGGCTTGCGGCAACCGCATGTGATGACCCCGGGCTGTACTCCGCTTCGTCCACAGTGAAAGTCGATCTGGCGATCCTCAGCGCGAAGTTGATGTATGTCCTCAGCGACCAGCACGGATCAGCTCTAGGCATGACAAAGCGGATATCATCTTCATTTGGGAGGCCGAACAAAGTAGTTTTGCTTTCACAACGAAACACACAGCGTCTTCACGACATGGCAGCAGCAACAATACTACAGCAAGAATAAAAATTACACCTTCTTTCTTTGCATGAACATTTGGGCGGTGTTATGCAAATCTTCCCACATCGTGACGTAGACATGTGGGGGCGTGTTAGAACGAGCCATTTTAGGGAGGCGTGGTTGACTCTTAACTTTTTAAAAGAATATGTCTCTTTGGATTGAAGACTTTAGTCTTTGCAACTTTACAAAACTTCTTCATGCACAAAGAGCTTGTAACACTTAAAAGAGAAGGAAAAATTTATATCGCATCATATGACCCCTTTAAGTGACCCTGATATGATAGCATGTCCTCTTTTATTTTGGGGTTACAATGACCTCGGTATGTATTTGACTATGCTCTTACACCTGAATACTAGATGCTGATGCAGTACAAAGAGGAGAAAGAGAAGAATGAGTTGCGCTTTTGTTGACCTGATTGCTATCCCTCTTTATGGTTACGGTTTCTTCTAATTGGACAGGACTAACGTGGCCTACTTAACCCAGCCAAGCAATGGATTTGAAGGTCTGTAATTGGTTGAGAGGGCTCCACACAGTAGCGCATGGCCAATTAATCCTCGCCACCAAGAGAGGTGGGCACGAGAGGAGAAGTCAGAAAGAGCTTTATTGCCAAGTATGTTTGCACATACAATGAATTTGTTTTGGTGACAGTAGCTTCCAGTACACAGAGACAATAACAAACAAATAAAAAAGAGATATGAATAAAATACACACACAATACAGCTATATATAGTATATAATATTAGTATTATATCTATATATATAATATTATATATCTATATATATATAGATATATAATAAACAAAAAGTAGACAACCATTAGTATACCGGTGTGTTAGATGACAGAATAGACTAGAGTAAGATGTAGGGGACTCGATGGGTGGTATCAAATAAATATAAAGTTGTTATTGCACTATTTGGTTAGGGAGCGCATTTAAATGTCCGTGTGTGGCGTGATTGGTGGTTTGGTGATCTGTAGCACCGACAGATGGCAAAAGTTCAAGAAGGGAAAGCTTGGATGTGAGGTAGCCAGAGTGCTTTTCTGAGCATTTTCCTCGCCTGGATTACAGGGGAAAAAAGTATTTAGTCAGCCACCAATTGTGCAAGTTCTCCACTTAAAAAGATGAGAGAGGCCTGTAATTTTAATCATAGGTATACATAAACTATGAGAGACAAAATGAGAAAAGAAAATCCCGAAAATCACATTGTAGGATTTTTAAAGAAGTTATTTGCAAATTATGGTGGAAAATAAATATTTAGTCAATAACAAAATTTCATCTCAATACTTTGTATATACCCTTTGTTGGCAATGACAGAGGTCAAACGTTCTTTACGTCTTCACACGTTTTCACCATGTTGCTGGTATTTTGGCCCATTTCCTCATGCCCGATCTCTCTAGAGCAGTAATGTTTTGGGGCTATCGCTGGACAACACGGATTTTCAACTCCCTCAAAAGATTTTCTATGGGGTTGAGATCTAGAGACTGTCTAGGCCACTCCAGGACCTTGAAATTCTTCTTACGAAGCCACTCCTTCATTGACCGGGCGGTGTGTTTGGGATCATTGTCAGCTGAAGACCAGCACACGTGTCATCTTCAATGACCCTTGCTGATGCAGGAGGTCACTCAATATCCGATACAAGGCCCATTCATTCTTTTGTTACATGATCAGTCGTCTGGTCCCTTTGCATAAAAAACTAGCCCAAAGCATGAGGTTACACACACCATGCTTCAACAGTAGGTATTGGGTTTCTTTGGATGCAACTCAGGAAATCTTTCTCCCCCAACACGAACAAGTGAGTTTTTACCAAAAAGTCTATTTGGTTCATTCGGCCATATGGGACCTTCTCCCATGCCTCCTCTGGGTCATCTAGATGGTCTTTGGCAAACTTCAGACGTGCCTGGACATGTACTGGCTTAAGCAAAGGGGACACGTCTGGCACTGCAGGATTTGAGTCACTGGCGGCGCAGTGTGTTACTGATGGTAGACTTTGTTACTTTGGTCCCAGCTCTCTACAAGTCATTCACTAGGTCCCCCCGTGTGGTTCTGGGATTTTTGCTCACAGTTCTTGTGATCATTTTGACCCCACGGGGTGAGATCTTGCGTGGAGCCCCAGATCGAGGGAGATTATCAGTGGTCTTGTATGTCTTCCATTTTCTAATAATTGCTCCCACAGTTGATTTCTTCACACCAAGCTGCTTACCTATTGCAGATTCAGTCTTCCCAGCCTGGTGCAGGACTACAATTTTGTTTCTGGTGTCCTTTGACAGCTCTTGGTCTTGGCCATGGTGGAGTTTGGAGTGTGAATGTTTGAGGTTGTGGACAGGTGTCTTTATACTGATAACAAGTTCAAACAGAAGCCATTAATACAGGTAACGAGTGGAGACAGAGGAGCCTCTTAAAGAAGAAGTTACAGGTCTGTGAGAGCCAGAAATCTTGCTTGTTTGTAGGTGACCAAATACTTATTTTACCGAGGAATTTACCAATTCATTCTTTAAAAATCCTACAATGTGATTTTCTGGATTTTTTTTTCTCATTTTGTCTCTCAAGTTGAGGTATACCTATGATGAAAATTACAGGCCTATCTCATCTTTTTAAGTGGGAGAACTTACACAATTGGTGGCTGACTAAATACTTTTTGCCCCACTGTCTATAGTTCTGAAGGATGGGCAGGGGGCACCAATAATTATTTCAGCAGTCCAACCAGTCTCGTAGTTTTCTAATATCTGAAGTTTTGTAAGCTGAGCCAAACCAGACAGGTATGAAGTGCACAGGACAGGATCAGTGCCGACTGAAGTAGAACTGTGTGAGCAAGCTCATGGGGCAGGTTTGAACTTCCTCAGCTGGAGAAGGACGTACAACCATCCTTATGCCTTTTAAAATGGAGTCAATGTGATTGTTCCCCACTTCAGGTACTGGAGATGGGGGTGACCAGGAACCGAATGATTTATGCCCCCTGTGGGGGTGTGCATAGTCTCAGCCTCAGACGTCCCGCCCACGGACCGTTGGCTAAACGTATGATGCATATGGCACACAAAAGTGGAAACACTTCAGGAGATTCAAAGTTGTCGTCGGATTGGTTGAATTAAACAGGATTTCCGGTAGACATGCGTGTCGCGTTCTTTAACGTTCCACCTGGAAACAAAGATGCCGTGATGCCAAACCCCCTGACGAAAGAAGAAATCCATCGTGCTTACAACTGTGATGACGAGCGCTTATCAGGATCAACTAAACGCTGGATTTCCAAAATTATGTGAAATATGTAAAGTTTGCGGCATAGAATCTTTAAAATACGTCCAAGAGTTTTTTACACACCGGTCTGTTATTGTGGAGACATTTCAACGCCCCGAAACGTGACGCTGAACGAATCGAACTGTGATTGGTTGTTTGACATGATGGTCAAACGGCCTCATGGGCGGGGCTTGGCCAATGAAAGCTGCCATGGATTCCAGACCTTCAGCCGTCAGTCTGAAGGTCTGGCTACGCGAGACTAGGGTAGTGCAGGGGGGTTTCTCCTGAAGTCCACGATCATCTCCACTGTTTTGAACATGTTAAGCTCCAGGTTGTTAACACTGCACCAGACAGCCAGCTGCTCAACCTCTTGTCTGTAAGCAGACTCGTCAAAGTCCTGGATGAGACCGATGACTGTTGTGTCATCTGCAAACTTCAGAAGTTTGACAGAGGGGTCTTTAGAGGTGCAGTCATTGGTGTAGAGGGCGAAGAGCCGTGGAGAGAGAGCAAATCCTTGGGGGAGCAGTGCTGATGGTGTGCAGATGTTCGACACAAATTTCAAAGTATCCATCGAGTTGTCTGTCTGTCAGAAAGCTGGTGATCCAATGTCAGATAGAGCTAGGAACAGAGAACTGGGTTAGTTTTGTCTGGAGGAGTGCTGGGATGATGGTGTTGAAGGCCAAATGACTTCATGACCGCAGTCGCAGATGTTAGGGCAGCAGGTCTGTAATCATTACGTCCTGTGATTTTTTTTTTTTATGGAGATGATGGTGGAGCATTTGAAGCATGAAGAGACTTCGCACAGCTCCAGTGATCTGTTAGATATGTGAAAAGAATTTTAATTGTTCTGTGTAGCCTCTTGTTCATTTTTTCTTTATATAATTCTGATTAATTGTCATTTTTTTTTTTTGTAATTTATTATTTTATTTATTTTTAAATTACTTAAATGGTACTAAGTTTTATTCTCCTCCTTTGGGGTGGGTGGGGTTTGGTTTACTGAGGGTTGTGACTGTTTATGTTTGTGTCCACCCTTAGTAGTTGTTAATAGAAAAAAGGAATGTATAGATTTATTAATATTTCATTGTATTTTGTATATTCCAATAAATAAAAAAAAAGATCTGTGAAAAGTTGTGGCCAGATGGTCAGTACAAGTTTTCAGATAGGCTGGTGAAACACCGCATGGGTCGCTGCTTTCATTCTCTTTTTTCATGAAGACCCTGAAAAATTATCTTCACGGATCCAATACAGGTGTGGGGGGAGGGGGGTTGCTGGAGGTGTTAATGGTTGTGTAGAGAAATGGTCAGAGCAGGTGTGGGGTGTGAGATTGGGAGTTTCAAATGTGCAGTAAAATTCATTCAGGTCTTCAGTAAGTTGTTGATTCACCTCAGTGCTGGGGGATGGTGTCTTGTAGTTTGTGATGTCTTTCAGGCCTTTCCACACTGAAGCAGGGTTATTTGGTGACGGTTAGAGTAGCTCCTCTTAGCCACTCTAGTCTCCTTTGTCAGTGTGTTCCTGGCCTGACTGTACAAGATCCCCACTCCTGTAGGCATCATCTTTGGCCTGACGAAGCTGTCAGTTCAGACTCAGATATCAGAATGAGTTTTATTGCCAGGTATGTGTACACATACGAGGAATTTGTTTTCATGACAGAAGCTCCACAGTGTAACAGAATGACAGTGACAGACCAAAAAACACAGATAATAAAAATAAAAAATAGAACAAGTAAATAAGGAATAAAAATATATAAATAGACAATTGTATGGGCAGGTATATAACAATAGACAGTTGTATGTACAGGTATATTATGTGCAAATTGAAATGTAGACTGAGTGTGTGTGTTAGATAAATAAAATAAATAAATAAATAGATAAATAAATAAAAATTTTGCTGTGAACCGTGGCTTATCATTGAATGTTAAATAAGTCCTGGTAAGAATGCATATATCCTCACAGAAACTGATGTATGATGTTAGAGAATGTGTAACCTCATTTGTGATCAGTGGCAGCAGCTTCAAAAACACTCCAATCAGTGCAATCGAAACAGGCTTGAAGAGGTGGAAATCAGCTGCTTTTTTTTTAGTTTGTCTCTCCAGTCAACATTTCAAAGCATTTAAAAAAAGTTGATTGGGAGTTTTTCCAGAAATCTTGGCTTTTATTTTCACTGCTTTCACTCTAACTCTTACATGTTTTGTTTCCTAATGGAAATTATTTTTATGAGGGGGTTGACGAGAAAAAAGGCAGACTGAGTTAGAGACGGTGTTGGTTTGTTTTCAAAAAGGATGAAAAGAAGCAAATCCCCTCTAACTATTAGCGAAAGAAGAGACATAAATTATTTCTCGGTTAATAACAGTAGGCACTACAAAGACTGGCTAACCGCTTTGCTCTTTGAGTATCACAGCAGTGCTAAACTGTGGGAGGCTGGAGTAGTAGACTTCTTAAACACAAGCGCCCTGGAGGTATTCTTCCGACAGCAGATGAGTGGAGTCTGACATCATTTCCTGAAATAAGAAAAAAAACAATGAAGTTAGAATAAGTTGTGCAAAATACAGAAAGTTGTGCAAAGTAGACACAAACACATTTGAGGAGGCAGTAGCCAACACACTATGTGTCTAGATGCCAAGTTTGGCAAAAACACAGCATGTAATTGCTAAGCATTTCTTTCTCTACTATTCAGTACAAAAGCACAGATGTTTAAATGTAAATATCAAGACAGCATTGAATATCCTCACTTTTTAGCTCCATTTAGAGCATTTATGTCTTAACATTGTTTTAACAATCGTCTCAAGACCCATAATTAGAGTTTTGCATTGGGGTTAATATGCTAGTGTACACCTAAACATTAACAAAATGTTTTAGCACATATCCAGTGGATATATACCAGTTTTATTTTTGTTAAAGGGGTCATATGATGCGATTTTAAAATTTTCCTTTCTCTTTGGAGTGTTGTAAGCTGTTCGTGAATAGATAAGATCCGTGAAGTTGCAAAGACTAAAGTCTCAAAATCCAAATGATATTCTTTATAAAAGTTAAGGAGTCAACCACACCTACCTAAAACAGCTCATTCTAACACGCCCCAACATTCTCAACATCACTATGTGGGAAGATTTGCATAACGCCGCCCAAATGTTCACGCAAAGAAAAGAAGGCGTAACTTTTATTCTCCCTGTAGTATTGTTGTTGCCGCCGCCATGTCGTGAAGGCACTGTGTAATTCGTTGTGAAAGCGAAACTACTTTGTTTGGCCTTCCAAAAGAGGACGATATCTGCTTCGTCATGCCTGGAGCAGATCCGTGCTGGTCGCTGAGGAAATACATCAACTTAGAGCTGTGGATCGCCGGATCGGCTTTCACCGTGGAAAAAGCGGAGTCCAGCCTGGGGTCGTCACACGTGGTTGCCGCAAGCCCGCCGGCAGCTCCTTTGTCAATCGCCGCCTCTGCTTCACTCTTAACCCTCCGGCCGTTCCTCACGCTAGCCCCCCGGTCTCTGCTCACTCAAGGCCACGGTGTGTGACGCTGCATTTCGTTGTGAAGTGAAACTACTTTGTTTGGCCTTCCAAAAATGGACACGACTAGAAATCAGTAGTTAAGTTGTATTTACAACACTGTTCCAGAACCCAAATATTCAGATGTGTGCAGCACATTTTATGGAGGACTGTCTCTCCTGGGAGAGTAGACTACAATGCCGGCTCACAGACTGTAAGTACGTTTTCATATTTAAAGAATTTTTATATTTTATATATTTAAAGCGAGTTTATTGGGGAGTGTAGAGTAGTGTTTGTTGTTTGTCATTTCTCCGATCACAAGTGCAGATATGGTTTTATGTTTACGCGGTGCGATTCAACGCAACGTGTAAAAAGACAGTATCAGTCATTATAATCCATAATTATGTCACCACTGGATGCAACGAATGCCTCGTGTATAATGGGTTTTCATGTTTTTGAATCATCGCTCCGGCCTGATGGAATATGGAATCATCGCTCCGGTAACATTTCCGTCACACGCATGAGGAATTCGGCCAATCACAACGCACAGGATAGCTGGCCAATCACAGCACACCTCGCTTTTTTAGACGATGAGCTTTGTAAAAATCAACGCAATTCAGAAAGACAGGGCAGAGAGGAGCAACAATAATGTAATGTGGAAAATAATGTGTTTTTTTAAACCACATAAACACATTTCATTACACCAAATACACAAAACAATGTTATTTTTAGCAGCATCATATGACCCCTTTAACTAAAACTTTAAAAAATTGTTTTTGTTAATGAAATTAAGCTGAAATAAAATATAATATTAGAATTTAAATTTCAAATAGAAAATAAGAAATTTAGCAATATTGTAATAAACCTAAATAACTGTCAACTAAATAAAATACTGTTTAACTATTTAGTAGTGACGGGCAAAATATTTCTCATTTCTTCTTTAACAAATGTAAAAAGAGGTGCTCTACCAACAGAAGAGGAGGTGCAACCAAAAATCAAAAAAACATATGAGCTGAACAAAGGTGCAACACTCACTCTTCAAAGTTCAAGCTTTATTAATAAAACAACATAACGTTTCGGCCGTCCAAGGCTTCATCAGGCAGTTTGGAAGGCCTGGGGACGGCCCAATATATATAGATATATATATATATACTAGATATATATATATATATATTATATATTATACCCGGTTCTGTGGTATTTGATTCTGACGGGACAGATGTGAAGCTTTGCATTCAGATATTTAAACTCAAATCAATATTTTGCGTCTAATTATTTACTTATGTGCTGATCACCCGTCGGGGGTTAGTGCTCGGATAACAACCAGCATGGTGTACATATATGTAGTCTATGTATGTATGTTGTGTGTATACATCCCACACACACACTCTGTCACGAATCTGGTCCATGAACTTCCGTCTGTTTGCCATCAGAGGTCACCCTTCTCCAATTACATTGACTCTCACACCACACAAGCTGTTGCACATCACCCTGGACTACATTTTCCATCATGCATTGCACTGATTACACTCAGCAAGGATTGCACACAGCTGTTTACATTACACTGTTTAGCGATTATCACTCCACAGCGATAGCTACCCTACAGAGCCCTCATTCGTTTACCTGCCTGAGCCTTAGGTTTCTCGGTTTTGATCTTCGCGGTTTCTTGGATTTCTCCCTTTAGTCTTGTCCCTCCTGATTCTGTTTGCCGCACATCGACCTACGCTAGCCCTAGGACTACTCTTGTGTCTTGCCCGCCATATACCTGTTCGCCACTGGTAGCGTCTCGACCAATCTGACACAATAATTTTTATTTGATTTAACAAATCAGTTATTCATTAGATTAACAATTCGTCACAGTCCCCTCACTCAATTAATTGGATGCCAGGATGTCTGCTGAACACCAGGCCCTCTGGTCACCATGACAACTAATCATGATATCACTGGTTTTATTACGCCTCCAGGAATGTGAGTAGGATAAACCATTCTGTGTCCCCAGGACAAACGCACAGTAGAAACTGACTTTTCTACTAATTAATTCATAGAAAAACCTTCTTTGAATGAACACCCATATTCTTCAGGCCATTGTGTATATCATTGCTGTTTTGTATTAATCTGTTGTAATATAGACTATTTTTATTCATGCTTACAATAAACCACTCATTCATATAAGTAACACTACCATGTCTAGTATCTATGAATTCGCCTTCTTATGATCCAAACAAGTGTGTATATTATATGCTGAGACCTATGCAACATATTGATGTTCTAAGAATCGTTACTAATTTGTGCATTCACACCCAATCGAATTACATATGCAAAATACCATGCATACAGACAAAGAGTCATAAAAATCCCAAGTATTTCCAACCTCCCGCTTGGAAATTCAACCTTTCTCATTGGACAAGCCCATCCTGAGAGGCGTGATCTATGCAGGCTTTAAAGGCCACACTTCATGTGACCCGCTCCAGTCGGTGGTTCGGTCGAAGCTAAGATGATGTGAGAAAACGTTTCAGGATACCAAAGCATTTGTGCCAGGCTTTTCTTCGGCCTAGTTCTTTCCATTCAAGTGACACTGACTCAAACTGGTTTTTTCATCGACCCGAATTCAGCAAAGAACTACGGGAAGCTTTAAGATTTGCATCAAGAATCTCTTTCAGACCGCCGAGACTCGCTAAGTATCAAAGTTAGTCTTATTAATTGATACATTAGGTTTCATTTGCACCTTTTTACAAAGGTGTGGTTGAACTCAGAATCTGACGTATCCCTGAAGCTGGATTCTGTTGGAATATACATTGCAAAGTGGTCCATATAATTCATTCTTTCTTGCTATTTCATGCTGGTAACGTAACCCTTTACTTATACAAACTGTATTGTGGGTGTCTGTTGTCATGTGTAGTGAGACCAGCTTAAAATGTTGTTATGTAGTATGTAGACTAGTTAAGTGTGTATGTAGTTAATAAAACCTTACTTGTATCACACTTGACGTGTTCATAGTTTACTCATAACCGGAGTCAATAATAATGCAGATTTACGTTACAAACTTATAAAATTGTACAGTAAGAAAGTTATTTCCATTAACCAGGAAATTAACGTTCTTAGAAATGACAAGACAGTTGACCCTGAGAGGTAAAGTAAATACTTACAGCGGATCTAAAATATTCATAATTAATTATAACAAGTTATGGTTAATTATTCATATTTCCCCATGAGCTGATTCGCTACAGATTTGGTGGAGAATGCGGGCATGATAAAAACGAAAGTTATGAGTTTAAACACTGCCAACTTAAAAGTGTGTGCTTGATAGCACAGGTTAAAATAGGACGTGACTTCAGATGACCGGTGTCCCTATTTGCTGGCTTGTTTAAATGCATATAAAGTAGGGGCTTGAATTGGTACCGCTATTATAATTGTGAGAGTCTGTATGTATTTCATGCTTAATGGTATCAGAGTAAGGTTAATTCTCTCTTTCTTTATTTTAGCGAAGAAACCCTAATTTCATTATTAAAGCATAAATCTGTCTTGACATAGCGTAAGTCTGAATCTCAGCTCAGCTGCATGTCCAAACTGTACCATAATGTACTATGCTTTAGTGAAGAAATCACAAAATTGCAGTATTGTGTAAATTGTTTCTTTGAAGAAGAAATCTCAGTACAGTTATCTCAAGGTAGATGGAGCGCTGCTCCTCTTTCTACAGCATAAAGGGCTTATAGTTTATAATTAGATTGAAGCAATTAATCTACACTTTGACTGTATATATACAAACCTAGCAACCTGGTGGTCATTACTGTGTTTCACTCGCTGC
>JADLZN010008419.1:0-235893 GCA_018155175.1 Sinocyclocheilus anophthalmus | reverse complement strand
ATCTGTCTGTCTCACCCTCTGCCTCTCCTCCTCTGCGCTGGCTTGTTCGAGTTGCGGTTCGAAGTTCTCAGTTGTGCTCCTATCTCTTTGACACCGGCTCGACCATGTGACCAGCCTGCCTCCATATAAGGAAGCAGGGAAGCTCCGCCCCGTGGGCCGTCCTTAACACACACACACACACAGGAGCTGCGTCTCCTTTCTCGCCTGCGGCAGAGTGAACCTCCACAGACACAACAACACACCAGATAAAGGAAGCTATTGATTACGAACCTCTTCCAGAAACTTCCTCCCGGGTCAAGAGGGTCATTATCGTTAAAAAGAAAAAAAAAACTAAAACTAAAACCATAGAAATCATTTTTTTGTTCAAGTAAAATTGAAGTCAAATAAACATTAACTAAAATAAAATATAAAAAAACCTAAACTTATTTTATTTCAGCTTGTTGCCAAAGCAAAATGTCTCATTTTCATTTAGTTTAACTTGAAGTACTAAAATAACAAAAACTGAAATAAAAAATGAATAAAAACTATATAGACAAAAACAAAAAATGGCAAAACACCACAGATTTTCTAAACTTTTAACTAAATTTAAAATGAAATTTAATATTTAAAAATGTAAAAACTTTGTATGTTCATAGTTCTCTGATGTTGGTTAATGGCCATATTTTAGCTTTTTTAGTAAGTCTTTTATTTAGATTTTGTAAAATATTTATCTTAATTTTACATTTTTTCATCAACTCACAAACTCGTCTTCCCAAACAAACCCGAGTTTGGAAAGGAATTTAAGGAAATACTGATATATATATATATATATATAAGTACCATGGGACCAATGGAAGTCCCTGCTACTATTGCTGAAAGTTTGTGATATAATTTTTTTTTAGTTTTTGAAAAAGGTCTCTTCTGTTCACCAAGGCTGCATTTGATGTGCATGTGATTAAAAATACAGTAAAAACAGTAATATTCGAAAATTATTCGAAACTGTTTCTATTTGAATATATTGTAAAAATGTCATTTATTTCTGTGATGCGCAGCTGTATTTTCAGCTTCATTACTCCAGTCTTCAATGCCACATAATCCTTCAGAAATAATTCTAATATGATGATTAGGGGAAACAGGATCAAGGTTTCTGTGAGGAATAGAAAGTTAAAAGAACAGCAATATTTGAAATATTAATGTTTTGTAACATTATTACAGTCTTTACTGTCACTTTTGATCAATTTTGTGTGTCTTTGCTGAATAAAAGTAATTTTAAAAAAAGTAGGGTAAGTCATACTACTGATGTAAAATGTTGTAAACCCCTTTGAGACCAAAAAGTGTGTGAAGTGTGTCATTTCTGCAGCATTAACAGTACTAAATGAAACTGCAAAAACTACAAATGACTACACATTATCCTGGGACAGAAGAAAGTACTTTAACATCAAAGCAGCTATTCAAAGTATGATTGCATTACTGTAAACATGTCTGTGAACCATGCACATGTAATCACACTCAGCCATGTGCACAATGCAAACACAAGGCCATGAACACAGCAGCCTGTCATTAAAGCAGCCGAACAGCATAGCTCTGCGGTTACAGACGGTTCTCTATTTAAAGGAGCGCTCATTCCACACAAACAATCCCTGCTACAGCAGTAAGCGCGGTCTGGCGTCTGCGACTCCAGATTACAGCAGACACAAACACACAGATAACGCTTTCATTGAAATACATTAAAGTTACACAAGCTCCCATAGCTTTTTGTTTCTTTGAGGGTTATATATATATATATATAGGGACTCAATATAATGCTTCACTTCCTTTTTAAACATGGATTTTCCCCTGAAATTGTATGAATATGAAATGTAGCCATTAAAACCAAAAGAAAAGCGTGTGGGTTGATAGAACAGGGTTGCTATGGAGGACGCGCCCCTGGTTACGCTTGTGTTGTCCACAAACACCCACAATGCACCGCTCACGACCACCGAGGCGATATGGTGAGTTCTGCGGTCACTTTCATTCACCTTTTCGTTTTTTAGAAGCATTTACGTTTTATAAACTTAACATTATAACCCCTTACGTAACAAAGTCACGTAACGACTCGCTGCGTTAACAGGTTTGATCAGTTGTGTAGCGAGTGTTATTAGCGTTAGCCTGCTAGCTTAGCTGGTGCACAACATTTACAGTCTGCGTATATTCTGCAGTGTTGCTCCTCTGTCGGGATTGAGGCGATAATCTATTAAACATACACCAGCCTGTGGCGGAAGAAAACAGCGACGAAAGCGTCGTGAGTGCGTTATTAGAGACAGTATTCTGACCCATATGCCAACATGGAGCAGGAGCAACGAAACATCGTTATTCTCAACGCTTCCAAGCGAGAGCTCTTCACCAGCGGCTCTGGATACAAGTCCATGCAGAAGAAGTTAAGAGCACAGTGGAAGATTCAAAGGTATAAGGGCTTTATTCACTACCAGTGTTGCCAACTCATGTTCAGGAGAGGTTGATAGGGAAGGTCCCCCCCCCCCCCCCCCTTTTCCCCCCGTTTGTTGCTAAAGGTGGCTCGAAAACACGCGCAAAATGGTCAATTTCAGCAAAAATTATATATAGATTTGTTCGTAACAATGTAAATGCATAATATAATATTAAAATATGCATACATTTTTTTAAATACACTGAATTATCGACAGCTTATACATTTAAGTTTATTATTATTATTAGATAGTATACAAGTAAAACTACACATCCGGAACAATTACACTTTTAAGCAGAGTATTGGTAGTTAGTTAGTTAGTTAGTGTGCTACACTCTTAAGAAAAGTCTGTAAAAACAAATAGTGCACAATCTACTACCATTGTTAATATGAAGGAATTTTCTGTATTGATTTTTCCACAGGTTCTTTTTTTACCTGCATTTTTAATTACGAACGGATAATGTCCTGGAAGATTACTAGCACCTTTGCCTTTTTCTACCATATTTTTCTTCAGTGTTTGTAGAAAAAGAAGAAAAAAAAAAAAATAAAAAAAAACAGTAACTAACTCTCAACAACATAGAGGGTACAAGCTTCTAACAAAGTGTCTCATAAATGAACAATAACAGTATTCAGTTATGACATTATTACTATTAAATTAAACAATTGCAAATAGCAGCTAACTTAATTCCTGTGACGTGTGTACTGCTAGTGCTAGGCATCTTTGGTTTCCTCTTTCTGTGTAATTTAAATGGTAAATTGTGCCTTAGCCACTTATCAAAAGTTGCTAAAAGCTGAAAAGTTCATTTTAAAAAATAGCTAAATTTGTTGCTAGGCGCTTTTGGAAGAAGGTTGATGAGGGGTAGTCTGAAAGTTGCAAATTTAGCAACACAAAATTGCTAAGTGGCAACCACTGTTCACTACATTTTACTGAGCTGTGACCATTCTACAGTCAAACACATCACTTTGAGTGAATTATGCACAGTTTTGTTGGATTTCCAACGTTCTAAAAGGAACGGTGTATTAAATGAGCAAGCACTGCATTACGAACTCTACATGTTCGCAGCTTCAAAGACGAGCTCACCTCGGGGAAACTCCACGGAGTCAAGCCTGGATGGATCACTGCAGGCCCTCGGGGAGGTTCATGACTGCTGAGGTGAAGTCTGCTGATGGAATTAGAGGAGCAGATGTGGAGATGAGCTGTATACTTTGTTGTGGTCAGTTGGAGGGCCTCAAGCCAGTATTGGACAGCGGTGGAGTCTTTGGGATGCTCGGAGAAGGAGGAGAAGAAATAGAACTATATCACTTCCTCCTGGAAAGAGTTTGGCGTTATGGTTAACATGGTGAGTGTGATTTATTAGCATTTTTTAAAATGCCATTGTGTGAGAAGCAAACATATTGCTGTTATTTGTATTGTAAATAGTGCTGTCAGCGATTAATCGCATTCGAAATAAATGTTTTTGTTTACATAATAGGCTATGTATGTGTACTGTGTTTATTTATTATGTATAGTTAAATACACACACATTACGTGTGATATACGTTTATATTATTATATAAATATATTTAGTATATAAACATAACATATTTGTCTTAAATATATACTGTATGTGTGTGTATTTATCTATACATAATAAATATACACAGTACACACATATGTTATGTAAACAAAAACTTTTATTTTTGGATGCGATTAATCATTTGACAGCGCTGTTTTTAAATGTTGCATGAAATACATGTGTCAGGTTCTTAGAAATATTAAACATTTTGTTTTTAAAATATACCATGTTTGAGAAAGCTTTTGCTTTAATGACCAAAGATGGTGTAAAAAGTAATAAAGTATTTTCCTTACACCTTGAATACATTTGCGTGGACACATTTTAATCATATTTATTATGGTACAAAACATACTTATTATTATTTTTAATGTCTTGTCACATTATGTCACTGTTTTTCTTCAGTATGATGTCAGGATGCCTCCAGCACCTTGGCTTTCTTTATTTTGTGCCTCGCATGAATCAGAAACTTGAATTTAGGCATTTAAAATGTGTTCATCTCGGAGGAGGTTTAATAAAGTTTCAGTGTTCTTCCAGATGCAGTAATAAGGAACGTCTACTACAAATATTTCCATCCCAAAGAAGCACTTGTGTCCAATGGTGTTCTGAACAGGTTTGTGTCTCCCGTGTGTATTCACATTTGTGTAAAGCTTGCATTAAAACAAACCAGTCTGTACAGAATTGAAATGCTTTTAATCTGTATTTCAGAGAGATCAGTCGTGCCGCTGGTAAAGTGGTGACGGGGGTGATCGATGAAGAAAACACAGGGAACAATTCACAGTACGCTTGAGCTGAATGTTCTGTTTGTGTTGTTGTTAACATTAACAATGTTTAAGTGTAACTGTGTTAAGTTCCACATAAGAAAGCGTAACGAGTTCTTATTTGACGATTAAACAGAGCACTTACATTCGTATACCCTTACGGGGCCACATTAAACGTGATGAAGCCTGCGGTGGCCGTGCTGTCCACCGGCTCTGTGTGCTTTCCACTCAACAGACCTGTTCTGGCCTTCCATCAGTCTAAGGTGTGTACAGTCAATCTGATTATCTTACTTGTGTTACACTCACTGCGCTTTCTTCTGTGCTCTGATTGTGTCTCTGTTTGTATCAAGAACGCTGGCAAGTTGGCCGTTCTGGGCTCATGTCACATGTTCAGTGACCAGTACCTGGACAAGGAGGAGAATAGTAAAATAATGGTAAGGTATCCGGTTGCTATTGCAGAACGTCACTGTTAGAGGTTAGAGGTTTGTTCAAAGTACTGATTAACTAGCGACTCAAACCAACTTGTAATCTTAAACCTTCGCCATGCCGTTGTTCCTGCTGGATGGGTGCAGTGAGCCTGGGTGACTGCTCAAATTAGTGGCTTTAAAGGATGAAAATCCAAAAGGTAGTCATGTTATTCCCCCCGAAGTTGTTCCAAACCTGCATGCGTTTCTTTCTCCTGATTTTTTCAGTCGGGTAGAGTCCGCACTAGTCTGCAGATTATGGGCAGTTGAAGTTATAGAAGATATAGTGTATGAAGGGCACAGACTCTGACTTTATAGCTTCAGACTTTGATTCTAAAGGAGTATCTTTTAACTTTTTTTAAACATTTTAAGCCGAGTGTGTAATGGCTAGTGGTTGTTCAGATTTTAAAAGTTGTGTACTGTATTGGAGCGTTTAGCTTACAAACTTTAGATCTAAAGTGAAGTAGATCATGTATATTTTTTATAATTTTTGTTGTTTTTTAAAAAGACTCTAGAGCGCGGAGTGCTGATGGTTCACGAAGTTAAAAGTACGAGGAGACTGCAGTTTCCGTATAAATGTTACCTGTTGTGACCACAGCTTTAGGATTGTGGTAATGAGTTTTGCATCGGCAAGCAGCACTCACATTTCCTTCCCAAATTGAAAACCTTATTTATTCTTTCACAATTTAATACAATATAATGTCTATTTTCCAGGATGTTGTTTTCCAGTGGCTTACAACAGACAGCATTCCTCTCAACCAGATAGATGCGGAGGACCCAGAGGTGAGCACTTACACTTGCTTAACCTATGCTGCCGTCACGTGCTGTTGGAAATTTCGTATTTCGCACTTATAAATTCATGATTACGAGCTTGTCGCATTCAAGTGCTGTGTTGTCGGAAAGAATAAAATGTAGCATTCCATTGGTTGACAATCATATAAACATTCACCATGCTAGATAGTCAGCTTGCTAACGATTCTGGATTTTCAGGCAAATGCATGCTTATTTCACTGTATATAAAACATACTTCAAATGTTCATACTGTATATATAAATATGCACTACTTTATCGACAAGACACGGTGATGTAGTTGAAAAAAAACGAATAAAGAACAGCACTGACATCAGCAGCCATTGTGCATGTTTAAAGTTTATGGCTCGCCCAACTCAGAAACTCTGGAATCAAATTATCTCAGAGTTTCCCAGTAGTAAATACGACTCGAGAGGCTGTTCATGTATAATTTCTGATTAGGAAACTCGTATTTTACAATACCATTCAAAAGTTTGGGCTCCGTTGGGCTCAGCTCAAATGAAATCTTTTAAAAGTCACCAAGGCTGTTTTAATTTACAGTAAAAATGGTAATGTTGTGAAGTATTATTACAATTTCAAATAAATGTTTTCTATTTTAATATATGAAATGTCATATATCCTGTGAATCAAAGCTGAATTTTGAGCATCATTACTCCAGTCTCCAGACACGATTCTCCAGAAATGCAGATTTGCTGCTCAAGAATCATTTCTGATTATTATCATCATTTCTGAAAACTCTCATACGTTTTTCAGGATTCTTTGATGAATACGAAGTTGGAAAGAACAGCATTTATTTGAAATGTCTTTACTGTTACTTTTGATCAATTTAATGTGTTCTTGCTGAATAAAATCTTCTTGATCGCAAACATTTGAAGGGTCTGACTAAGAGCACAGCTCATGCTTCGGGGCTGTGAAGTGACACTGTTTTTCACCGTGTAAACTGGCTTCATTTTTCCCCAGATCACAGACTACACCATGCTGCCGGACACAGGGAGTCTGTCCGACCGTCTGAGAGTGTGTCTGCAGGAGGGAGACGAGAACCCGCGAGATTTCACAGCTCTGTTTGACATGTCTTTGCTAAAGCTGCACACAAACACTCTTCCCTCTGTCCTGGAGTAAGAACTGCCTTCAGTTAACATTTCTTAAAGAGGCTTTCATGTTGTGCTCTAACCGAAAAATCACACGCAGTCGTACATTCAGTGTGAATGTTAAAACTATTCTTGTGTGCTTTAAAATCACAAGAGTTGGTAAATAAGAACTATCACTGTCACAAAGACACGAGTCGTGTATTTGGCCAATCAGGCAAGCGCTGAAGCAATACCTATTGTCATGTCTGTTTTTTTTAGTGCTTACAAGCAGCTGAATGTCAAACATGAAGCTCTCCAGCTGATCACACCACAGTTTGAAACACCTCTGCCTCCGCTGCAGCCTGCCGTGAGTCTGTTTCCAAACGCACATTAGCTTAGAGTTTATTTGTTACCGTAGGACGAAAAAGAAAAAATGTAACCAAACCAAACGTTGTCCATCTCTGATGCAACTTTTCTATTCTGCTGATGCAACCAAGGCTGCATGGGTGGAGAAATGCAATTATACCTTACTTTTATAATCCACGAAAGAGGCCTGCAGTGATGGTGTATTTTTGTAGGCCAACCCAGAAGTTTGCATCACCCTGGTTCCCTTGACAAAAACCCAATAGAATTTTTCCACTGGCTTTTGGTTTATTGCAGAAGGCTCTGTGACTAATAATCTTTATAAACAAGCACAACTTTTATGAATTTTGAAGCCTAAAGACAGAAGTAAATCAGTAGAAGTAAAAAGCTAAATGTACACTATAAATGAACTACACCATGGTCACATGACTTACCTACCATTAAGCTTCCAACACCTCTTTCAGTCTTTATTTAAACAAAAAAAAAAACAAGTTTGAGTTACAATAGTTTGCAAGAGTGCGATAATAAACAAGGTTGTGAAAGCGACTAGTGAGTAGACAAGTTTACCTGTTCAGGGTGATGATGCTTAATGTCATTTAAGACACTTATTTAGACACTTATTAGCAAAAGGACAAGTAAAATCTTAATAAAGGGGCATTACTTTTATATTAGAGGCTGTAGAATAAAACGTGAAAATATCTTGAGCTTGTGGTAAAAACCTACCTTATTTCAGACATTAAACCAAAAACCCACTGCAGTGGCCGGTGGTATAGAAGGCTTAGTAAGGTTACAAGTTATCATCTAATTTTTTATTTAGGGAATAGTCATAAACCATAGTTGGTTACATTAAAGGGGTCATGAACTGAGAAACCCAAAATTCCCTTGATCTTTTGACGGGTAGGGCTGTCAAAAAAAAAAAATCAAATTTCGAATATTCATCAAATTTAAAATAAAAATCCACATTAGAATGCAAAAACGTTGCATTCGAATTATAGGTGTGCGTTAAGGAGGCAGCCTTATCAGTGGCGCACAAGATGTGATGATGATGTAAGTGTCGTTGCATTATAATGTTTTTGTTAGCCCATCCAGTTGAAGCCACTAGATGCGGCGCTGCTGCGTTGTTCATTAAAAATATTGCGGAAAAAGTGAACATCAATGTGGAGAAGATCTTGTTTACGTCAAAACTGAAACCAAGCCATTCACACAGAAAGCATATTTTGCGCATTTTCTAGAGGGACATCCATCACGGTTGCGCTCACACAAAAGAGCCGCATGATTAGAAAGCCATGTAAAATTAATGCAAGTTTAACTTTGGAAAAAAAACATATATCGAGACTTTATGGCGGGTTTTTTTCCCACCCCACTGCAACTCATGTTTTTAATTGAAAAATGTACTCTGTGTGATTGGCTTTCGGTCCTTTGTATTAAACTATGCATACATACATGATGCTGTTTTATTTCTAATTGTTTAAGCAACTTAATTAATTATAATTGTTTTATAAACATTTAAACAGTATGCACTTTTTTCACAGATGTTATCTTATGCTTTGAATAAACGGCATTAGTAATATTTTGCTCGATGCGCCTTCTTGTGGCCTCAGAAGAGAAGCCAAAAGCTTTTCTTCAACCTAACTGAAATTATGCATTTTAAAAACAAATATAAGTCGAATTTTGATCATATTAAATGAATTAGTTTTTTCAGCCAATTTTGCAGCCTAAATAAGAGGGTCTTGTATATAAAAACATCCTGTATGTTCAGAACTCAAAACTTGTCTTACTCTAAAAAACTGTTTATATGGAAGGCATTTTGCCAATAATGACAGCTTAGGGACTGTCTACCTAGGATGTAATAGTGTGGATAGCACCGGCCTCGCAGAAGATCAAAGCCTGATTCTACACGCTGGCTGTTTAGCCCCGCCCACTAGATTCTACATCCCCTGCCTGTTTAGCCCCGCCCTATTTACAGCACGGCCGGTTAGACCGCCCACTGATCTGCAGCGCTGTTGTTAGCACCCCCATGATTCTACAGCGCTGCCGTTTAGCCACGCCACGATTCTACATCCCTGTGTTTAGCCGCCACGATTTCACAGCACTCTGTTTAGCCCAGCCCACCGATTCTACAGCACTGCCTGTTTAGCCCCGCCATCGATTCTAACAGAACTGCCTGTTTAGCCCCGCCCACTGATTCTACAGCGCTGCCTGTTTAGCCCCGCCCACCGATTCTACATCCCTGCCTGTTTAGCCCCGCCCACTGATTCTACAGCACTGCCTGTTTAGCCCCGCCCACCAACTCGTGCATGTAGTGTAAATAATGGGAGTGGCGAATGTGCAGATTTACGCAGAAACCAAACGATAAAGATGCTGTGCATTGCCTTCCTTCTGATCCCAGCATTAGGAAAGAGTGGATTAGCTTGATTTTTTTTTTAATGAAGTTCCAGACCACGTCATTAAGAACCTGGGCCCGTATTCACAAAACATCTTAAGGCTAAAGGTAGCTCATAACTCGCCGATTTAAGAGAAAAACTTAAAGATAATGGGCGTGTCAATCCTAAATTTAGGACTCCTAAATTTTTGCTCTAAAAGTATTTCACAAAGCGTTTTAGCACTAAAACTAGCTCCTAAATCTGTGAAAGGTTAGGAGTAGTGAAGAGGACTCCTAAGTCACTAAGACCAAGTTACAAACGATCCTAAAGTGGCTGTTGACAGCAATCTGCCTCAGAACATAAACATTTTAGAAACATTTGACGATGAGCTTTTAAAAAGGTATCGCCTTAGTTTGGAGGTATCCAATCAGATTTCTCTTGATCATACTGGTTTCACTAACCAGGTGGCAAGAAGTAATAGTTGTTGTGCGTCAAGGTTTTTTATTTTTTTTTTTACATTTGCGTGCATTAATATCAGCTATGATTATTCTACTGTTACTTAAAAGGCTGTTTATATGCATATCTGCTAATTGTTTATGAGAAGCACACATGTAAGAGGCTGACAATTAGCTGAACATACTTGTTTAATTAGTGACACTGCATTTTAGAATCTTTATTTGAATGTGGCAATTAACATGTTTTATTTTTTAACCCTTTATTTTAATACGGCAACATAATATTGTGCTCTACAATATTTCCATGAATAAATCTCTGACAGAGACGATCAGCCAATCACTGTGTGCATAGTTAATAAGCATGCTGACATCATCCTAAGCAATGAGCTCAACCGACCCCTACTCTTGTGCTTAAAAGGATAGTTCGCCCAAAAATGAAAATGTGATGTTTATCTGCTTACCCGCAGGGGCATCCAAGATGTAGGGACTTTGTTTCTTCAGTAGAACACATTTGATGATTTTAACTTTAACCGTTGCAGTCTATCAGTCGTCTAATGCATGGCAATGGTAACAAAATCTATGAGAGTAAACAAAACATGCAAAGACAAATCCAAATTAAACCCTGCGGCTCGTGACGACACATTGATGTCCTAAAACAAGAAACTATCAGTTTGTGCCAGAAACCGAACCGTATTCTTTTATTCATATTTACTCTAATATCCAATATGTTCAACTGTCTGAGCGCCGCAGGATTGGTGCGTGCGGTGTGTACGCGCCTGCTAGTTACGCAGCGCCAGAAGTCTAGTAATGTAGTGTACGATGGCTAATCAAAATGGGACTTACTTCGCTGATACTGGATGTTCAAACCGACTTAAACAACTAAAAGATGAAGCTCTAGCGAGAACTCATTCGGGAGTGGTGCTGTCCACGTATTCCAATTCGGAGCCTGCCGCCTGAAGTTATGCGGTGATGCTATTCGCTGGCTATCAACACATCATTACGTAAACTACGCCTAGAGAGCGCGTACACACCTCACGCACCGGGTGCCGTGCGCGCGCCCAAAGACAGTTAGTGGTGTATTAGAGGTAAAAAATTAAATAAATACTGTTCAGTTTCTTGCACAAAACGATCGTTTCGTGTCTTAGGACATCATTGTGTCGTCACGAGCCGCAGGGTTTATTTTGGATTTGTCTGTGCATGTTTTTTTTTTTTTTACTCTCATGGATTTTGTTACCATTGCCATGCATTATCCGACTGATAGACTGCAACGGCTGGACTTAAAAAAGTTTTTTTTCCCTTCGTTTGCTGTTTCACCGCAAAGAAAACAAAGTCACCTACATTGTGGAGGCCCATGGGGGTAAGAGATAAACATCACTTTTCTTTTTGGGTGAACTACCCCTTTAAAGACTTCTCTCTAGTCCTTAGTAAAAGTTTGTCTCAGCAGCTTTGTGAATAGGTTTTAAGAGGAAACTCTATGCTAAAAACTTTTACTGCTATTTAGGAGAAATCTTAGTGGTAAGATAAAATGTTTTGTAAATACGGGCCCAGGTGTTTGTTCTCATAATTACACGCCATTCGTTACGAAAACAAGGCACAATTCGACGCAGGATTTTCACATTGAAACTAAAAGATGATGCTGTGCCGACTATATTGGATCTGACCGTAATATAAAAAAAAACAAGTGTAACTGTTTTATTATGTGATCACTATTGCTTTGCCTGTTATTACAGATAGTTTGATATGTAAGCTACTGAGTATTTATGCTTTTTGAACTTAATTCACAGCGCGTCACAGCTGGGAAGGATGTTTGAGTAACTTATAAGTAGACTAGAGAAACAATACAAAATAATAAACAGAGAGCAGTTCATGACCCACTTAAAAATATGAGTTGAATCCAAAAATAAGACTGATTACCCTTTGGTTAACTGCTAGTTGGTCAGACTAGTTCTCAGGACACAGTCTTAACATAGTGGCTAAGTTTATGCAACTGGGTTTATGCCCAGTGTGACAATTCTAATGCTAATTCGTCTAACATCATCCCCGCAGTACTCTACAATGGATCAAATCAATTCATTATTATCTGCCTTGATTTTCCTGTGTTATTCCATGCTAAATGTACTATATAGTTCACAACTAGTTTGCGTGCTTGTTTATGGGTCTGTTTGTAGACGATCCGTTTCCCTGAGGCTTTGTTTTGCGTTCAGGTCTTTCAGCCGGCCTTTAGGGACCTTCCGCCACCCATGCTTGACCTTTTTGACCTTGATGAGACATTTTCTTCTGAGAAAGTGAGGCTGGCTCAGCTCTCAAATAAATGTGAGCTTCTACCATTCGTTCAGAGACCTTTCTAATACGGTCATTGTTTCTGTAATGTATGTGTCGTCTTCTCTAAGGTATCGATGATGATCTGGAGTTTTATGTGCGTAAATGTGGAGACATCCTAGGAGTGACAGGGAAGCTAGACAAGGACAAAAGAGATGCCAAGCACATACTGGAACACGTCTTCTTCCAGGTGGTGGAGTTTAAGAAAATCAATCAAGTAAGTTGAACGTGCAGAAACATTTCTGTTTGACCATTCATTTAGTCGTTAACGTAGTGAAATCATTGTGCACCCACAGGTTTCAAACCTGTATGGTTTTCTTTTTTTCACGAAACAAGAAATACTTGGCAAAAACTGCACTTTTCCACACAATGCTCAGAAAAGGACCCAAAAACAGTAGTCTTATATCCTTCACAACATTACTTAAAAAATTTAAGTAAACTTACATTATAGTCTGTGCGCCACTGACCATCAAAAGACTAAAGAGAATAAAGAATGAAACACAAGTTGGAAGAGCTACTTTTATGATACTGGTGTATAGTGTTGCTTTCTTTGTCATTTATAATGCCAAGCTTTAAAAACATCCTTTATGGAAAAGAGCATCTTGGACATTCTGCCTAAAATCTCTTTTTGTGTTTGACGGAGGACAGAAAATGACCAACTCTGATGACGCATTGTTTTGAAGAAAAAAACAGGTCAATGTGGTTTGAACAACATGGGGGAAGAGTAAATGACCATTTTTGGCTGAATTATTACCATAAACCTGCTACTTCTCCCCTTTCCTCCAGGAGCACGATATTGACACCACAGAAGCAAGGTTCAACATGTATTGAAGTAGACAGGCCACGGATCTCTGGAGTTTTGCAGCAAGGACTTGTTTTTGAGACTTGTGTGAATATGCACAGTATAGACACTCAAACTGCAAACAAACCACACGTGCTTTACTTCCAGTGCAAGAAAAGTCAGGTGTGGTTTATCAGAACTTTCTTCATTATGAACTTTCTCAGGCATATGGTTTAACCTCGCCTTGCACAACGTATCATATTCTAGTTGAAGAGTTCTGCTGCTAAACCACACTTGCATTTCTGTGTGACTGTTTGTTACACACGTTACCAAATCATTATATTGGATGCTTTGTCTGTTTTTTCCCACCTCACTTTTATTGTTTATCCTTGATGCTCCCATTTGCCTAGCATTTTTTCCCCACCCACCCCCACCCCAATTTTGGTTTTTTGCCCGCCTCAAACCCCTCCCAGTTGCGCTGATCTTAAAGGGGTCTAGTTCAACCACACTAAAATGAAATTTAGGCTGTGTTTTCTCTTTGCATCCTTGGTGTATATGACTTTCTTATTTCAGACGAATCCAGTCGGAGTTATATTAAAAATGGTCTTGGATCTTTCAAGCTGTTCATGGAACTAAGCGGGTGTTGCATTGCATCAGTCCAAAAGATGTTAAATAAAAAGCGCCCATTCATAAAAAAAGTGTCTCACACGGCTCCGTGTGGTGAACAAAGGGCTCTCCTGTAGCGAATCCATAAGTTTTTGTAAGAAAAATATACATATTCAAAACATAATAATCACTTTAATGTAGCTTGCGACAACAGTTGTACACAGAAGCAGCTCCGGGAGCGTGACGTATATGAGGTCAGCGCTGCGCATGCGCCGGTGAGTCCAATGTTTGTTAACAGGATCAAAGGAAGCAAAAGTTTCCTTACTTTAGCAAAGGAAAAACAAGTCTCCTCTTAGTTTATATCGAAATCCTCCGACATTTCTCTTTACAAATCCTCCGTTTTGACTTTAATTAGTGACCATTGTTTGTTTTTATCTCTCAGCAGACAGCACGCTATTGTTTCCGCGTGATGTCGTCACTCTGAGCGGCGCATGCGCAGCGCTGACCTCATACTTCATTCCCCCGGAACTGCTTCTGTGTTCAGCTGCTGGCGCAAGCTAGATTCAAGTGATTATTAAGTTTTGAATATGGATATTTTTCTTACAAAAATGCATCGATTTGCTACAGGAGGCCTTTGTTCACCTCCCGAAGCCGTGTGAGACACTTTTTATTATGAATGAATGCGCTTTATTTCACTTCTTTTTGGACTGATGAACTGCAACACCCACTGACTACCATTAAACAGCTTGAAAGATCAAAGAACATTTTTAATATAACTCCGACTGGATGCGTCTGAAAGAAAGAAAGTCATATACACCTAGGATGACTCGGGGTGAGTAAAACACAGCCTAATATTAATTTCTGGGTGAACTAACCCTTTAAGGATGATGCACTGCTTAAGTACTGTGAAAAAAACAAATTTCGGGCCACTGAATGAAAAAGGTGACATTCTATTTGTTTCATGATGAAGGACCTCCAGAAAGTATCAGTACCACTAAAATCCGTACATTGCCTCTTCTAGTTCCAGGTAATTGAGCCAATCAGAGACCCTAAATGCCGGTGAATCTTGAGACAGGGCTGTCCCAACTGTTCCTGGAGGGCCGATGTCCTGCCCGAGTTGAGCTCCAACCCAATTAAAACAACAACTGAGCAAGATAAATAGGCGTCAGACTCACTAGAAACCTGCAGGCAAGTGTGTTGGAGCTAAAATCTGCAGGACATTGGCCCTCAGAGAGCAGGATTGGACACCCCAGAGTCCCAGGACAACAGCAGCAGATGGGCACAAATTAATTTATTTAGAAAATAACACAATATAGAAGCATTTTCATTAGAGGTCTCAGTTATATTGACCCTCTATTGTCACTGTATTCTTCAGCCCACATTTCCACAGTGGACGAAATAATAATTGCACATTCTTAAACATCGTGCAAGCTCACAAAGAGCCATCGATTTGAGTAGACACTTTTATAACATTAATAAATGAAAGTAATTTCTACACACTTTATTTTTTGATTAAATACATTTATAGTACAAAAATACGTTTATATAAACATGGGTCCTCTAGTAAGAAGCCGGTAAAATAAAGACGCATATTAGAACAAACCAAGCTTTTCCAGGGTTTGCATTAGTGCACATACATACCTCCGAGTTAGAGGAGCTCTGTTCCTCTCGGAGATCTGGGATCGCAGGAACCCGCCTAGATCCCTGCCGGACCATTTCCCTCCACGAGCGCCGAAGCTACTCTGAAACGTTCGGGTGAGGGGACCTTCCTGACGGCACCAGAGAGACCTCAGGAGGGGCCGATAGGTTAATAGAGGACTCCATACATGACTTTGGGCTCTCGACTATGGCCTTCACAAGGGACACTTCCCACGATGGGTGAGTGGTGGTCAGATCGACGCAGGACAGGTCCAGCGAGTTGGCCAGGACGGGTTTTTGAAACTGGACTCTCGTAGGGTGTGGAGGACTTGCCTTGCACTGGACTGCCCAGCGCTGTGCTCAGGCTGCTGCCAGGAGAGAGAGCGTTCTTGTTGAGGGCAACTAAAGGTGAGGAAAGGCTTGTGGAGTCGTTCAGACATGGTGCAACAGCACAGTTGGGCTCTGGATACTCGGCACAAACTCCTAAAGGTTAATGGTGGTATCCTCACGAGAGGCATCGGCTACTCAGAAAGCCGCTAGATAACAGGAACAGGGACTCGATGGTGGTCCGCATGGCAACGGCCGACAAAACAAGTGAGCCTCGTCAAAGTCATAACAGTGAAGGGCCCTCATGCTAGCTCATGGTCAGCTCTAGGAAGAAAATGCAGTGTTTAGGAATTTACCGTTAGAAAAGGGTTTTGCTAGATTTAAATAAAAGGTAAAATGACTTTATATAGAATGATCATGCAGTGAGGAGGATGGACCAGTCTGTCGCAAGTCCTTGCAATCAATTGGGAAAGCGTGGTGTGATACGTACAGTTTGGGGGTAAACACTTACAAGTAACCGCGAAGATTACGTAGAATCAATTACTGTTTTCAAGTAAGGGGCTAGAGTAAAGTAAATTTACTAGTACAGAAAAAGTACCGCCCGGACGTGTATTAGCCCATGTTATGACTGACAGATCTCCTGTCCCCCTGTTGGGAGAATAGGAGACAGAGGCGTTGTAGGTGAACAGATGTAGTTCTAGACCTAAACGTGAACGTGCACTTGAATTCATCCACTCGACAAAAAATGATTGCTATTCATCAAAATGAATTTAAAACAGAGACAACTGCAATCAGAATATGACGCGCAACCTGCAATTAATGGAAATATGTAACATAACATCAAATGATCATAATCCCTTTATTAACCCATATCCGTTGCTGCGACCTTTGTGTTTGATGATCGCAGGTCAACACACTAATAAGTAAACACAGACTTTAGATAAACTAACAATTGGCTTCATTTTTTGTATTGCTGAAAAGAGTGTTATTCTTCTCCTGCGTTTTCTACTGTACAGAAGGGTGAAATTTTAGTGTGAAAAAAAGTAGCGTAAAGCCTTTACATTCCATAAAAATGTAATTAGTTACTTTTTTATGCAGTAACGCAATATTGTAATGCATTACTTTTAAAAGTTTGCATTTATAGCTGTGCTTGATTAGGAGTAGTTCTCCAACTACAGGCTCACGTGGGAAAATCACATCTTTTTATTTAATATCTCGTTTGGCGGATAACAAAATAAAGTCATTTCGTTCTCTTTAGTGAAGTCAAATCAAAATATTTCCCAAAGCTAAATGAACATCTTTGTAATGCAGTAAAAGGTCAATAATGAGAAAAGATGTGAGAAACTGAAAGTTCGAATGACTTGATTCTAACACGCATATTTATGTTTCGATTTTAAACCAATATCAGTGATTTATCAATTAATCTAGAAAGTATTCAAAAACATGCAGCAATATCCCCCTGATATATTACGGCCATTTTAAAATACACGAACAATATTTGTGTCGCTTTTGTTATATAGTGTTGGGGGTAATATATTACAAGTAACGCGAGTTACGTGATCAGATTACTTTTTTAAGTAACTAGTAATGTAACACATTACTTTTTAGTTTACAAAAAAAATATCGGAGTTACTTTTTCAAAAAAGTAACGCAAGATACTTTTTTTTCCAATTTATTGATTGAAAGCTCTCCTGTCCCCATGCTGAGAGACATCAGAAGATGTTACTTTAGTTCTAGATAAATGTGGTGAAACATGCCAGCTAATCTATCACTCACTCAAACCAACACAAAATTATTAGTTTTCCTCAAAATTAATAAAAACAGTTCAAAGCAACTCAGAATATGACTCAAAGCTGCAAAAATTAAATATGTTAAATAACACAAATAACCTTTATGTATTTAATCCCAATCTATTAGCTTCTGAGCTTCGATGATCCAGTTCAAACGTACTAATAAGCAAAAATTACTCTAAACAAAATTTGTGTGTCTTTTTTTATTGCTGAAGAGTGTTGAAATTTCTTCTTCTGTGTTCTACTGTACAGACGTGAATTTGCATTTCCTTCAGCCTGAGGCTTATTCTTTTCACTTTTGGTGTGAAAAGGCTTTATATTCGCCAAAAATATAACTTTTTATTTTAAAAACAAACAAGCAAGCCCAGTCCAGATTTAAAAAGTAGCGCAAAAGTAACATAACGCACTACTTTCCATAAAAGTAACGAAGTAACGTAATTAGTTACTTTTTTAGGAAGTAACGAAATATTGTAATGCATTACTTTTAAAAAAGTAACTTTCCCCAACACTGGGCATTATTACGCACACATTGTTTTTAGGGGGGGAAGCGCGTCCATGTGTTTACGAGCGCGCACGCAGTGCGTCTGGGGCTCAGGGGGACGCGCACGCAGCGTGTGTCCGCTGACGTCACTCGCGGGAATGGCTGAGAAAAAGAAGCGCGAGATAGAAACTTGGGCGCGCAGCAATACATGATTAGCTGGCAGCGCGCGGTGCGCTTTTTTAATGAAAGCGTGTACTGTATTTGATCCAGCAGCTCATTAACATCACAGATGTTTGTGTGCTGCATACATACATACAGTGTCCTCGTGAAGTCTGTTCTGTTGGTGCGTTTTGAGCGAACATCAGGGAAATGTCGTGGTGGGCGCGCGGGTAAGTGCATAGAGAGTATTGTTCTCGTATGTTTAATGTGGTTTTATAATAGAATTTGACTTTAGGACGAGAAAACGAGCACATCTGATGCGTTCAACATAAGGTTTGGGTTTGTAGAGAAGTTGGCATTAAGTTAGAGAATGATGCACTGAACCCCGCCTAATATAGAAACACAAAGAGAGCTCAAACTCGCGGCACCCGTTCAGTTTAAACGCTATACAGACGAATTTAAAAACACGCTATGTTATTAACTAATCCAGATCATTTCTATGTGATGCATACCTCAGTTTTTTACCTACATGTTAATGACATGCATTGAAACAATTAGCCAGATATGCTAGTAGAGGTGATACTTTACACAAAACCCAGCTGTGCGTCCCTGAGAGCGTCTGAGATGATTTAGTTACCACTGATGTTGTTAAAGGATGTTGAGCTCTTCCTCTAGCTGTGTGGCAAACACCAGGCCAGATGTCAGACTGTGTCAGTGCACCATCAGCACATTGTTGCCAGAGTTTGCTGATCTGGATTCAGTGTTGTTTTCCCCAACCCTAAACATGGGTGAAAGTCAAGTGGACCCAAGAGGGGAGGTATGCTGCTATAGGACTGCAGGTCTCTTAAATCACTGCGGAATGAAGATTTATGGATTGAGATTACTGGAAAAAGTAGTTGAATTCCATTTTTGCACTCATGTGATGTGAAGTGTACTACCACACCTTAAAGGGTTTAAATCACCCACAAATGAATTTATTCATTTTAGGCTGTGTTTTACTCAACCCGAGGCATCCTAGGTGTATATGACGAATATATTCGAGTATATACGAGTATATTCTTTCAGACGAATCCAGTCGGAGTTCTATTAAAAAATGGTCTTTGATCTTTCAAGCTGTTTAATGGCCCTCAGCGGGTGTTGCAGTGCATCAGTCCAAAAGAAGTTAAATAAAAAAGCACCCATCCATAAAAAAAAATGTCTCACACAGCTCCGGGGGGTGAAAAAAGGCCTCCTGTAGAGAATCGATGTATTTTTGTAAGAAAAAAATCCATATTCAAAAATGATTGTGAAAATGAAAGATGTATGAGGTCGGCGTTGCGCATGCGCCGGTCAGAAGTGACGAACGCGGAAACGCAAACAAACGTTGGTTTTCACGAGACTCACCGGCACATAAGCAACGTCGACATCTTACGTCATCCTCCCGGAGTTGCTTCCGTGTAGGACTGTTGGCGCAAGTTAGATTAAAGTGATTATTACGTTTTAATATGGATATTTTTCTTACAAAAAAAAACGCATGGATTCACTACAGAAGGCCTTTATTCATCCCCCGGAGCCGTGTGAGACACTTGTTTTAATGGATGGGCGCTTTTTATTTAACTTCTTTTGGACTGATGCATGCAACACCCGCTGAGTGCCATGAAACAGCTTGAAAGATCAAAGAGCATTTTTAATATAACTCCGACTGGATTCGTCTGAAAGAAGAAAGTCATTAAATCAGCACCTAGGATGCAAAGGTGAAAAAGCAGCCATAATTTTCATTTTGGGTGAACTAACTTTAAGCTTATGCCAAACAGAGTGGATTATGAAACACTCTGAAACAAAAGATCGAAAACTATTAGAAAGCAGCTGATATATAAGACACACCTGTAACTTCACTTTTGTTTTCCAGAATTTCCGTCTCCACTTTACGCTATTTAGAAAGATAAATACATGTTTAATAGTTTGCTTGCCTTCATGTCATTCTAAACCTATGAATCTAATATTTAGACCTATAAACATTGATCTGCACGCAAACTGGGAGCTCATGAAATATGGTAAACAGAAGCTCAAACATGCTACATCAATGTTCACGTGACTACAGGATAAAAAGAAATATGTTCCCCATATAAAGCCAACATATCTTAACAATGCTCGATTCATGTGGATTACAATGTCTTGTCGTTTGGTTTTTTAAGTGGGAAGGTTTTGGTTGTGTAAACCTGACAAAATTGGGAGAATAAATGCAACTTTTTCAGTTGCATGGAATCCAGAGGATATTTGTCAGAAATGAAAGATGGCATATGCGTTTATTTCTTGGCTTTGTGTTTTCCAGGATGATAAGCTGCGAAAATTGGTGCTGAACTTTGGACGGAATGACTGGAAATACATCGCTGGCTTGTTGCCTGTAAGTCTGTCTACATCAATAATGCATTCAGAGAGCTCACATGAGAGAGGGGTCTCTGTGGTGGTCTGCTTTAACGGTGGCAGTTGTGTCGTCGTTGTTACAGAATCGATCGGAGCATCAATGTCAGCATCGCTGGTTCAAAGTTTTGGATCCTGATCTCGTCAAAGGACCCTGGACAAAGGAGGAGGATGAGAAGGTACCAAAAAAAGAGTCTTTTAATCAAAAGTGTGATTTCCAAGCTGGGAAAAGTATGGGAATGAGTGAAATGTGAAGTTAGGGCTGCACAATTAATCCAGTTTCTAATCGCGATTACAATTATGGATGCCACAACTACGTAATCATTCAAAGCGGCAATTAATCGTTCAAAGTCCACTTATGTTATTCTGCGTGCTTAAGATGAGTTTTTTCGTTCTACATGTTATCTTAAGGGGTTTTCCCATTATTTTAATTTTAGTATAACGTTATAATACCATTCATATTTTTACTTTTTTATAATTGAAAGAAGAAACCAATCCGATGTGTAGTTGACATTTAAGGCTTAATACTATAGAAAAGCACTTTTTTCAGTTAGTGTTTTCAGCTGGTTTATTTTCATATAGAAATACTGCATGCAGTTGCATCAAACAATGGTATAAACATCATTCAATGTAAATTCCGATAAATCGTAATTAAAAATCGCAATTACAATTTCAAGGGAATAATCGACAGTTATGATTTTTGTCACAACCGTGTAGCCCTATGTTAAGTCATAAACATTTCTTTGGTATATATTCTACATACAATTTTCCAAATTCTCATCTTGTTTTTATTAAGTGACATACAGCCTATGATTTTTCTACAATGTGGAAATCAAGACTGGAATAGCAAAATCTAATCATAAGAATTGAATTTACTGTATAACATTAAAGAACGCTGGGTAGAACAGAATCCAGAAACATTAAAAACACAATAGACTTCATAGGGGCCTTTAGCAGTTTCTAAACCAGCAATCTTGATCAATCAGACTAGTCTGGGAATGACGCAGTATGTGAAGTCTGTTCGTGGCTGTGTCCAGGTGATTGAGCTCGTGAAGAAGTACGGCAACAAGCAGTGGGCGATGGTGGCCAAGCACCTGAAGGGCCGTCTCGGGAAGCAGTGCAGAGAGCGCTGGCACAACCACCTCAATCCAGACGTCAAGAAGTCTTCCTGGACCCCAGACGAAGATCTCATCATCTACAAGGCTCACTGTGTGCTGGGCAACCGCTGGGCCGAGATCGCCAAACTGCTTCCGGGAAGGTGAACGCATTGGAGATTTTAGGAATGATAGGTTGTCTGAAAGAGTAGTTGGTTACTTGGCTTTTAGGGAAGGCTTGTGGAGTTGGGCTGGTTTAGGCTCATGATTCAGAATCAGCAGAATGGAGCACGGCTGAATGTAATGGTATGCGAGCTTCAGTTGAACATATTTTAAAATACTTTATATTTTAAAACATGTTGACTAGGGATGTAACGATATTATCGTGGTCACATGACGATATGCAAAAAGTGTAGTTTTAAAAATATATCTAAGCTTCTTATTCTAACACAAAAGGTCTTTAAAGTTGTGTTTTGGGCCATTATGCTTTGGCACAATATCTGTCAAACGAACTAAAACCGAAAGCACAATATGGCCTAATCCCTTCATTAAGTCTGTTTTCGCTGCACGTTTCAAAGCGAAGCGCACACTTGGTTCATGCGATCAGCTCGTGATCCGGTGATCTGCTCAAATCTTTACCCCTTTCTCAAATTGAGCAGATCTCAGATGCCTGTCTGTGTGACGTCACACAGACAGGCCCCTCCCACGATAGTTTGATTGACAGTAGCGTTTCAGCACAGACTGGACTGGCGTCTTACCTTAGCTCCGCCCTGAGTGACTGTCATCAGTCCGCCATTGTTTCACCGCTGGAGCAGATGTAGACAAGAATGACTCCTAAGCGATTGAGGTGTTCTGTTGTTGGATGTAATAATGAACATAGCAGTCCTCATTTACTCCCGACATCTGAGCCGCTGAAGTCGCAGTGGATTACATTTGTTTCTGAAGGGAATGCGCCCCCGATCTACATAAATGCGTCTATGTTCGCGCGAATCATTCATGATCCAGCCTCATTTACAGAAGAAGTGAGTGTAAGGTTTTTTTTAATGAATCTTTGCAAATCGCCTTTCCTAATAATGTGCTAATTAGCAAGTTTCACGATGAATGCGGCTAAAGTAAACAGTCTCTCTGAGAGCAGTTCGGAAGAGAGGGGTGGGGTCAGCAGAGTTCATTAACATTTAAAGGAAAATGCTACGCAAACGGCTTGATCTGGAAAGAGTTGTTTTTGACAGGGTAAAAAGGTGTTTTTTTACGCTACCATTGAGAAATTTTAACCAAAACTATGTTATAGACTTTCATTAAGACCCTAAAGAATCATATCATCTTGTGGAAAATGGGCATCCGATGACCCCTTTAAAATTTACATAATTGTCATCTTTTTCCAAATCTTCATTTGCCTTTTTAAATTTTTTTAAATATCGCAATAAATATCGTACCGTGGACTTCGAGATATTATCGTATCATGAGATTTTGACATCCCTAATGTTGACACATGTCTGATTGGTATGGAAGTTTGTTTCTGCCACAGAATAAAAAAAAAGTTCAAGCTAATTGCAACTTTATATCTCACATTTGACCTATTTTTTCTCTTTTTATATCCCGCAATTCAGAATTGTTTTCTCAGATATACACTTGCAATTGCGAGTTATAAAGTCCAGTTCTGAGGGGGGGAAAGTCAGTACACAATTCTGACATTTTCTTACAATTGCGAGTTTATATATCACAATTCTGACTCACGGTTATGAGCTCCCATAGACTGCTATACTGTGAAGTTGAGAAGATTTCTTAGTTTGTTTATTTTTTCCAGAACGGACAATGCTGTCAAAAACCACTGGAACTCCACTATCAAGCGTAAAGTAGAGACAGGTTACTACGCCGGCGTGGACACGACGCTTCCGGTGCTGCAGCAGACGGAGACTGAAGAGCTGGTGTCTGAGGAGAGCGTGCAGCGGCAGGTATTTCACAGCAGCGGCTGGGAAGGCTTGTGGATGAACTCTGTTGATTTGTGTTTTATAGTAGGGGCCAGGTCAGGTCCTGAAGAGGGTATAATGAAAACATCAATGATTTTAATTGCAAAGTCTATTACACAAAGTCAGCATGAGGCCTGCTTTTGACATTCTAATCGTTTGAAGAAAAAAAATAAAGACTAACACTTTCTACTAATTGTTCTCGAGTGTGCAGTTGTATTAAAATGCTCCAGCTGTGTTTTCTGTATTACTGTCCAGAGGCTCTGCAACACCGCAGCTGAATCTACAGGGAGAAACACGGGGACAAGTGTAGTCTAATTCCCAAAGGAATAGCTCCTTTGAGCAGATTCTGTATGATATTTCAGTTCTTAGTTTTATGATTAAAGATCTGTCGTTTCAAAACCTATAATGCAATGGAATGCAATGATGAAACATTCCTCAAAAGCCTGATGGATCATAATTGATACCTTGAACATGGATAAAAAAAATTTAAATAATAATAATGTCTGGATGATCAAGTAGGCTAAAGCTAAGTTAATGAAATGGTCACTTTGAAATATTGCTAATAATATCAATGTTATGCTTATGTTTGCTTTGTAAAAAATCAGTAAAGATTAGACATGTGAAGCATGAGCTGAAGGTGGACGTTTTTACAATTACTATTAAAGGCCTTATACTCGTTTTGAACGTGTAAACCATCAGTCAGACGATAGAAGTGTTGACCAGATCATGCTGACAATTTATAACCCTTAGAAATCTGCATATTAAATATGACACAGCAGGTTTTATAGTGTTAACGCTTGTGGCACTTGAATCGGGGATAGCAGTGTTTGGTTCGTATGACGATGTGTGGTTAAGATATGTTTTAAAACCTGTCTTTAATAAATAATCATGTGTTTTGTGTCTTGCACACTTGTGTGTTTACAGGATCCGGATGCTCATGAGAAAGTCACCTCTGCTCCACAGAAAACTGCATCTCCCAAGACTCCGAAAGCTCCAGCGACCCCTAAAAGTGAAGCTGGAGACTCGACTGTGTCCACGTGGGTGATGGACCGCTCCGGCTTCCTCTCTCCCTCAGCGGCCCCCACGCTAAAGGAGGTGATGGAGCTGATGGATGGGGTGAGTTCAACCCTAAAAACAACAGATACGGTCTGTAATTACGATCAAATATGTTATACCATGTATATATTATAATTGATATTGCTTTTAAAAACAACCATTACCTTACTCTCTGTAATTTGATCAAGTGAATTAATTGGTCAGAGATGAACAGCTACTACTAGGGCTGGGTATCGTTCAAAAATTTTCGATACCGATACCTTGACTTCGATACCGGTTCCTGAACGATACTTTTTCCGATACCAATTTTATGAAATCAATTTTAACAAGATTACATTATCTAAAAAAAAAAAAAAAAAAAGCTTGTTGATGTTTATACAATCTCAAAGACTCCTCCCTGACCACTGCACAAGCACAAAATGTAACCAAATCGTGCAAAATAGTTTTAATAAAGTTCAAATAGTCTTCAGTTTACACATCGTTAGCTCCATTACACTAGTCGTGTTCGTTTGTAAAACGCTAGTCTCAGACAAGAACATGATTTCTTTTATTTTCACTGATTTGCTGATGAGCATAGCGCTTCCGCATCGGCTGTTCGGCTTTTTTCTCTCCTTTGTGTCCATGATCGCTGCTCTGACAGTTCATTTCAGCAACATTACATGGCCAAAACACACATTAGACGGCAATGGGAAGTTATTACAAACACTCGATGGTGGTTTAAAGTGAGTTTTGAGTAAAAGTGGAATATAAACCTTATTTATTGTCTTATGTAGCATGATGCTACAGTTTGCATGAATGGTCACATAACACGCTTTCGGTCGTGTAACTTTAGTATGAACAGACATCTGCATATGAATGGAACTCCATGCAGCTCCCGCACTACTCTCCATAGGAAATGATTGACCGGTCTGTCGCTTGTTGTTTGTGGGAGATAGTTTAAAGCCGGCTTGAAACGCAGTGGAAACGCCAGTATGACGAGGATCGTTTTCATTTTAAAACATAAACGCACCAGTTTAAATGTAGCCTTACATCTAAGGGGGCTGGGATGCATTCACACTACAGCCTCACGTGTGCGCCACATCTCTGAGTGTAACCGGTGTAAACTAGTAGGTGTGTTCGACTTGACGCGGACCGACTGTGCAGACCGATCGGTGTATTACAGTACCACGAGAGCTAAAGAGAGCAGACTGCTCCGTGCGCTTTCGAATCGCTCTCACAGATGGTCGATCTGCGCCGCACCTCTTCTAGTCAAACACACCGGCTAGTGCTGCAGGCTTATTGGCTCACTGACGCTGATGGGATTAACCCCTTAGATATCTAAATTTGGTACCGAACGATAGGGCTGCACGATATGGAGAAAAATTCTAATTGCGATTTTTCTGATCAAAACTGCGATTTGTGATTTAAAATGCGATTAACTACTATTTCATAAAAGAGCTACAGGTTTGTTGTGGTGGTTTTAACAGCACCAAATAAATACCAAGCATTATCACAAACTATGCTACACTGTGCTACTGTTTATTTAAAACCTCTTAAACATTGTGGCCTTTTTTTTATAAAGTTGTCATGATGCAAACATCTGTCATGACAAATTAAGAAAATAACTACAGTGTTTTAAAGTTAAATTAACAATTATATATAAAATCTTAAACTTTTAAGAACCCAAACATACTGTAAACAATTCTACATCAGTAAAACACTCACCATAACCTACATTAAGGTTGAAACAATGACAGCAAAAGTTTTTGCCATTTAACCCTCTGGGGTCTGAGGGTGTTTTGGAGCCCTGGAGAAGTTTTGGCATGCCTTGACATTTGTGTTTTTTTTTCAGTATCTTAAAAAAAATGTTAATGGCTAAAGTCTGATAACACTGTATTCAGCACAAACTGGGCTACAATAATTTGTGAGCAGCATGAAAGTACATGTTTGTGTTTTTGAGAAAACAATGTTTATGCATGGTTAGTGAAAAAAACTTCTTTTTTTTAAGTCACTGAAATAAGGCCATAAAACACAAACAGAACTTTTGTTCACAAGACTTTTGAGAATGTGGTAGACTAGAGTTTTTGCTACAAAATGATGTGAAAATGATCCTGTTCACTTATTTACAGAAAACAATATATTGATTTAACATCTGTAAAACATGTTTTGTGATCGAATGTCCTTATGCGAGGGAGTGACAATGGCCATGAATATTTAGTGATTCACACCTGAGAGACAAAGGGCCTCCCCTAATGGGCCATCAATATGAATGTGACTGAACCGAGGCAGGTAAGAAAGAGTGTTAGGAGAGTAAAATAATGTGGGTCTTTGATTATTATTTGTATTTTATTTGCAATACAGTATAATAAAGATATACACAGTGAAGGTCAAGGACACATGATTGAACATACTGATCTGAACACTGAGACTTGAACAGTAACACACCTTTGTGCCAAACATTCATTCATAGTGTTAACACTCATACTACATTTATATCTTGTGGTTATATGTTAAAATATTAAACAAACAGGCGTTGTGAAACATTTAGACAATGAAATATCACATATTTCAAAATGTTTCACTTGATTTCAAACATGTAGTCAGGAATTAGAAAAGTCTAACTAGTAAAATGTGCACAAGTTATGTCACAATAACAACAACAACAACAGATGCAAGTAATCTTAGGCTACTCATCAGAGTGATATTCTCCACTGGATCTAGCTGCGCGACGCATTGCTTTGTGAGGTAAATTCTCTCAGCGCATCTTCTTCCAGAAACAAAAAGTAGCCGGGATGAACTCTTCACGTTTGTTTACGCGGAGGCGATGTGGGCGTTTACTTGTGCGCGTGTCTCACGTGGATGTTTAGAATCTGAAAAGCGAGATCGGCTCGTGGGCGTGACCGCATTAGATATAATTAGTGCTGGGCGGTATGACCAAAAAAATATTTCACGATATTTTATATACGCAAAATTATACCGGTTTCACGGTACAATGATTTTTTTTCATGCATGACCGGGTGTTAAACATATTTTCTATGATTGAGAGGAAATACTGCAGTTATTGATTAGGATTCCCATATTTTTACTGTTCATACGAGTGAATTGTCCAAAAAAATACCACACTAAATAGTGACTACATCGACCCCTTTTATTGTTAATCAGGAGTCACACTCATTTATATGCAGCACGTCTGTAAAATCCATCATCTACCTAAAGAGCGGCTATGCACTTTGAACTTTTTTGTCTCATGCAGCGCCCGCCTCGTTGAGTAACAAACTAAAAAAAACAACGAACAAAAAACGTACATGTGATATTAACAGACAAACTACACTCATATTTATAATCCCAAACAATCAGTAAGAGACAGGTGCTAGGAAACACTGTTTTGTACTCATTTATTGAGGAGTCGGTTGCGGTGCTTCTCTGCTGCTCACTGCAGAGAACAGACGCCGAGAGAGGTGACACTTTTCCGGTAAAGTCAAGACCTCGTGTTCGCGGGACAGCACTGACGAAATCTTCCAACTGAACCATAGCTAAGGTTTATCCAGAAAAGTGGCTAGGTTTGTCAGTATGAATATTCTATGGAAAAAAGCCGCTTAAAGGGTCTGAATGTTGCTAAATCTAGTGCTAAAGTCGCTTGTGTGTGTGTGAGACGCGGGAGCTTATGGCAGGGGGTGGTGGATATTTGTGGAGGTCAGTGTGGATATTGTGGATGAGCTCTTCTGTGTCATCACTTTCTATTAGTTCTACAGCTTCAGTTTCGAAACTTTCACTCTTAGTAACACATGCAGCTGTTCCCTCGCCACAGTGCAACAGTGAAAAGAGACCCCTTTCAAACAGGGTTCCGAACGTTGTTTAAGCGACATACACCGGTATTGCGGTTTTTTTAAAAATTAATATCATAACAAAAATAAACACCGGTATTCGGTATGAACCGGTATACCGCCCAGCACTAATGAGTTGAGACGGGAAACTGGACTCGCGATTTTCATACGGATTACTTTATCAGAGAATATTTGTTTTGGATGTGACTTACTTCACTTAAAAGTAGACATTTCAAGCTCTCTATACATATATTTCCTCATGTCTTTGAGGAAAGTATTTGCTGAGATTCAGGTTGTTTTATTTAAGTGTCTGTGAAGAGAAGTGACAAAGACCGAGACAGCGGAGAACGCACCCTGTTTATTTTTTTTATTTTTTTTACAATAAAGAAAATACGAGACTGCACCAGTGTGTGCCACTTTATAACGCTTAAGCAATTGAAGTTTGCTTGGATGTCAGTCATGGTGGTTGTGACTTCTCTGCCGCTCATATTGGTATCGACACAGACGTTCGGCAGGTTTTACAATTTGCCTTTGAAGTACATCAGAACGTCGAAATCCAAAATAATTCCTAACATATGCGGTGCTTTTTCGTTTAGGTACCAAGTCATCTGCAGACACACTTTGTTGGGAAGTTGAACTGCTGCTCCCGCTCACGCTTCTCTTTTCCAAATGGCGTTATTTGCTGATTCAGTCAGCACGTGCAGTGTTAAAATGCCCCCTATTGGTTAAACGCTGCATCAAAGTAAAATGCGCATGATGCAAACTGTCAAAAACTACGTAGATGCTTGTTACATATTTGATAGTCCTTCATCGAAATAATCGCAGCTCTTGCACCCTTTCAAATCGCGATTTCGGTTTACAAACGATTAATCGTGCAGGCCTACCGAACGACGAGACGTTTTTCGATACTCAATGGCTATCTAGGGCAATTCAGTCGGTGCCTAAAAGATCGAACTCGATACCCAGCCCTATGGCCTGGACGTATGGCCCCCCCGCTCCCCCCCCCCCCCGCCCCCCCCCCCCCCCCCCCCCCCCCCCCCCCCCCCCCCCCCCCCCCCCCGCCCCCCCCACATTGATATCACAATATATTCTTAATTTCGTTTCGTACAAGAGATCCAATATCGATAGAACACATGATCTGAAATAGAATCGGTTGTAACATTATAAAGGCCTGGGAGCACACTGTGGAGCAAGGGAAGCAGCCGGCTAAAGAAAAGGAGTAATGCTAGAAGGTCTGGTCCCAAAAAAATAAAAATTATACGGAATGGTATAGTTAATGTTACAAAAGCGTTTTTATTGCAGTAAAGGCTGAGCTTTGGATCGTTTCGAGTCGTCAAGAATCCTGAAAAAAAAGGTAATCAACGGTTTTAAATATTGTATCCGCAAATCATCATATTAAATTTTTCTGAAGATCATGTGACACTGAAACTGGAGTAATGATGCTGAAAATTACTATGAGGATCACAGGAATAAATTATATTTTAAAATCTATTCAATAGAAAGCAATTTTAAATAGTAAATGTATTTCAACATTTTACTGTTTTTGCTGTACTTTGGATCAAATAAATGCAGCCTTGGTGAGCAGAAGAGAATTCTTAAAAAAAACAACATAAGAAATCTACTGTTCAAAAACTTGACGGGTAGTGTAGGCTATTATTCTTATAGATTGAACAAATGTTCTTCATCCAGAAAACGGGAATGAAAAAGGCTCGAGTCGTTTTTTTTTTTTTTTTTTTTGTTTTTTTTTTTTTTAAAAAAAAAAAAAAAAAAACAACAAAAAAAACAACAACAAAAACTGGAAATGTTGCTGGAGACGGTCTTATTGAAAATGCAAAAAAAAAACTGGTGGAATTCCTTCTCTGCCAGCAGGAGGCGCTGTGAGAGCGGCGGAACTAGCGGTTTCTCCAGTAACGGCTGTAAACAAAGCAGCTCCGCTCATGAACGCTACTTTATCAGATCAAATGAAAATGCCATCGAAACTTTTCTGAAGACAGTCGGTTCCCTTCAGAGATACATTCATATAAAACACCCGCGCCGTGTTATGATTTTGAAACGTGCAGTGCTCATGTTTTATTCAACGAAGTCAAACGGCACAAATAAATCATTGTATGGGAAACACTGGTAACGTATATCGAAATATTGGAAATGCGTTTAAAAATCATATCACCGTTATTGAAAAAATTATATCGCGATACATATTGAATTATTGTCCAGCCCTAGCTACTACTATCTGCTGATGTCATTTAGCTGGTTAAAATGGTGAGTATCTTAGCATAGATCAGTAATGTTTCACAGCAAATGCGTAATGGCATAATTTTCCAGCAAAAGTGTTTAGTGGCCAATGAGAAAATTGTGATGCACCGAATAGGGATGCTCCGATCAGGATTTTTGCAGCCGATACTGAGCACCGATTTCTTGTCGTGATGATCGTCCGATACCGATTCTGATGCTTCAAGCTTTAGACTGTTTCATCGGGTGCACGCGCCTGGCCCGAAGTTAACTTCCTGTCTGTGTTTGTTTATCAGTCTGGCTATGGCGCCGGCTACAAACGCAGTTAAAGTTAAGGTGATGAGTAGACTGAGGTTGGGCTCAGGTGGTTGTGCTGTGGGATGTGTTCCCTATACATTTATTTATTTGTGGTGCTCGCCACAATATCAAAACTGACCGGTTTTCCAAAAGGCTTCGTTGAATAAACAAGCATGCTACTGCACGTTTAAAAATCAAAACGAGGCGCGGGTGTTTTTATATTACTGTATTTCTGAAGGAAGACTAACTTTGGAAAATTTTCTGTCATTTTCATTTCTCTTTCATTTTATCTGATAAAGCAGCGTTTATGAGCTCAGCGCTGCTTACAGCCATTACTGGGGAAACCTGTTTCTCCCGCTTTAAAGCACCTCCTGCTGGCAGAGAATGAATTTGCATTTTCAGTAAGTCCGTCTGATTTACACCGGGGGGGGGGCAAAACTTTTCGCTTCTAATCCACGGGCCGATCGATAATCCGTGGGTCGGGTAATAAAAAATGCATTCTGACTATTTGCGGGTGGATCAAATAAATCATAAGTGATGCAAATATTAACTACATTTTTTTAAAAATAAATTTTGTCATAAGGCAGACGATTTTGTGTGTTTGTGTGTTTGTTCGCCTGATCGGGAAGTTGCAGTGACAGAAACGGTGACATTCCAGATAAAGTTTGAAAGGAGTAAAGCCTGTGTTAATGCTATTGAGTAGGCTAATATATGGCCAAAGAAGATATTTTGTTTAAATAAATGTTCATTTAAAAGCAGCCCAAGATCAGCGTGTTATGTTACCGTTACCCCTTACGGCTCCGACGAGGTTTTGTTCCATCCTCCACGCTGACACCTCACAAAAGACTATTTTTAACCAAGCAATGCGGAGAGCCGCTTCAGAAACGTGCCGCGGCTGGCTGATAAACAAGCACTGACTAGAGCGGCCGCGATCAGCTCCGGCGGCCGATGAGCCGTAACGCGCCGCAGATGTGTGCAGTGAGGCGCAGATCAGCTCTAACGTCACTGAATCTGCTGTTAAAAATTAACCATCTGTTCATCATATCAAATCATCATATCGTCATGCAAAACATATGCGACGACAAATAGCAAATTTTTCATTGTTTATCGAAAATGTCATGCATTTCCCACCGGGGGGGGGGGGGGCGAGGACATGCTGTGGCACCAATCATTTATTGGTACCCACGCATCATTACTCGTCACGCGTTGACTCTCAAATTGTGATCGGTTCGTGAATCGGCCAAGTGTAGTGAGTACCGATCAAGTCATAAAATGTGATTATCGGCCGATACCAATCTCCTGCCGATCGATCGGAGCACCCCTAGCACCGAATAAACAATCTTGGCTGAAACCGAAGATTATGGGTTCAGAAACCCAGAACGTGTTTGTAATGCTGCTCTCCCATTACTTTTATCAGTAAAATAGCTTTGTTACTGAAAAGCTCACAGTCAGTGTTGGGTAAGTTACTCAAAAAAAAAAAAGTACAACCACCACAAATTACCAATTACTACTTTAAAATTGTAATTTGATTACATTACTGATTACTGCATTTAAAAAGTAATCAGATTACTAATTACTTTCAAGTTTACTTTTATCAAACCTGAAAAATACACTACAATGTGAAACTCTTCATTAATATTGACTGAAAAATTACATAAGTATTATTTGTATACACTCGAAATATCAACAATATCAAGCTAATTTTTTTGGGGGTTTTGTAAAATAAAGAAAACAAATAGGGTGCGCTTTCTGCATTCTCAGTCTTCGTGAATATCTTCCTGAAACGAGTCACTAAAATGAACGAAAAAGACATGAGAAGTATATCTAAAGAAAGTTTGAAGTGTCTATTTTTAAATGAAGTAGGGTATGTCGAAAACAAATATTCTCTGACAAAATAATCTGTATGAAACCAACGCAAGGTACAGTCTTTCCCATCTGAGCTCAATAATGTGATCATGCACATCGCGCGCTGTAAGATAACAATTCACGCGAAACCAGGCTTGAGACGCGCAAACATGTAAATGTCCACAGTTTTTGGAAGACACGCTGCGAGAAGTAAGCCTTGAATTTACCTCAGAAGTAACTTTAATATATACTTCTCACCATAAAATTAGTCCAAAAAAAAAAACTGCCTTAAAAACAAACCAAACTAGCTGTGGACTATCTCTTACTTAAAGGCTCCAACAATTTTTAAAATAGTGTCGATAAAGTGTCAGTGACTTCAAACACTGTTCCAAACAGATCTTGCTTTTTTGCCACACACCAAACACAATGCCCTCAAAATAACTCCTTATAAATAACTTTGCAAGTATTTGAATTCACTAATTGTGCTTGTACTGTGTAAACTAAATTAGCAATTTTGACTGCAGTATGTAAGTTTTAGAAGTCATGCCTGTTGATTTCTTTGCATCCAATCAGACAGATTTTTTTCTGAATCGCCTGGAGATTTCAGTGCATCTCTTGAATAGAGCCCGACCAATATATCGTTTCGCCGATTTTATCGGCCGATATGAGACTGTCGCAGATATATTGGTATCGGCTAATATGCCACCGATATGAAACATTTTTTAGAGAACATAAAACGCAGATAAAATGCTTGTAAATGGTGTAGTTACGTCGTTTGTCCAGCAGAGCACCCTCCATTGTTTGTTACTGGTGACCTGGATGAAACGCTTTAAAGCTTAAGTCAGTGGAAAGTCAGTGGAATTGAAATTTTGAACGGCCATATCTCTGTAACGGCGCAGCGGATCCGCACCAAATTCGGGAGATCCCTTCAGCTCGAGGAACCCTCTCGAACACCGAATCAAGTGTACGTCTCGAGGCCCGCTTTCGAATGAGACCACCCCCTGCCATCGATAGCCCCTGGGGTCCAGGAGTTACGGGCGGTTACATTCGCCGTCCGGCGCCAACCAATCTGGCGATCCTCGGGGGTCTACCGACGCGCGGAGGGTGGCGTTCTAGAGGGCTTCTCGAGCTGAAGGGATCCCCCGAATTTGGTGGAGATCCGTGGCCGCGTTCGCGAGATAGTGACACCAGCCAACACTTTCACTTCAGTAAGGAGGTCTCTTGTTCAGACATCAGCATTCAAGCGTGGTCTTATTCGACCGTAAGTGCCCTGCGAAGTGGACTTCACATGATAGTCCACCATGATTCCAGTTCCAAGGGAACATACACATTACAATCAAAGGGCATTAAAGTGAGCGAGACATGAATTTATATTGTATTTATTTACAGAAGTATATTATGTCTAGAGGTCGACCAAAATGGGGTTTTCAACTGGCCGATGCCGATATTTAGAAATCAGGGCAGCCGATGGCCGATATATGATGCCGATTTATTTGGCCGAATTTTTTTTTTTTTTTCCCCATTCATCTCATAAAAGTGAGTTTGAGCAAATGATTATTGCAGGGTACAAGATAGTAATGGTAGTAGTAGCCCAATTTAAAGTAATAATAATACATGGCTCAAAACTTAAGCACCTTCTCAAAACAGTTCTAAAGGATGCTTTTTGTTCATGTTTGCTAACAGACACCAGTGTTTCCCACAGACTTGAAAATGCAAATAAATTCTCTGCATCGAAGGCCGTTGGAGCTGAGAGTTATAGCGGTTTTCCCCGGTAAAGGCTTGTAATCCATAACGCTGCTCACAGCAAAAAAAAATGAAAATGACATCGAAGCTTTTCTGAAGACAGTCGGTTCTTTTCAAAGATACATTCATATAAAAACACCCGCGCTGCATTTTTGCATTTTCTGCATATTTTGTTTTATAAATAAATGTTTATTTAAAAGCATTCCACGATCGGCATATTATGTTACCGTTATCCCTTACGGCCCCGATGAGGTTTTGTTCCGTCCTCCACGCTAACACCTCACCCGATACCGATGAACCCGTGCTGCATTTTAATTTTGAAACATGAAGCGCTCATTTTATTCAACGAAGTATAAGCCTTTTGGAAAATCTGTTTGTGGTGGTCAGTTTTGATATTGTGATGAGCCCCCACAAATAACTCAATGTATAGGAAACACTGGACACTGCTATAAGTCAAATGGCCATAGTGATAACAAAAATAAAAGATTTCACACATATTACACAGCCTGCTGCTCATAACTGCTTAAGAGTGCGCTGGCCACGAGCGAATATATGACATTGTGGAGGCTATTGTCGGACCCACAGACACATTTCATGAGGAAAGTTAACGTGCACGTTATAATCAGCCCAGAAGTTTCGTCTGAATTGAACGCGTTTCTACTTTCACATGCAAATGACTTGTTGCACTTATGAATATGATAAGCATGGTCTGCATCAATTCTAGTAGGGTAAAACGTAACTCCGCTTTCGAAACGGTCTGTTTTGCCCTGCCATTAGCTGAGGCTGTGTGTGAACAAGAGTCTCACGCAGCCAGAGGGAGTTCCGCAACGACGCTTAGCTGCCCGCCAGTGCGCCTGCCTATAAATTGGCCTAATTTGCAGCACAATCTGCCGATGCCGATTAATTTTTAAAAGTCAAAAATCAGCCGATCAATCGGTTGACCTCGAATTATGTCACACTTCTCTAGTAGTTTCATCGTGTAGCGCAAATCCGTGAGTGAATGTTCCGAAGTGAAATAAATTTCAAAGGAATAAAGTTGAATGGAATTAAATTTAAGTTGAATAAACTTCACCTTTACTGTTCAGTGCACTGATGTCAGACTCAAGTTTATTGTTAAATTGTTTAATGCCCTGCCTCCATTACATATCTTTGTCATGTCATTATACGTGTTTGATCACCACATTTGAGTGATCATTGCAAAAAAAAGTTTATGTATATATATTCTGTTTGTGTATATACTGTATTCTATACATAGTACCAGTCAAAAGTTTGGACACACGAATGGGAAAGTGTCCAAAAATTTTGACTGGTACTGTACTATAATATACACGAAGAAAATCGGCCGATATATTGATATCTGCCTTTTTTTTTTACTCCCTAATATTGGTATCGGCCCCCAAAAAACCCATATTGGTCGGGCTCTACTCTTGAATAAATCCATGTTGTTGAGGCCTGATGGAGTCTCTGAGTATGGGCCTGATGATGATAATGCTTTCTTCCACAAGGATCTTGAGGGCTGGTGTACGATGTCGGACTTTGAGCTGCCGGAGGAGAGCCAGAGCCCCGAGCTGCTGCAGTTTCGTCTGGAGGGCAGCACCCTGCAGGAGCTCAGCAAGGGCAGCAAAGGGGAGCTCATCCCCATCTCACCCGGCGGGGCGACGCCTCCGTCCATCCTGAGCCGCCGCAGTCGCCGCCGCATCGCCCTGTCCCCAGACCCCAACGACTCCATGACCCCCAAGAGCACACCGGTCAAAATCCTGCCTTTCTCTCCTTCACAGGTACCGCAGACGCTTTCCACATCACTGCCATATTTTTACCTGATTATTAAGGTCCAGATCCACCAGTTAGCACTAGGGGTCAACCAATATGTTGGCTAATTTTTGGCAGGTTTTTTTAGTTTTTTTGTTATCGGCATTGGACGACGTTTTGGAAGCAGGACCTTTATTTTGATGTCACAGTATATGACAAAATAAGTTTGCCAGTCAGACTTATCAAATTTGCTGAGTGCACTGCTAGTTGCAGTTTAATTCCTTTTTTTATTCATATTTTCAACAGACAAAATCAAGAAGTTGCATCTAAATAAATCTGTTTATTTTATTTTTTTAAATCAGGTTAAATCTTTTTTTATTTAATTTAATTTGAAATGATTTTAATCCAAAATTAATATAAATTTCACTAGCAGTTATGCATGTTTTTACTATCTTTATATATTGTCATATCAGCTTTTTATCAGCCACCATCAGAATTGACATCAGCCATCTTTTTCCAGCTAATTTAACCCTAAAAAGGGCAGAACCATAAAGAGACATCAAAAAATTTATGTATTGCTATTTTCTATCTTATTGGGACTCACATAATACAATTTTTAAAATTATTTTATTATTTTTTTTTTTTTTCAAAACTTGACTCTTGACTTGATTTTCATGTTTGTATCCCCCAGGATACGTTGCTCCTTTGGGGGTATAAATTCACTGAAAACAGAACACTTGTTTATCAATGCTTGATACAACATGGTTGTAATTCCTGAACACTTTGGAATACAGACCTAAGCTGGTCTCTTTTTAAAAAAGACGCATAGCAGATTAGTTCATTTCAAAGAAAGAAAGTATAAAAAAGTTATAGAAGTTTAAGTGTGCAGTAAAGATAATGTAGTGTGTGTGTGGATATATAATATATATATATCATCATATAGATCTATGCACATACATACATACAGGGTGCACATAAGTTGGTCCGCATGCGTGACCAAAATAAGAAATGCGCTGTGTAAATGAGTTCAGAGCGCGCGTTTGCGTACCAACATGGTTGACAGCTGTTCATGCACAATTACCATTTTAGATCGACAAACTGTACTGTATACGATTTTGTTTTTTTTATTCAAACTGAAAGCATAAATCTTTATGATCTTTAGCTAAATTACTAAATGTAAATCTAGGCTAACCGCTAACGTTTTCAAAGCACAATGCAAAACTGACATTCACTGACGCTCTACAGTCAGCAGCGCTAAACCCAGAAGCGCATATACTTACTTGCCGGCAACCCGGCAAAATAAAACTTGCTGATTTTAAGTTTGAAAATGAAATATTTTAATAATTCAAATTAAAAATAATAATTAAGGTTCAAATAAAAATAAAAATATTAGCATTTTATTTTTAAGTTTACTATAAAATAATTGTATTTTTGTTTAATACTCCCTTTTTATTTTAAAATATAATTGTATTATCACACTTTATTTATTTATTATGATTTTAATATATATAAGATATATATAAAATATAAGCTAAATAATGCAATATATTCCCTCTTTTTTTTTTAATAGTATATGGATGGGTAACACCATGTTGCCGCCGTGTACGGACCACACCAAATCTCCAGGCTGAAAATTATGTGCACCCTGATATATATATTTATAAATGTTGCATTCTAAAATTGCTATAAAATCAAAGCCATATGTCTAATCAATTTATGTTCCAAATTTGAAGTTGATATCACAAAAATTGTGCTTCCTGTAAGTTTTTGGCACTATACCAAAATAACCACTTACACCCAAACTCCATTGAATTTTTTGATGCATTTTTGTCTCCAATCAATAATTTTCTGTCACAATATCACTTCTATTACAAAACACTGACCAAATAAGAAACCTTGACTGTCAGACCGTTCCAACGATATGTTTTCGTTCAAGATTACAAAAAGCTTTGACTTTCTAAAACACAAGGTTTAAATGCTTCCTGTGAGCTAAACAAAGAATGTAAGAATGTACGAACAAAGTCAATATAACTAAATATTCACAACAAACACCATTTCAACATGAAACCAAGAAACGAGACCTACGCTTTCCCTGCCTCTCCCCACAGCCTCTCAAATATTTGTATCCCCCAGGATTAGGGATGCACCGAATGTTCGGCAAACCGAAATTATTCGGCCGAAAATAGCAAAAAAAAAGCTCTTTCGGTGTTCGGCCGAATAAGTGAAAAGACCGAATAAACTGTACCAAACAATGATAGACGGAGCAAATAGCAACCAGTGCATAGTGAAAACGCGCACTCTTTACTAGGCAACAACACGTCAGCATGTGGAAGCATTAAAAAACGTCGAAAGACGCAAAAATCATTACAAGCACCGACAGCGAGAGACTGTTTAGGACTGCATCGCATGTCTTCAATGAGAAGAGGAAGGGTGGTTGTTGCTGGCAGAGGCGGGACTTACCATTAGGCAAAGGTAGCGACCCTCCTTGGGCCCCCAAAAGCCAAGGGCCCCTTAAAATGCTTTTTATATGCGAGATGCACATTCAGTGCGGACGCACAAGTGGTTGCTGTGGTGTTCATTACCACGACAACTGTCTGTGCGTCCACGTTGAACGTGCTTCTTAGAAAAAGTAGTGTGATGTAGAAAATGGGGACGGAATCTATTCATAAAAGCGTCACAATTTACTGTGTAACGCGGAATGTGACAGAATGAACGGCATTTCGTTTGCTATTTGCATTGACAAAGTAGTAGTAGCTAAATAGTGTTTTTGCCATTTAATATTCACATAACCCAGTCATATAGTTTTGATTGAAGTGCCAATTGCATTTGATTTATCTTAATAATTGACGAATTCCGTGACATTGCTCGTTACACAGTAAACTTCTGTTGTTTAGCATTTTGAATGTACAAAAATTAAAGTGTTTGTTTAATTTTCATTGGAATAAAAGATATATGAATGTTTTCGCTTTCATTTGATTACCAGAAAAATGAAAACACACAACACAGTAAATAAAATTTTAATTTAAATTTTATCGGGCCCTATTATTGTATACAAATTAATAAATTAAGTTGTTTTTATGAATTCAATTAATTAGATATGTTTTTGATTAACCCATTAAAATGGAATACAGAAAAATTAAAACAGAAAGCGCAAAATTTGGGCCCTAAGAATGTAATTTTTTTAAATTGCTGTTAAATTAAACAAGTTTCATGATTTGAATTAATTAGACATGTTTTTTTGTTCAAATTTAATATAATCATCCAGAAAAAATAAAACGAAAAAAAAATGAATCCCGAAAATTAACGGAAAAAAAAGATTGTGGGAAAATAAACTGATTTCATAGGGCCCTAAAAATATCATGCATCTGAAGCTATAATACTAATAACTAAGCAGCAGTGCATATTATATAGGGCCTATTTAAAAATTTTTAAACGGCGCTCACAAAACCAAGCTTTTTGTGAAGGACCCAGCGAAGTACCTGCTTAGTCCTTCCACACAGCCAACACTTCATTGGGTGAAATAATCCTTAGCATGTAATATATAATTTCCTCAGTTTAATTTAAATTGCAATTAAAATTCATCAAAAATACATGATATTTTAGAATTTTAGAATTAGACATGTGTTGTGGAAAATACCCAACCGGTCCAACCTACTCTAATACTAGTATAACCTGTTTAAATGTGAACAAGGGATTTACAACATTAACGAAATCCTTTATTTATAACGTCTACATGAAAAATCTAAAAGATTGGACACAACTATGGGACACGATCGTGCAGCAGCGAGCAACAGTGAAAGAAACCTCAAGGTTGTAGATGTGTGAAATTGTATGCTGGTTACTGTATGATGATTGAAATTGCGAAATTACCTTTTAAACTATTAGTAAATAAACTGCAGAACGTTATGTTTTCTAATACACGCGCGTATTGCATGTATTCTGACAGCGCTGCACAAACTCGCAGCAGATCTGCTTGTTAACTAGGGTTCAAAGTCCAAAGCGCGGGGAAAATATGCGCTGATACAGTCGTCCGTTGCTCAGTCACATTTTTATGAATTTTTACAAGGCATGTGACAATGTGATACGTACGGTGTATTCGTAATGAGACTCATTTATAAATCTGTTGTCAACAAAAAATAAGCATTGAGGTCTTCCTGCGGGTTTCCGCCAAAATAAAAGCTGAGAAGCAAGAACTCCATCAACATTTATAAATGTTAGTATTGTAATTTTACTGTTGTTCTGTAAAATAAAATAAAAAGACAATAATAATGATAATCATTACAACAGCTCTGTTTTAATACATTTATTATAACATTCACACATAGTGTTCAAATTAGGATCTGTAATATTTTCTAATGTTTTAAAAGAAGTCTCTTCTCAGCAAGGCTGCTTTTAATTGTACAGTAAAAATAATAATAATACGGCCTGTTTCAAAGGGGTCTGATGGCCAAACATTTTTATTTTACACACTTATTAATTGGAAGTTAATAGTGCTCTGTTGGTATAGTGTCTGCTAGAATGTTAAAAATGTTCAGCGTTAAATATTTTTAAATTGTTGTTTTGTAATTGATTTTTTTTCTTTGAAAAGCAAGACAAAACAGTAAAAAGCACATTTTGGCTTTTCATTTATGCAATGGTGAAATTTTTTCCCGCAAAATACATGGGGAAAAAAACTCAAAAAAACGTTTTCGGCCTTCGGCACAGTGTTTAATTTTGTTCGGTTCCGGCCAGAATTTTCATTTCGGTGCATCCCTACACAGGATATGTTGCATCATGATCATCAGATATTTCAGCATGTTGCTGATGATATAACTGTTCTTCACAGAATGACTATATCATGGAAACATTTAAGCTTAATTTATTACGACTCACTGTTGATTCGGTGCACCGCATTGTTTTTATTGACTACTTTTCAAACAAGATGTTGCCCGTTTTGATTTTTGTTTTGTTGTGAGCAGCTGAATGTGACTATCTGCTTGTGTATAGCAAACACACACGCTCACAAATCCTGAAGAGAGAAACCATCTAACACGTTTGATTCAGAAAGGCTTCGCAACAGTAGCTGTGCTCATTTATTTACTGTAAAATGGTTCTGAGTTTTAATATTATGTTGCTGTTTTACAGTTCCTTAATATGTGGACCAAGCAAGACACACTGGAGCTGGAGAATCCTTCTCTGACGTCGACTCCTGTCTGCAGCCAGAAGGCCACCGTCACGACACCCCTGCACCGCGACAAAACCCCACTCACTCAGAAGGAGAACTCCCTGTACGTCTCAGCGCTCACAGAGAGCTTTATTCACATCATTTCAGTTCAGATGTCACTGTTAAACTCTTAATTTGCCCTCCTGTAGCTTTATCACACCTAATCACAAATCTGACCTGGATACGACTCCCCGAACCCCCACTCCATTTAAAAATGCCTTGGAGAAATACGGCCCTCTGCGGCCCCTGGTGAGAGTTTTCCTCGTTATTATCACATGTCTCTCACATACAGCTCACTGATGCTTGACCTCCTGTTTGATATTCTAGTTTTGATACTCTAAGTTGAAAACAAGTGTTTTGTGTCTCTCTTTTGGGTCTCTTAAGCCTCCGACCCCAAATTTGGAGGAAGACCTTAAAGAAGTGTTGCGCAGCGAGGCAGGAATTGAGCTGATAGTAGAAGATGAAACTCCTACAGAGAAGAAACGCAAACAAGTGGTAAGACAGCACACACAGACTTCTATATGGTGAATGGGAGACAACCGCAAATACAGCAGGCGATATTGCGTAGCTTGTCAGTGATCTACGGCTCTGTGTCGTAAATGCCACTCCATTTGAAAGCAGGTGCTGGAGATTTACTACTAATCACAGAACTGGCTTTACTGACGAGATGCGCATGACAATCTAATAATGATAATAATAAGTCCATGCCAGGAGACCCAACAAATTTGGAGGAGCTTGAGAGATTTGCTAAAGAGGAATGGACTGTGACTCCTCAGGAGACATGCCTGAAACTTGTTGAGAACTACAGCAGACGACTAAAGGCTGTTATCAAGCAAAAGGGATACACCATTGACTGTATCCATTAACATCAGAGGGCTAATCATTTTGACCTGTAGACTTTTTTTTATTTTTGGTTCTAATTTTGTTTCTATTTGTATTACAAACACTCCCAAGTTTCCTAAACTATGAACTATTATGTTTAGAAATGCTGTGTTGAAAAAAATCTTCTCTCTGTTAAACAGCACTTGGGAATTATTTAAAAAATGAAATATTTCTAATAATTTTGTCTTCAACTGTATATAATTATCAACATGTAAAACTAGTAGCAACATATTATATTGGATCACATGCTTTTATTTAAAAAGTTAAATATCGTCTTATCTAAATAAATGAAAACATCTAGCTTGAAAGTTTCTCTCTATTAAGTAAACACAAGAACTAAAGAAATATTACAAAGGAGTCAATGCACAAATTAATAGAGAAATAAGTGTTTTTTTTTTTGTGCTTGATGGACCATTTATCATATTACATTTGTTTTCACTTTTCCTTTTAAGTGTTTATTAATGATTTATAGACTAATTTATTTACATTTTTTTTATTTAAATACATAAAATTGATGTGACTTGTTTATTTTCCAGGTGCTGTTATTTAATTATGTGTGTCTCTTTTAACAGTACCGGCCGCTGATGAAGAAAGTGCGTAAATCTCTGGCTCTGGATGCCATTGACTGCAGTGAGACTGTTGCTGCACGAAAGCAGCAAATGAAACACACAGTCAAAACGAGTCCGAAGGTACAGAAACCGGACCGATGGTGTTACTGGGCAAATGCATCACTGAACAGATTTAAAGCGTGTTTTGTGTTTTGAAACTCCAGGCTCACATGGCACGGTCGCTCTCTCTCGTGTCCTCTTGTGATGTGAAGAAGGAAGAGAATGTGTTGGATCAAGGATTTATTCTTGGCCCGAATGAGAGCGGGCTGCCCGCTAAAGCTGTGTCTCCCACACTGAAACAGAGTCCTCCGTTACCTGTGGTAAGTGCTGTTAGATCAGACAGCAACATGTTTACAAAACATAATTTTTTTATTTTTTACAAATTATATGCGATCATAATAGATTATCACAACACAGCTAGTATGTTTAGTTTTTCTGTTGTCTCGGTTCATAACCGTCAAGTGTTTTAGTATGCAAAACCATTTTTGCACTGATGACAGACATCGGTTATGTGTTTTTAAAGGAATAGTTCATCCAAAAATGGATGAAAAAAATTCTGAAAATGTGTGCACCTTCAGGCCATCCGAGGATGAGTTTGTTTGTTCATCAGATTTGGAGAAATATTGCATTGCATCAGTGTCTCAGCAATGGATGCCCTGCAGTGAATGGGTGCCGTCAAACGTCACAATCATCCACAAGTAATCAATGCCACTCCAGTCCATCACTTAACATCTTGAGAAGAACTGTGTTTGTAAGAAACAAATCCATTAAGATGTTTTTAACTAAAATACGTGTCCATAATCCATAATAACGCTTCCTCCGATAAAAGTGTTCTGGTCTGAATTAGGGTTGTGACGGTGAGGAAATTTTCCCACCGGTTAATCGACGTGTGACAACAACAGTAATACCTGTATCACCGCGGGGGCGGGGCGTTCCCTCTTTTCCTCGCTTTCCTTCGCTTTTAAATAGCTTGTAAAAACGCCGTGCCCATTTTACTTTCACTTTAAAACAGCGGCAATTTGGTGTAAAGCAATTGTTCGTTTTTAGTTTGTTTGAGTTTTCCCTCTTTTCCTCACTTTCCTTAGCTTTTAAATAGCTTAAAAGAGCCGGTGCGATCGAAGTAGTGAGTGTGGCGTCAATTGCTTGAATCAACCCGCAAATGCAACGACAAACTCACTTTAGCCTATATATAAAACATAACTTTTATTAACAAAACAAATAAAAATACACCATGCTATAGGGCAAGCTATGCCTAATATAAAATAACAAATAACTTACAGCGCCGCGATGCAACAGCTAGCCGAACAAATAACTGAAATGGAGCAAAGGTACCCAGACTCTATTTTAATCATTCTTGGAGATTTTAAGAAATCAAATCTCTCCCGTGAACTGCCAAAATACAAGCAGCACATTATGTGTCCCACCAGAGACAGTAATATATTGGATCACTGTTACATCACAGTAAAGAATGCATATCACTCTGTTCCACTGGCAGCTTTGGGGCTCTCTGATCACTGTTTGGTTCATCTTATACCGGCCTACAGGCAGAAACTGAAATCAGCTAAACCTGTATTAAGGTCTGTAAAAAGATGGACTAATGAAGCAGAGCAGGATTTAAAAGCTTGTTTTGGCCTCACTGATTGGAGTGTTTTTGAAGCTGCAGCCACTGATCTGGACAAGCTCACGGAGACTGTAACTTCATATGTCAGTTTTCTGTGAAGATATGTGCATTCCTACCATGACATTCTTATCATTTAATAATGATAAACCGTGGTTTACTGGGAAACTCAAACAGCTTTGTCACGCCAAAGAGGATGCTTACAGAAGTTGGGATAAAATCTTGTATAACCAGGCCAGGAACAGACTAACAAAGGAGATCAGATTGGCTTAAAAAAACTCCAGCGTCAGTATGGACTGGTCTGAGGAACATCACCATGTACAAGACACCACCCCCACAGCTTGCGGAGAATCAACAACTGGCTGACGATCTGAATGTGTTTTACTGTCGATTTGAAAGGCCAGTCTACCACCCCCCATCCGCTCTAATCTGCATTTCACACATTCACCTACCCCCTTGCAACCCCACTCCCTTCCTCCCTCCTTCCCCCACCATTCAACCTGTGCTTAAGTCTGTGTAAGGATGTGGAACCGGGTCTTCAGGAAGCATAAATCTAGAAAAGCTTCAGGCCCAGATGGTGTTTCACCTGCCTGTTTAAAAGTCTGTGCTGACCAACTGGCCCCCATCTTCACACAGATCTTCAACAGATCTCTGGAGCTGTGTGAAGTTCCCTGCTGCTTCAAATGCTCCACCATCATTCCAGTCCCCGAAAAGCCCAAAATCACTGGACTTAATGATTACAGACCTGTCGCTCTCACATCTGTGGTTATGAAGTCACTTGAGAGACTGGTCCTTGCCTACCTGAAGGACATCACTAGACCATTGCTGGATCCTCTTCAGTTTGCATTCAGAGCAAACAGGTCTGTGGATGATGCAATCAACATGGGACTGCACTACATCCTCCAACATCTGGACAAACCAGAGACTTATGCAAGGATCTTTTTTGTGGACTTCAGCTCCGCTTTCATACCCTCATGCCTGCCCTTCTCTCATCAAACCACCCAGCCTCTCCGTGCCCACCTCCATCTGTCAGTGGATCACCAGCTTCCTGACAGACAGGCAGCAGCTAGTGAGGCTGGGCAAACTCACATCCAGGACTATCACCATCAGCACTGGCGTCCCCCAGGGATGTGTACTCTCCCCACGGCTCTTCTCTCTCTACACGAATGACTGCACCTCTAAAGACACCTACTGTCAAGCTCCTGAAGTTCGCGGACGACACTGTCATCAGCCTCATCAAGGACGTAGACGAGTCTGCTTACAGACAGGAGGTTGAAGAGCTGGCTGTCTGGTGCAGTCTCAACAACCTGGAGCTAAACACTCTCAAAACTGTGGAGATGATCGTGGACTTCAGGAGAAAACCCCCTGCACTCCCCTCACTCACCATCATGGACAGCACTGTGACTGCAGTGGAGTCATTCAGGTTCCTGGGCACCACAATCTCTAAGGACCTGAAGTGGGACACTCACATAGACTCCATTGTTAAAAAGGCCCAACAAAGGTTGTACTTCCTTCGCCATCTGAGGAAATTCAACCAGCCACAGGAGCTGCTGAAACAGTTATACTCAGCCGTCATTGAGTCTGTGCACTTCAATAACTGTCTGGTCTGGTTCAGCTACAAAATCAGACATCAAAAGACTACAGAGAACGGTTCGGACTTCTGAAAGGATTATTGGTGCCCCTCTGCCCAGACTCCAAGATCTTTACATCTCCAGAGTGAACTGAATAGTGCGTAAAAAACGCCACCAGTTTTTCTCCACTAGGCTATCTTCAGCCTGACAATTCAATCCTTCATAATTATTACGCGCCGCATACACCTAAAATAGTTTAATATTATATGAAACTGCCACGTTGTACATAACAAATCTACATTTTAAGTCTAAGACAATTACCCTCCTGTTCCCTATAACTTTCATTCTGTATATAGTCAATTACAATTTTTGATTTTTGATTTTCTCTTTTGTTGTTATATTAGTGTTTATTACATCCCTACTGTGTTATTCCTGCGCTATGTCTGTACTTCTGCACTGGAAGCTCCTGTCAAATTACTTGTGTGTGTGTGTGTAAACATACTTGGCAATAAAGCTCTTCTGATTCTGATCTAAAGTTAAATAGGTGAATAGCCTAAAATAAGAACGTAGAACTTATTGCAAGCATGCAAAGTCAAATAAAATGAATAAATTACACAACGTTTAAATAAAGTAAAAATCAGCAAACAATGTGGAACCAATTAAATAAGAAATTAATGTTTAAAAAAACTTCCAAAATCACCTTAGATTAAACGGCAAAAGTCAACAGGCTTTTCAAAATCCAAAATATTGCCAAACGGGCTCTTTTGCATCTCGTTTCGAAACTAAATCATCCGCGCTCGTCTTGTCTGTCTCGCCTCTCTCTTCTTGTCTGTCTCTCCTCACTCTTCTTGTCTCTCTCCCCTCAGCTTCTTCTGTCGTCTCGCCTCACTCTTCTTGTCTGTCTCGCCGCACTCTCCTTGTCTGTCTCGCCACACTCTCCTTGTCTGTCTCGCCTCACTCTTCTCGTCTGTCTCGCCTCACTCTTCTCGTCTGTCTCGCCTCACTTTTCTTGTCTGTCTCGCCTCACTCTTCTCTTGTCTGTCTCGCCTCACTCTTCTTTTCTGTCTCGCCTCACTCTTCTCGTCTCTCACCTCACTCTTCTTCTCTGTCTCACCTCACCTCACTCTTCTCATCAGTCAGCTCGACTCACTCTTCGTGTCTGCTCGCCCTCTTGCTTGTCTCAGCTCACACACTCTCCGCGTCTGTCGCCGCCGCCTCTTCTTGTCTGTCTCGCCTCACCGTCTTGTCAGTTCAGCTCAACACACTCTCCGCGTCTGTCTCGCCCACTCTTCTTTTGTCTCGGGCCTCACTCGTCTGGGTCTGTCATCGCCTCATCTGCGGGGCATCACGCAACACACCGCCTCGGCGGTCGCGCCTCACTCTTCGTGTCGTCGCCTCACTCTGCTGGGCAGGCAGCGCAACACACGCGCCGCGGCGGTCGCGCCTCACTCTTCGCGGTCTCGCCTCATTCTTCTTGTCAGTCAGCTCAACACACTCCTCGTCTGTCTCGCCTCACTCTTCTTGTCGGTCGCGCCCATGCGCGGGGCAGTCAGCGCAACACACTCGCCTCGTCTGTCTCACCCCTCACGCTTCTTGTCTGGCCTCGCCTCACGCTTCGTGTCGTCTCGCCTCAACGCTCCTCGTCGGTCTCGCCGCACTCGTCTGGCTGTCCTCGCCTCCTCGCCGCGTCGGTCTCGCCGCACTCTTCCTTGTCAGTCAGCTCAACAGGACTCTCCTCTCTGTCTCGCCCACGCGGCGGTGGCGTCTCGCCTCACGCTCTTGCGGGCTCGCCGCACTCTTCTGTCGTCTACTCGCCTCATCTTCGGGGCGAGGCTCGCCGCACGCTGCGGGGCAGCCATCGCAACACACTCTGCTTGTCGGGCGCGCCGCACTCGGGCGGGCAGGCAGCGCAACCCACTCTGCTGGCGGGCGCCCCCACGCGTCTGTCTGTCTCGCCGCACGCTTCGGGTCAGTCCCCGCCGCCCACGCTCCTCTTCGTGGGCGCCTCACGCGTCGTGGGTCGGGCCGCGGCCGCACGCGGCGGGCCGTCTCGCCGCACGCGGGTGTCGGTCGCCCCGCACTCGGACTGGGCGGCCTCGCCGCACGCTTCGGGCGGGCCCCTCCCGCTTCGGGGCGGTCTCCGCCCACTCGTCTTGTCGTCTTCGCCGCACTCGGCGGGGCGGCGCGGCCGCACTCGGCGGGGCGGGCGCGCCCACGCGGCGGGGCACGCGCGGGACCACAGCTGCGGGTCAGTCGGGCGCGCCGCACGCGGCTTGGCTGTCCTCCGCCTCACCTTCTTGTCTGTCTCGCCTCACTCTTCTGTCGCACTCGATCACCTCTTCTTGTCATTTCACTCGACTCACTCTCCTCCTGATAATGAAGTCTGATCTTGATGTTGGACTTCGTTCGGCACGCCTGCAGGTGAGCAGCGCGTTCAGTTTTTAATTGTAGTTGTCTGTTCTTTTAGCTGAACAAATGATTTTTTATTACTATAACAAATCCAACTACATGGGGGTCGGGTGCTGCTTTGGGCAAATTGCGTAGCCGTGTTTGTGCGTAACAAGCGTATCACCGTCAGCACCGTCTATCGCGGCAAGCCTAGTCTGAATCAGGGGAGAAATCTGCACCGATCAAGCAGCGTTTACTAGCCAAAACGGCTATAAACAAATATGTGGCTGGATTATTGTGGTGTTTTTATCAGCTGTTTGGAATCATTCTGACGGCACCCATTCACTGGAGAGCAAGTGATGTAATGCCTGCTTTCTCATACTCCCTACATCTTAGATGGCCTGAGAGTGAGGACAATTTCAGCAAATTGTCATTTTTGTGTGAACTGTTCCTTTAAATTAGTGTTTTTCACTAGACAAAAATAGGCATTAGCATATGGTTATTTCATTTAAATAATTTCACGGTTACATTTCCAGTAACAATAATTAAGTCCTGATATATACTGCAGCCATGATTTTATAAAATTATCCATGAAACGAATCGTCCATGGGGAACAAAAAGTTGTCTAATCATTTTCTTCTTCTGATAGATGTCTCCAGCCTGGGAAACTGTTGTCTGTGGACGGACGAAAGACCAGCTGATCATGACAGAGAAAGCAAGGCGCTACCTTCGCTCTTTAAAATCTCATGCACCAAACCGAGCGCTCATACTTTCCTGATCCCACGCCGAGTCTCAGTGCAGCTTCTGGATCATTTTTCTACAAAGCATAATGTCAAATTTGTTGTAAAAAAAAAAAAAAAAAATGTAAATGTCATGTAGAATATGAAACCAATTACTGTTCCAGAATAGACACTTTAATGCTGATAATGCTCTTGTCCTGTTTTCATTTAACCCTGTATAAGTGTGTTGCTATTTTTTTTATTTATGTATTGTCAACCTGTTTTTGATGTGGCTGCAAATATAAGCTGAGTAAATGATCAGGTTGCTGTTCAGGGATCTCAGTATCATTTTATATTCTGTTCTGCATATCTGTAAGGATAACTAGACTCGCTCATGTGATGTACTCGCTGTATATACAGTCTGTATTAAAAGAAATCGGTTGACACATCTTCAAGTTTTGTAAACTTACATTTAAGACCTCAGGCTAAGGTTTTAATTCGGTGTGCATAGAAACAGGATTTGTATTTTTATTTTATCTGAAAAAGAAACATAAAACAGCCACTGACTGTCTTGCTGGTAACATTTAGACCATGTATTTCTGTGTAACTAGCGCATTCAAAAATAATCATCTCCAAATTTCAGGAGAATTGAAATGGTTAATTACCTTGTTCTTTGGTAAAAGCTGTATGTTATGCATATTTAAAGTTGAGCTGAGACGGATGTAAGGTGCAGTTTTATCTGGTAGTGTACAGACATGCAGTGATAGTATTGCGCTAAATCAGATGTAAATAACTGAGCCTGTAACACATTGCAGTAGTTACAGCATTTAAATAGAGGCAAAGTTTTTGTTGTTTTATGTGGGGTTGTGTTGGATGAGTTTTTCCCCCAAGGAACATAAATGGACTTACCAAAAGGTCAGCTGTGCTGTTTTTCTATACCATGAACGGATGCATGATGACCCAGAACAGACTTATTGCTTTTCTTGGTTAAATAGAAATAGCATGTTACAGAACGTTTCTTAAGTGTTGCACATGGTGAAATGGCAGAAGCCAGAGTTTCTCAGGATGATTTTAGCCAAACTCTTTCGTGGGCAGTCCGTTGACTGGACTTTACTAGAGCTGGCGTTTTAACTGTCCATTCATTGTGAGGCAGGTTATCTCTTGACTATATAGTGTCTGTGAATCAGTTGCTCAGTCCGTCTGGATCTACTGAATTGCATGACTTTCTTCTACTGAAAAGTTTTGGCTACCTTTGACTTGTATGGACTAAAAAAAAAGGCATTTATGAAAATACCTTCCATTATGTTCCACAGATAAAAGAACACTACAGGTTTGGAGTCATCACTTACAAACACACATTTGTGTCATGTCCAATCAAAATAAGTTTGTCAATATATGCAACAAGTGATCTCTGTAATTTGATCTCTTTAATGATAGCACATAGAAAGCAGATCAAACACACATACTGAAAAGGACTTCACTTGATGTTCGTATCATTCTGAGACTCTTCTTTGCACTGCAACACTTTGTATGTTTTCCACTTTTTATATTTTTTAGTCAATTGGTGTTTACAGCCCTCTTCAACCAAACCACTACAACCGGAGAAGACCTCGATGAACACGCCTAAGCCTAAGATGATTGCATTGTGCTCATACTGTAAAGCCATTATAGATTTTCGGCTAGGGAATCTCATCTTTGTTGCCATTTTATGCTGCACATTTAAAAATGTATAATGACTTCTTGCATTTTTTTTCTAAGTGTTACATAATTGTAAGTAGTAGGTGATGCATAGAACTGCTGGGTACCTGTCTTTAAAGGAACACTCCACTATTTTTGAAAATAGGCTCATTTTCCAACTCCCCTAGAGTTAAACAGTTGAGTTTTACATTTTTCGCAATCCCGTCAGATGATCTCCGGGTTGGCCGGCTCTCCGGTAGCACTTTTAGCTGTAGCTTAGCACAGATAATTGAATCTGATTAGACCATTAGCAACTCGCTCAAAAATGACAAAAGAGTTTCGATATTTTTCCTATTTAAAACTCGACACTTCTGTAGTTACATCGTGTACTAAGACCGACGGAAAATGAAAAGTGCATTTCTTAGGCGAGATGCTAGAGACCCAGGATTATTCCGGCGTCAATAATCGAGGACTTTGCATGACCGTACCATGGTGCAGCAGGCACAATGATTACTTACGCACTGCGCCATGACAAATAGTCCAAACCCGTAGGTAAACTTCCATCCTCGTGACCCGGCACTACGTTGTGTTAGTGTTATGTGACGGAAGTTGTATTTTCAGGCACTGCGTAATATCATTGCGCAAATATAATGAATTGGATTATTTAGGGCCTGATGTGAGATACTTTATGATGAACATATTTCAGGCTTTCATTTCCATCTTGACGATGATCAACAATACATACATAACGATATCAATATGGTAAATGCAGAAGTTCCAGCAGTACCTATTTTGTTACACGCTCTCTGTGGGAAAGGCCTGTGACAGTGATGTATGTGCTGTAACGCTAATCACAACATGATTACATCTGGTTTACAAAACCGTGTGTTTGTAAGAAAACCAAATTCCATCAAGGTTAACTTCTAGATTTGGCTACAATGCGAGTCCACAAACCATAAAACACGCCTCCTAAAACGAAGTAGTACAAATATTTCTTATCTGCCAGGCTAAACCTCCAGTAGTAGCTGTCATGTGCATATGAACGGTACTCTAACTATATACCACACCACGATTGGGTCTATATATTCATAAGCTGTTCAGTGTTTGTATCTCCTATTCATATTTATTAACCTATATATATTTCTGTCATGAAAACTCTCTGAGAGTTTGCCATGGTAATGTACTTGACAGTGTTGATGTGTTTGGTCTTGGTGGAATAGATCTGTGCTGCTGCTGCGGCAGAGCAAGTACCGAGATTGCTACTGCCAATACATCCACAACAATCTGCTGTGAGCATCTAAGAAATTTTGCTGCTGCAAATATAACACATGAAATAACCCCAATATAGCATACACGAATCATCTCATAGCAGATCTATACAGGTGGAGCTGGGGAGGGTGGAGGGTTTCTGAAGCAAGCTGCACTGCTAACACAAGCTCTAGTCATATATTTGAATGCTGAGCAGCAAGCTCATTGGCTACCGATACAAGAGAGAACCAATCAGCTGCCATGTGATAATGATGTCATTAGGTCAGATTGAGATAGACCTATCGGACTGCGCCATCTAGAATTTCATGCCAGAACTCTGTATTTAATCTATGCTATTACTATGGTGTTTGGGGGTCTTTGAGCATCCATGAGCACACTCACTAAATATATTACAAACAGATCACACCTCCTCTATTTTAACCCATTTAATCCCACTGGTCACAATAGTGACCATAAAAAAGGTTTTAATTTATAAAGCTCTAAAAACCTTACTGACTGACGTTTTAGCGCACTTCCTGCAAATATGGAAAAAATAAATGCTGTCAATTAAATATGTGCAGTTTCACATGATTAGTGCAAACTGTCACATGACCAGAACAGTTTATTTCCTGTTTGCACCTTGAAAAGATGATAACTGCATCAAAGCTCCAAAACAAAAGACTAGTAAAGTATGTTAACATAAAGATATGACAAAGACTTTTGGTACACATTATCTTTAAGGTGTCTAGTATTAATATATGAATTCACATTTATTCAGTTTTGTTGAGTGTGGTCATATAATGAGTAAACATGTTGATGGCAACAATTGTGACCGGTGGGATAACAGTGAACTTGGGTTTACAATATAAATCCAATTGCAGTTGCTAAAATTACACTAAAATGTTGCAATGACAAAATATTGCACTAAATTAAAAATTCTAATGTTACAAAAAGAAATTACAATATTGATGTAGTAATACTGGTAGCACTGATATAAAAATGTGATGTTATATTTTACAAAAAAGTAAAAAAATGTAAAATGCGCTGATGTTTTTTTTTTTATCTCAGTGTTTCTATCAATGTTGCATAAAGTTTTTTTATGCATAATAATAACCCTAGAATGTGATCAAACAGTTTAAAATAGCTGGGCTAAGATATATCAAAAATAATATGACTGCAGAAATATGTTAATTCAGTATACACATTATCCCACCGTTTACAATTGTGACTGACCATAAAATAAATTTTTTCACACAGTTTTCCAAAAAAAAACATTATTGATTATTTCAAAGGGGTACTAATGACACATCATTTGGATATTTTTTTTTAATTTTTTTTCATGTTGGGAAACAATTGGGCATTAAAATACACCCACGGCCGGGTTAATACAAACACTGAATTGTTTTGTTTTTTTTAAACGTGTTGTTTGCGGCCTCATGAGCCTTCGTTTTCATTCGTTTCATTTCAACCAGGGCTGTACAGTGCGATATGTCACACATGCTATGAAAAAACTGGTATGTGCGATGAATACATTTACAAAAATACAGAAAAAAAAAAAACAGTAATCTTGCAAAATGCTATTAGAATCTAAAATAATGGTATCTATTTAAATATCCTTTCAAATATAATGTATTTCTGTGATCAAAACTGAATTTCAAAAGCATCATTCCTCCAGTCTTCAGTGTCACATGATCCTTCAGAATCATTCTAATATGATGATTTGCTGATTATTAGAATCTATCAATGTTGGAAACAGTTGTGCTGCCAAATATTTATTTGGAAACTGGTACTTTTTTCAGGATTCTTTGATGAATAAGTTTAAAAGAACAGCATTTATTCAAAATATAAATCTTTTCTAGCAATATAAATCTTTGCTATCACTTCTTAAAGTTAACAATCCTTGTGAAGTAATGTTTCATTTCTTTCAAAAAAAGAAAGAATTAAAAAAATGGACTGTACCCCAACCTTTTGCATGTAGTGTATATTGTAGAAAGATGTCTATTTTAAATTAAATGCTCGTATTTTCATCTTTTTATCATCAACGATCCTGAAAAAGGTATCCAGGTTCCAAAAAAAAATATGAATCAGACAACAGTTTCAGCAATGATAATTAAATCAGCTATATTAGAATGATTTCTGACGACGTGTGCAAGAAGATGGAGTAATGATACTGAAAATTAAACTTTGCATCACGGAATACATTAGATTTTAATGTATATAAAAATAGAAAAACGTTATTTTACATCATAATAATATTTCACAATATTAATTTTTTTCCTGTATTTTTGATCAAATAAATGCAGCCTTGATGAGCAGAAGAAACTCCTGTAAAAAACATTAAAAATCGTTTTGATCCCAAACTTTTCACCGGTAGTGTGTGTGTGTGTGTGTGTATAATAAATATATATACACACACCCAAAGATAAAAGTAGATAGAATAGAAAAAATGACAAGCTAAGTTTTTTTTATAAAACAGAAGAAAATAGATAAAGTAGGAATTAAAAATAGAATAGAAGGACGGTCAAATAAAGATGGAACAGAAACTTGAGCAGCTATCCTCGGATCATCAGGATGGAATGAGAGGTAGAGTTGAGTGTCATCAGCATAGCAGTAATATGAAAAGCCATGTTTCTGAATGACAGAACCTAGTGATGCCATGATGCAGAGAGAGAAGGGGTTTTTTTTTTCCAAGGAATCTGAGCCCTGAGGCACCCTAGTAGTTAGATGTTGCGACTTGGACACCTCACCTATCCAAGATACCTTGAAGGACCTATCTGATAGGTAAGACTCAAACCACTGGAGTGGGGTTCCTGAGATGCCATTTTCCAATAGGGTTGACAGGAGAATCTGGTGGTTCACTGTATCAAATTCAGTGGAAAGATCCAGCAAGATAAGTATAGAAGATTTGGAAGCCAGTCTTGCCAGTCTTAGGGCTTCAACAACTGAGAGCAAGCCAGTCTCGGTCGAATGTCCACTTCTGAAACCATATTGGTTGCTGTCCAGGAGGTTGTTCTATGTGAGAAAGGCAGAGACTTGGTTGAACACAGCTTGTTTTTTTTTTCCCACCAAAAAAAAACAAGGGGGTTTTTTTTTTTGGGGCCCCCCCCAAAATTGCAAGGAAGGGAAACCGGTCCGTAGTTCTCTAAAAGAGATGGGTTAAGGGTGGGTTTCTTAAGTAGTGGGGTTATACGAGCCTGTTTAAATGCTGAGGGAAAAACACCAGTGTGAAGGGATGTGTTAATGATGTGAGTGAGTGCAGGTACAACTGCAGGAGAAATGGCTTGAAGGAGATAAGATGGACTAGGATGATTAGAAATTATGAGTTTAGAGACTTCGACTCAGAGTGTGAAGAGAAGGATGAAAGCGAGTGTATGTTTGCTGGTAAGATGTGTTTGACAAACTGTGTGGAGAATTGTGCACTGAGGTTTGTTTTATTAATGAAGAATGTGGCAAAGTCGTCAGCTGTTAGAGTTGATGAAGGAGGGGGAGGTGGAGGACAAAGTAGGGAGGAAAATGTTTTAAAGAGCATGCGAGAGTTAGGCGAATTGTTAATTTTGTTGTGATAGTATGTCCTTTTAGCAATGGAGACATTAGCAGAGAATGAAGAGAGGAAGCAAAGATGAAACCATAGCAGATAGCCGGGAGGGTGAGAGTGAGCGTAGGTTACGTCGAAAGATGACATGTGGAGGGGTATGTGTTGTGTCAGGAACCATGTTGAGGTTAAGAGTGAGGAGGAAGTGATCTGAGGTGTGCAGTGGAGTAACCAGCACATGATCAGTGGAGCAGTGTCGTGTGTAAATAAGGTCCAGTTGGTTGCCTGATTTGTGAGTAGCCGTAGTTAACACTCTCTTGAGATAAAAAGAGGCAAGCAGAGTGTGGAAGTCTGCAGCCTGACGATTATCTAGGTGGATGTTGAAGTCTCCAAACATAACTAGGGGAGTACCATCCTCAGGAAAGGTTGAGAGCAGCACATCTAATACATCCAAGAAGTTACCTTGTGGTCCTGGGGGTCGATAAACAACTACAAAATGGATTTTAGGAAAGGGTGGGCAATAGTGACTGAATGTGATTCAAAGGAGCTGTTAATACCCAGAGAAGGTAAAGGAATACATTTCCAATCATTGGAGATAAGCAGACCAGTACCTCCACCTCTTCCCGTCAGACGGGGGATTGGGAAAAAGAGAAAAAAACTTAGTGCTAAATACCTCAAAATGATGCACCATTTATCATCTGTAATACCATTGCGTAACCTTTAGATGGCTATAACCTATATATCCATGACTGTGTATACCCTAGTTGTTGGAAACTATTTTCAGTCATAATTATTTGCATGTATTAGGTTTTGCATTTGGATATATATTTAGGAATTATTAAAGACTACTTTTTGTCAAAGTTTGTTTGTTTCCCCCCCCCCGAAATGTTCATCTGAAGTGATCATTTTTGCATTATTATTACAGTCAAATCTGGACACAGAAAAAGCATTGTAAAAAGGTTTTACATTGCTAAAGTTGACAGTGCAGTGATTGACAGCGCGCTTGTAAAATAGCATCGGTCATTGACAGATAAAGTACATTCATTACTGTACATTACGCTATGTGCTGGGGCAAATATGCACTAATCGAAGCAAATATAATCTAATTGAAGACTGTAACTGTATGTAGATAACCAGGTCCTGTAATGATTGGGCTAAATCAAGACAACTTACCGCGAGTATCCTGATAACGACTATGATTGATGATAATGATGAAGATATCATTTGTCTGTGCTATTCCTAAGAAATCATCTCAACAATCAGTACGTTTACATGGACAACAATACTCCGATTTTAATACGATTAAGACAATACTCTGATTAAGAATCTACCATGTAAACAGAGATTTTTGATTACCTTAATCCTGCTAAAGTCATAATCGAAGTAAACACTAATCGAATTAAGACATGTGGAGTATTCTTATTTTAGTCGCAGTATTGAAGTGCAGTATAGACATGTAAAACACCTTAATCACACTATTACCGTCGTGTAGGACTTTTCGCCGCATTTTGCGACAGGATACACACACGGCAGTGCTCAACCGTTTGACGGCAAATAAAGAGCTTCAACACCGCCGTCGTCTGTATGCATGTACAAATAATTAACTGCACTTGCTGCCATCATAAATGAAAACTGAAAAAGGGCATCATCACAAAGACCATACTATATGTTTATATGTGAAAATTCGGACACACCGGGACGTCGGGAATGGCGTCACTGGGTGGGACGTAATGACATGTACCAGTAATCGAATCTGTATATAAGTGTTAAACTGGACATGAAAGGAATATTAAAAGCCACTCATGTAGTAAACACCTTAATTCATAAGTTGGTTATTTGAATAAGGTAATAATTAGGATAACGATGTCCATGTCAAAAGAGTACTGTAGTGTAGTAGCAGATAAATACTGATAAAATAATAATAAAAAAAATCTTTATATATAATTTTATATCATTAAAATGAAATAGGAAGCCGCTAACAGAAGAGTAAATGAAAATGCTAGAATTGAGAAACTTTAGAATCGTAAATGAAAACTCAGAAGTACAGATCAGAGAATGAAAGAGGAGAAAACAGTAGCAAAACATGCAGGTTGTTATTAAAAACGAAGGCAGATTTTGCATGCATTTATTGTTTATGTTTTTCAAAGACTTTTATTCAGTTTCAATTTACTATTTTCATAATTTCTGAAAATTACTATTCATTTTAACTGGCACAAAGTATTCCTAGTTAAACAGGCTGCATTGCTTTCCTGCAGGCAGCTTGGCTTTACCTCCTCTATCCACTGGATAGCAGTATCATCATATACTATGAGTTTCACAGAAATACCAAGCTAACAATATATATTTCAGAGGTTCAGACAGTTATATAACGCTTAAGTAGTAACACCTACCTTTATACAGGTGTTTATTTCATTGCTGTATAATAAGTGAAGATCACCGAAAACAGGTCTGCCACAACTCAAATAATTTGTTTATTTTTAATATATATATCTATATCTAAGATATATATATATTACCTACCTATATACGTGGGGTTTTGTTTTGTTACGGAAAGTATTCAGACCCCCTTAAATTTTTTACTTTTTGTTATATTGCAGCCATTTGATAAATCATTTAAGTCAATTTTTTTTCCTCAATGTACACACAACACACCATATTGACAGAAAAACACAGAAATTGTTGACATTTTTGCAGATTTATAAAAAAGAAAAACTGAAATATCACATGGGCATAAGTATTCAGACCTTTGCTGTGACACTCATATATTTAACTCAGGTGCTGTCCCTTTCTTCTGCTCATCCTTGAGATGGTTCTACACATTAATTTGAGTCCAGCTGTGTTTGATCATACTGATTTGACTTGATTAGGAAAGCCACACACCTGTCTATATTAAGACCTTACAGCTCACAGTGCATGTCAGAGCAAATTATAATCATGAGGTCAAAGGAACTGCCTGTAGAGCTCAGAGACAGAATTGTGGCAAAGGCACAGATCTGGCCAAGGTTACAAAAAAAAAAAATTCTGCTGCACTTAAGATTCCTAAGAGCACAGCGGCCTCCATAATCCTTAAATGGAAGAAGTTTGGGACGACCAGAACCCTTCCTAGAGCTGGCCGTCCGGCCAAACTGAGCTATCGGCGGAGAAGAGCCTTGGTGAGAGAGGTAAAGAAGAACCCAAGATCACTGTGGCTGAGCTCCAGAGATGCAGTCGGGGAGATGGGAGAAAGTTGTAGAAAGTCAACATCACTGCAGCCCTCCACCAGTCGGAACTTTATGGCAGAGTGGCCCGACGGAAGCCGCTCCTCAGTGCAAGACACATGAAAGCCCGCATGGGGTTGTGAGATGGTGAGAAATAAGATTCTATGGTCTGATGAGACCAAGATAGAACTATTTGTCCTTAATTCTAAGCGGTATGTATGGAAAAAACCAGGCACTGCTCATCACCTGTACAATACAGTCCCAAAAGTGAAGCATGGTGGTGGCAGCATAAATGCTGTGGGGGTTTTTTTCAGCTGCAGGGACAGGACGACTGGTTGCAATCGAGGGAAAGATGAATGCGGCCAAGTACAGGGATATCCTGGACGAAAACCTTCTCCAAAATGCTCAGGACCTCAGACTGGGCCGAAATTTACCTTCCAACAAGACAATGACCCAAGCACACGCTAATATAACGAAGGCTCACGTGCTTCAAAAACTCTGTGACTGTTCTTGAATCGGCACAGCCAGAGCCCTGACTTAAAAACCAATGAGCATCATCTGGAGAGACTAAAAATGGCGGTCTACCAACGTTTACAATCACCTGCACACCCCCCCCCGAATGGAGCAGATCTGCAGGCAGGACCATGGCAGCAGATCCCAATCCAGGTGTGAAAAAACTTGTTGCTCTTTCCCAAAAGAATCATGGCTGATTAGATCAAAAGGGGTTCTACTAAATACGGAGCAAAGGGTCTGAATGCTTAGGGCCATGTGATATTTCAGTTTTTTTTTTAATAAATCTGCAAAAATGTCAACTATTCTGTTTTTTTCTGTCAATATGGGGTGATGTGTGTAGATTAATGAGGAAAAAAAATTAACTTTTAGCAAAAAGTTTTTGATTTTAGCAAATGGCTGCAATATTAAAAAGAGTGAAAAATTTAAGGGGGTGTGAATATTTTCTGTACCCACTGTATATATATATATTAAAGGGTCATTAACATTGAACTGACTTCAAAGGCACTTCCTCATTTTTGTTGATTTTGTCGACCCTTTATCCTGTTTTGACAAGGACTCACAAAAGCCTAACTCAGGGAGACAGGTAGCACTTTCCAAAAACAACACCTCCGAGGGAGTTTAAAGTTGCTGAGACAAAGAGTGCATTGTGCATTTTCCCATGCCTGAAACATCTTAGTTTGTAGTCAAATAAGGGCGATAGAACACACTGTACTCATAACACAGCTTTTTTCAGCACTATGAACTACATGCCTGGACCATGGTATGAAAATACTGATTATTTTTTTACAAAAAACATCTCAAATGTTCATCTCAAATTTTAGTATGCAATTAAGGAATCACTGTCGCTCTAAAAAATGCTGGGTTAAATACAACCCAGCGCCCTGGGTTAAAAAGGGCCAAAACCCAGGATGGGGTTATTTTGACTTAGTGGTTGGGTCACAACAACCCAATAGCTGGGTCAAAACAACCCCAATAGCTGGGTCAAAACAACCCAATAGCTGGGTCAAAACAACCCAATAGCTGGGTTCAAAACAACCCAATAGCTGGGTTCAAAACAACCCAATAGCTGGGTCAAAACAACCCAATAGCTGGGTCAAAACAACCCAATAGCTGGGTCAAAAAAACCCAACCGCTGGGTCAAAACAACCCAATAAGGGCCCTTTGGGCAGAGTCAAAAAAACCAATAGATGGGTCAAAACACAACCCAAATAGCTGGGAGTCAACAACAACCCAAAGGCTGGGGTCAAAACAACCAACAGCTGGGGTCAAACAACCCAATAGCGGGGTTCAAAACAACCCAATAGCTGTGTCAAAAGAACCCAATAGCTGGGGTCAAAACAACCCAATAGCTGTGTCAAAACAACCCAACCGCTGTGTCAAAACAACCCAAAAGCTGGTCAAAACAACCCAACAGCTGGGTCAAAAAAACCCAACAGCTGGTTCAAAACAACCCAAACGCTGGGTCAAAACAACCCAATAACTGGATCAAAACAACCATGATGGGTTAAAAAACAAACCAATACTGGGTAAAACAACAATAGCCGGGGTTTAAACAACCCAATAGAATTCCAGGGGCTTCAAAACACCAATAGATGGGCGTCCAAAACAACCCAATAGCTGGGTTCAAAACAACACAATAGCTGAGTCAAAACAACCCAATAGATGGGTCAAAACAAACCAATAGCTGGGTCAAAACAAACCAATAGCTGGGTCAAAACAACCCAATAGCTGGGTTAAAACAAACCAATAGCTGGCGGTCAAACACCAATAGATGGGTCAAAAAACCCAATAGCTGGGTTCAAAACAATCCAATAGCTGGGTCAAAACAGCCCAACCGCTGTGTCAAAACAACCCAATAGTTGGGTTCAAAACAACCCAATAGCTGGGGTCAAAACAACCCAATAGCTGGGTCAAAACAACCCAATAGCTGGGTTCAAAACAACCCAATAGCTGGGGTCAAAACAACCCAATAGCTGGGGTCAAAACAACCCAATAGCTGTGTCAAAACAACCCAATAGCTGGGTCAAAACAACCCAATAGCTGGGTTCAAAACAACCCAATAGCTGGGTTCAAAACAACCCAATAGCTGGGTCAAAACAACCCAATAGCTGGGTCAAAACACCCAAGAGCGGGTTCCAAACAAACCCCATAGCTGGGGTCAAAAAAACCAATAGCTGGGGTCAAACAACCACTAGCTGGGTTTCAAAACCAAACAACCCAATAGCTGGGTTCAAAACAACCCAATAGCTGGGGTCAAAACAACTGGCTTGTCCCTTTTTAACCCAGCGCTGGGTTATATTTAACCCAGTGTGGATTGAGATTCAGCTCAGTCTAATGTATAATATTGATATTTATTGTATTACTGAATGTACTAGATTATCAAATATAGTCTTCACTACAATATTAGCATTTAAGTGAAAGTTTTGAGTAAATGTTATATATCAACTTAAGAGAATCTGCTGATTCCGATGACGTGCAAGGCACTTTTTTAAGGTAAGTTACATGTACAATAAAATACATTTATGAGACAGTTGTATCTCAAGTTGTTTGTCTTGCTCAGCATTTATGCACATTTGCTCACTATTTTTCGTTCCCTCCTTCACCACTGCCATTCATTATAGGAGGCTGTGAATGAAAGTGAGTGAGTGTTTCAGGATGAATGTCTGGAATGTTGCGATGACAGAAAAGCAGAGTGATACAAATAGTGAAACACCCCAGTGCTGTGACACTGTATTTCAGTTACACTGTATGGAGCACACTCAAATTTGAGGACCAACAGTTATATGAATGAATGAATGAATGAAATGAATGAATGAATGAAGAGGTCAGTCATATAGAATAATGTGGAAGGTTGTAACATTGCACGCTGAATGGTTCAAAGTGGTTGTTTTCATTTTGGATCACACTGAAGCGGTCTGATGGTTCCTCACTCTCCACTGTTTGATGAAGCATCGCTCAGTGGTCTGGTCATGAGCAGGGGACAGTGAGGACAGTGAGGACACATGCTGTTGCATGCTACAGTGATTGTGCAGAAATGAATGCAGAAAGTTCATACTGTGCTACATATCATTTTTCACTGATGTGCTTCAAAAGATTTCTAACGGCTTAATGTTGATAGTTCTTATGTAATCGGACTTATGCACTCTCAGAAAGAAAGGTACAAAAGAGTTTGTGCTTCAGAGAACAAATTTGTCCCTTTCCATTAAATGTGCGTTAGAAATCTGCACACTGGAAAAGCTTTCAAATCATTTCGTAGCTGCCTTTTATGGTTACGGTTAACATTCCTGTTTTTCATGTTTACATAAAGGCTCTAAGCCCATGACATCTTTAAAAAGACAGCACACAATAACAGCAAAAAAAATTGAATTTGCACTCATTTATTTTTCATAATTTGAAAGTTTAAAAAATGTAAATGTATATTGTGTTTTGAATGGACATGTTCATATTTGAAATCACGTTTTTTTTGTGGAAGTTTTCCTTTTATTGCAATCTTTCACTGTATTATAATAAACTGACAATGCCACATTATTGCACGGTATTGGTCTTATCAAATAACATGTTTGAAAATCCATGATTGATGAGATTTTGCTGTGAAATCCCACTAAAACTATATGCAGTTTTCTTCTCTAAAGAGTATTTCACTCAAATGAACCACTGAAAGCATAGCTTTCACGTTTGTTGGAATTCACAGCACATAATTTCCCTGTAGGATTGCTTATTAATAATGTTCATTCTACATTGATGCACTGTAGGGGGAAAACAAACATAAAATGCCATATTAAGGCATTCCAAGGCTGCAAAGTATTAGCTGATAGCCAGACTTATACTTCCAAAGCACAGGCCAAAGATTCAAAGACTGTTATTTGCATGTGATTTTGCTTGGGATATTTAATGTTATGCCCTAAATATAAACATATCCATCTGCTGACTGATACTATATAAAGGTTAAATATATAATTCTGTTTCTTGTTGGGAAGCTTATGCAGAAGTAATGCCCTGAATTAGGTCAGTCTTAAGCACCTTTGCATTCTGTGAGAAAAAAACTGAAAAGGTGATTTCTGCCGGGGCATTATTCATTCAATTAGACATTTCCTTTTACCCTAAAAAAAAAAAAACTTCATATTAACACAGTGCATTGTGCCCTATTTTTACAGACTTTTCTTAGAGTGTGTAGAATTTTGTTTTGTTTTTTGCAGACCTAAAGTTGTTATTTACTGCCGTAGGTCGCAGTGAGATTCTGGGATTAACTCATTTAGTTACACAACAGGATTTGAGCTGAGCTCCGAGTGCATGCTATCCTTATGGAGAAAAGGAATAACTGTCCCAAATGTTGCCAGCTATTTGTCTCCTTTTTTTGCTTGGAAGTCATTCAAAGTATTTTTTTTATTTTTGAGCCCTGAACAAAATAAAGGCTGTTTCTCAATCCATGCACATGTTTATCCCGGTGTTTATTTGTGTCTTACACTTTACCAAAAAGTAGTATACTTCAAGTTTATTTAATGAAGTATACTTAAGTAAAGTTCAAGTATTTTTAAAGTATACTTTATGTAGCAAGTATACAAATATCAGTGTACTAGTAGTATACTTGTAAGTGTACTATTTCAATACTCATTGGGACTAAATTGGCCCACTTTCTAGTATATAAAAGTATACTTTTAAGTAACTTTAAGTATAACAGTAGTAAACTTTGAGTACACAACTAGTTTACATCAAAATGTTTAGTTTGTACTGCAACTATACTAAAAGTGAACTTACAGGTATACTGATAGTTTATTAATTAAATACTTGTAGCAGCATTTTTAGTACACTTTGAAGTATAGTCTCAGTAAACTACTAGTTTAGTAGTTTTATACTGCAAGTATACTCGTAAGTGAACTTTACATCATACTTTAAGTATACTACTATGTCCCTATTTAGGTATTAATTTGTATATATTTTGTTATGAATATTTGAACGTACAAAACATCAAAAGAACAGTGTATCTGCTTGTAAACAAAAACATTTTATTCTAGCATCATGCATTCTTTTTTTAAACACTTGAATGTGGATAAGTTTCATAAATAAAAAAGAAAAACGAAATAACATTTTGAACAAAAAGCTGAAAAAAGACTATGAATTGGATTCAGAATGATAATCAAAACGTAGATAAAGTCGATCAACACCCCAAAGCTTGAAAGTCATTTTTACCTCTTCATTGGTCGACATTTTATCCCATAACGTTACACAGTTTTGATGCTGTTTTATGTCTGATGATCATGTTAGAATACATGTGGAAGCGTCTGTTGTTTCGGTTTCTTCGTCACTTGTGTTTTTTGGAAATTCTGTACAGAAGATGTGTACTAGCGCGCCCTACAGTATAACAATGAAAACACGGATTCTAGGAGCACAATTATAGCTCAAATATATTTAGACTTTTTCTAAGTATAAGTCAAGTATACTTAAATGTCATTTTAAGTATATTTCTGAGAAGTACATAAAGCCCATTTCTGAGAAGTACATAAAAAGTAGACTAAAAGTATACTTTCCTATTTTTAGTTTAAAAGACGTATACTAATAGCACACTTGAATACACTTCTTTTTCGTAAGGGTAGGCTACCCAATTGGTTTTGGTTTAGATGTCTTTTCCCGTTATAGAAACAATAATCAGCTCAAATATGTCTCACATTTAGCTTTCAAACTTAAAAAAATGTTGTTTATATGTTCTTTTATTGATATATTATTCTTGATTACGGTACTAGATCACTCTCAGTGATCAGAACATACCTGAAAATTAAACTGTGGGCTACTAAAAAGGATGCTATAGAGTCATTTATTTTAATTGTTAATTTCTTTCTTTCTGTTTTCTGTGAGTGTTGTGGTTAGGGTTACGTTTAGAATAAGATTGTTGCTACAGCTGTGAAAACATGTTTCCCCTGACATACAGGAATGCAGTTGTAATTTGTCCTTAATATCATTATCATCATCATCATTAACAATAAATAACCAGAAGATCCGTGGTTAAAGTGTAGCATCATTAAATGTCAAATTCCATACCAGTTCAAGTAGGCTACCACAAATATTGATCCCTTTACTCAAAATAAGTCATTTCAGTATAACCTCTTTTGGTGTTTATGTTTGTAAATTAGACGTAAAACTCTCAAAGTACTCAGTGTCGCAATAATAAGTCTCTAATCTTTCTGATGCATAACAGGTGTTGTATTTCTCGGCGGCGACTCAACGCGTGCGGCGCTGATTGGATGAGACCCTTAGTCGACATCCCACGAGCCAATGGCGAAGCTCCGCGCGTGTCCATCGCTTATCAAGAGGACCGAGCGCTTCTCCTGACGTCACAGAGCAGCCAGTCGGGCTCATGCTGGGGAGTCCTGATTCATTCTCGCGAATCGGTTCTTTCGAACAGTTTGTTCATCGGTTCTTTTACGTCCACGCGTGATATTTTCATGCTTCAAACATAATGATAAATATATCTGTTTGTTAAATTCGAGCTTGGCACTCATTTTGTGGCAGACCGGACTAAATTAGTGGTGCGGTAAATTTGTATTACTATTATTTTATTATAATAGGAACAATCATTCCTATTAAAACGGGGAGATGCTATTTTTAATTTAATGTATTTTTAAATTTTTTTAATAAAATGTGTATATAACATGATATCGAATGATCTGATATGTCCACGCAGTGTCAAATCTCTTGAGAAACGGCTGTGCAGTTGGATTGTCTGACTCGCGAACCGGTTGATGCAAAAGTGAACCGAGTCCGAGCATCGCTAGTTCAGGATTGGACCACACATTTCGCCCGATCTGTGTTACCAGCAGCAACAGAGAGAATCGGCGCACATTCATAGGTGTCACTGGCACAGAGCGGAGCGCTGGCTGTCATCCTCAACAAAGGAATGGTCTGAGCGCACTGTGTCCACGGTGATGCCCTGTATCAGACATATATCATCCATAGGCTGTGCCATGCATTCAAGGAATAGGTGAATCGCGCGTGCCAAGAAGAAGCCTTTTGCGCCAGTGTGCGCATTTGGAGAGGCGCATCAGCCGTGATCAGACTGCAGCTTAACTGGATCATCGGACCTTGCGTTTGCATTTTATTTAGCTCTTTTGTTCCTGGCCTTTTTTTTCTCCCCTCTGTTGAAATATAATGTTGCGCTTCACAGCTGGCAGGCTGCTTGTCGGATTGTTCTTTTTGGGTTTTGTGCACAGTTTTGAGGTGCTTCTTCCAGCAAGGGACATAGATGGTGAGTGCATTTGGCATGTGTATCATCATACAACACCCACTTTGAATTCTGCATCTGTTGCCGTGCATGTAGACATCATATCAATACAGAGCATCCTTTGACACCCAAACTGCGTTAAATCGGAGTTTCTTTCGCTATGTCACCAGTAAGAAAAAAGGTAGATGGCAGGTCTCATAATAGATTAGATAACGGTGTACGTTGAAGTAGCCAGCGCATGCATCACATAACCAGCTCAGGAGTGCAGATGCATTGATAATCAATGGATGAACCATCACAGCGCACATGCCCAGAATACAACGTGACACATGCAACTTTTTCCACATCATGTGCACTGATCTTGCACCAGACAGAATGCCTGTTATTGACCATTTGGAGGTGCGAATATATAAATAAACATAAAGTTGTGACCCTACAACTTGAACTGCGTTTTGCAGAAGAGGCATTGTCATGTCCAGCTAGATGAGGTGATGAGGTCTAGTCCTCGTTTAATGAAGGAGAGTGTTTGTTCAGATGTGTTTTGTTGAATCAGAACTCTCTCATCTGCAGTCCACCAGGCCCTCTCCATCAATGACATGCATTTGTACAGGAAAGGACGGAATGGTGATCTTTGGACTGAAATGCATTTTGGATGGCTGCTTCTTTGAGCCTTCACGTCTCTTTGAAGGCTTTGCTGTCTGTCTTATTATTTGTACATGCACGGTCTGTAGCTACTGACGCTCAGAAGGTGAAGTGCTTTGAGCAGACACATGAGCTTCAAGATGCATGTGATGTGGATATATTAGGAATCATCTAGAATTGTAAGACAGTTGTTCATTCTGCTTTTAGTGCTGGAAATGCTGTTCTGAAGTCAACCAATTGGTGATGAATGTGCGTTTGAAGTTGTTTGTGTGCAAGCACAAACCACAGACTTCTTTGTTTCTATATAAAGCTCCTCATAATTACTACAGACTGTTCTTGCTATGGATTCATGCTTCTTCAAAACTTAAAAAAGTAACACTTTTTATTAATTATTTTGACATTGAGAACATCCCAAAGGGAGATTTTGGCAGATTGAACTAACTTACAATGTTAGTCTACAAAGTATCTTCGCATACATACTAACCTACATACATATTTATCTCATTGTTTTGCTATTGAGTAAACCTAAAACATTTTCTTAAAGGAATAGTTCACCCAAAAATGAAAATGTGCTAAAAATGCACTCACCCGCAGGCCATCTAAGATGTAGATGAGTTTGTTTCTTCATCAGATTTGTAGAAATGTAGCATTGCATCAGTGTCTCAGCAATGGATGCTCTGCAGTGAATGGGTGCCGTCAGAATGAGAGCCCAAACAGTTGATAAAAACATCACAATAATCCAGCCACACTCCAGTCCATCAGTTCACATCTTGAGAAGCCAAATTCTGTCTGTCATTAAGATTGCTTATTTAAGGCTAAAATACAAATAAAAAAATTTTTTTTTTCAGTGAAAAAGTTGTCTTGTCTGAATCAGGAGAGAAATATGCACAGATCAAGAAGTCCAGAAACAGTCCAGAGCAGTTCTAAACAAATATGTGGCTGAAGTTTGATGTGAGAGGACAGCAGGGGATGGACTTTTTCAATGGAGGAAGCATTATTATGGATTATGGACACCATAATTGCAACAGTTTAAATTTAAAAGACCTTAATGATGGATTTATTTATTTTATTTAAAACTCTGCAGAGAATCCATCTGTGAGCAAGTTACTGTATATAATGCTAAATTCCTCCATGTTTCTAACAGACTTCAAAGTGCTGTTACATTGTTTTGCCATTACGAATGAAATCATGTTTATTAGTTTGAGTAGACCTAAAACATTTTCTTAAAGGTGTAGTTCACCCAAAAATGAAATGCTCTGATTATAACACAGTATTTTCTCACAATGGCCGTTTTAGCGCTGTATAGAATATGCATTCTCACTGAGCTGAAAGACTTCATGTTCAGTGGCTGGCTAAGCTCATCAATGGTGTTAATTAAGGGGCCCCTATCAGAGAAGTACACAGAAGGTTGCTGTTGTCTCTGGGGTCCTTTGAGGTGACGCACTCTTTCGTCTCCCTCTTAAAGCAACCTCTAAAACAAGGAATTAACATACCAAAATTCTTTCAAAAGTATCGTCCAGTTTAAAGCATACCCTGAGATGACAGGCAAATGTATAGTTTAATTAATAGTGAGTAATGACAGACAAATATTTTAAGATGATCAGTTGTCGCTCACCTGGCTGTGGTCCAAGATCTGTCGGCCGTAGATAGATAGATAAAAAAAGATAACAAAAAAAAAAACAATTATACATTTTTAATGACTTTTGAATTAATATGGCGTTAAATTAGTTTCACTTGGGTGAAGCTGGAGTATGTAATGTTAAACTACATTGTCGTATCCCAAATTAACATGCAAGTATAAGAAAGCAATTTGTCCTCTGAAAAGTGCAAGCACTCTGACTCTGTAACACCGTCTAAACATCCCGAGCATCTCAACGCCAACACTGAGTTTGGGGAGCCTTTTGAAAAATAGTTATTATTTTTGCAGTTCCATTTGGTGATGTTAGTGATGCAGAAATTGCACTTCATTTGAGCAATTTATTGTACAGCACAATTGCTCTCGTTGAATTGTGTTATGTATATTTTGCCATTATGTAGGCCATCCAGCCATATATGCTCTCCAGAAAAACCAGAACTGCTTCACACATGTGACTTTATTGTGGATGTTTTGGTTGAAACTGAGTAGAGACTAAAGGGAGCTGAGAGGATAAAGATTTTTTCACTGTTGTGCTGGAGTTGAACAAACTTCCACTTGAGTCCGTTCAGCCAGTTTTGTTTGCAGCTAATGTCTGTAAATTTCCTGGCAGGTAACCTACTCCCTAAGGGGTGGACATTTCAAGAGTTTGAGCTGATAGGAAACTCTTAATAAGAGCTGAAGTGATATTATACTGTACACGTTCTGCACAGCCCAGGAAAGACAGAGAAATGAGGAAATAAACAAGGTTGAGACAGACGAGTGTGTTCCCCACCCCCAACCTCTGTCTCCTTCACTCAACTGTGAAACACATCTGGATAGGGAAAGGTCATTTGTTTGGAAGTATGCATGTGGAGAGGGTGGAAAAGAGGGTGGATATTCTCTCAAACACCCTTTACACACTGATCGAACCCTTAGGCTCTTTGTGCATTTGTTTTGAAAAAGAGGTTTGGTGGAGAAACTTGCAATCCCAGAAATGTGAAATATCGGAAGGAAGGAAGTAGCATGGATTGGGGAAGGGTGCATGTGAGTCCTTTGAGCTGAAGTAAGATGACAGGAGAAAGACTGAGCTGCTCTTCCCCCTCTTTTATCCATCCTCCCCCTCGGCTGTGTGGGTAATGTTGCATGATGTGCTTTAATGATCTTAACTAGATAATTCGGTTTGGCGTGTGATTAGGGTATTTTGTTTATTCTATAGATTTAAAGCTAAACCGGAGATGGAAAATCTGTCATCACTATCTCAATTTGTATGACTGTCTTTCCTCTGTAGAAAGTAAAAAAGGAGAAATTTTGAAGAATGTTCACACTGCTCTTTTCCATACAATAACAGCAGTAATGACCAGGGACTGTTAAGCTCTAAAAAAGACACACACACACACACAGATGTTGTGTTTCCATGTTTTATGGGGACATTCCATAGGCGTAATGGTTTTTATACTGTACAAACTGTATGTGCTATTGCCCTACACCAACCCTACCCCTTACAGGAAACTTTGTGCATTTTTACTTTCTCAAAAAAAAAATCACTCTGTATGAGTTTATAAAAAAGCTTGTTTCTCCATGGGGACCTCCAAAAAAGTACCACACGGTCAAAAGGTACTAGTGATTACGCACCTTGTGGGGAATTTGGTCCCAATAACAGGATAAATACCAGGTACACACACACACACACACACACACACACACTATAAAAGTATAAAAAAAGTTACTTTTATGGGTTCCCAGTCATGGGATCTAAACAACATCAATGGAAAAACATGCCTCTACTTACATTTTTGCAAAACACAAATGCATGAATTCGTCGAATTCAAAACTAGTTTCGGCAAAAAACCAACAACTCATATTCCTTTTCACACAAATTATGATGACAGGCAGAGATTATTAGTTCATAAATACTTAATTTTCCATGGTTCCTCACACAATCCTGTGTTATGACCTCAAAACACTTTGATCATAGCGCTTCCTTTCTGACCAACTCCATATACAGTATATGGATTTTCTGACATAACATTCTTTTTTTGGGAGTTGACTTGTTACAGCATTGCACTTGCGATACAGAGAGCTCTGATATTAGTCCCATGAAACACAAGCCATGATAAAAAAGCTTAAGCACTTGTAGAAGCCGGATAAAATTACACAGTTGCTTCAGCAGGCATATATTCTCACATTTGCTTTTGTTAAGACTATTAGTTAAGACACTAGACATTTCATTTCCAAACTGCCAAACTAAAACTAAAACAGATAAAGCTTACTGTTTATGCCACTCATTGATCATTTCACTTCGAAAATGGGTAGAGACATCCAAGAATCAACATAATATCAATTTGCATTGTTTTTCCAATAGGGCTGGACCAGAATATTCGATTATTCGAATATTCGTTCGGTGGGTTGACATTCGATTTTCAATTTTGAGATTTGAATATTCTTTTTTTTTCCAAACACCTGGCATCCCCCGCGAAACGGTTCTCATTCGCGCTTGAATATGAATCGCCCATGAGTGAACGTCATGATTCAGTTCATCTGGAAGAGAAGACAAAAATGCCGAAGCTGTGTGGGAGCACTTTAAATTGAGTGAGGACAAGACAAAGGCAGGGTGCCAATTATGCGATTTGAAACTGGACCTTTGTTTTCCTTAGGAAAACAAAGCAGCACACCACACTTCAGAAGTTCTGTGATGACCATCTCAGCGTTTGCCATCTTTAACGTGTTAGTGAGGGTGAAGACTGTTTTACCAGTGTTCATGACAACAGAGCTGTTCTTGGAGCTCGTAGGGCTGGAAACACTGAGCTCACAGGGCCATAGCTGTCACATTACTCAGACGCTCGCTCGGCCGCCAGCAGGCAGAGATGGAGGAACACACTGAAGCTAGAGCTGAGGGAACGTTCAGGCAGAGAGACTGTCGTTGCGTCCCATAAACGTTGAGCTGTCTGAGATTTGGCTTTGTCGAGATAAGGCTGAGGCAGTGTGCTGCTTAGAGGAAAAGCCATTTCCATCTCACTTCTGTAGGGTTGTGGTAGGGGGTATTGATTCCTCAAATTACCACTGATTGGAAAGAGCAAACACACAGTAATTGCTTTGCTAACATCCACTTTACAGCTGCTGGTTGTTCTTTCCCTGTCGATTGTGATGATGATGGATTTGAAATGCACTCATTTTCCACTTAATTGAACGTTTAAGTTGATAACTTGCATGCTTGAAATGTTCTGAATGTCTGAAATGAAATTGTGATGTAAATGAGTATTGAATATCCATTGTAATTATATAGCTATCGACTTACTCAGAATGCAACAATCCCGTCTCTACCTGAAGTTCAATGCTTGAATCAGTTGCATTTTTAATTTGGCTTTGTGTTTGTTTTATTGTTTGAGTACAGAAACCTAACATTTTGAGGTTTAAAGTCCACTGCCAGTGAATACTTGACTAGACTTGACTGGTGTCTAAACAGGAGGCTATAATGGGTTTTTGAGACAGCCTGTAGGTCTATAGCTCACCACTCGTAGTGTGACTCCACAGTGAATTTCAAGTTATACGTCATAGTGAGAAAGAACAGAAAAATATGAAGCAGGACTGACCCATTATGAATGAAGAGATTCCTATTCACAAATAGGAGGACCCACATCTGATAGATCTTCACTGACAAACCAATACAATACAAACCATCCACCTAAGAAATCTGTCACGACCTTGCCTGGAAACATACCTTTTTAGTGGAATATTTACAATCAGATGTTTATCAAGGATGCCTCAAGGAGTTCAGACTCGATGCGATGACACATGTGGAAAATCTGATTATATAATGTTATAGCTCCATTCACAATGTGCCATCATGTTTTGCGACGGGTGCAGTTTCACATAGAGATGAACATTGACTGTATGTGATGTTGCCAGTATATGCTAACTAGGAAACAGTAAATAGAAACATTGCCAAATGATCCTATCAGACACAATTGATATACCCATAAATGGAGCATTGCTCCAACACCTAAAATCCAACTTCTAAGAACCCTGCTCCAGAACGATTAGCCACATTTAGCTTCAGGGGACTTGCTCAAAAGAAGTTGGCAGCAAAACTGAGCCACCATGGTTTCAAACTGTGTCCTTCTGGTGGGTCCTGTATCAGTCATGCAAGTGCTATTGAGATGAATGAGAAAGTAAACAGATACAATAGTACACTGTAAAAAAAATTCTGTAAAATTTACGGTAAAAAAACGGCAGATGTGGTTGCTGGAATTTTACCGTAAAAAATACGGTAGATGCAAGTTTTACGGTTTTAACAAATTTACAGTTAAATACCGTAATTTAACTAACTGATATAATGTTAATATACCAAACTATTGAAGTACTGAAATCTGTTTTGCAACTTTGTAATACACTGATAACCACCAAAAACAGGTGGTGATGAGAAAGTCACATGAGAACAAAGCCCCATCACATAGCAGCTTTTAAAAATAACATATAGGAGATTGAACACAGTGTACATTCACACACACACTAAAACACAATTCATGGTACCACACCTGTGAAACTGAAATAATGAAATAAACATTCATTTAACAACAGTAGGTGTAACACACAACCCCACAACCCCCCAACCCAAATATACAAAACTGATAAGAAAAAAACTAAGAAGAAACATAGTTATTTCAAGAAAAAAACATCAAATTGAAATGTAACGCAGGGAATTCTGGGAATGTCAATTCGGTTATTCACTGTAATTATACGGTCTTTTTCACTTCCAAAACGGTATACTACCGTAAAATTAATGTCCAATACATGTAGTGAAGTGACATGTGGCTAAATATGTTGGCCCATACTTGGAAGTAGTGCTCTGCATTTATCACATCCAAGTGCACACACAACACACACACACACCTATTGCTGCGGCCACATGGGGCTCCTCAGTCGTGGTATTGGGGGGGGACAAAAAAGGTGGGGAGCGCAGGAGCGCGTTACATCATCCTCCCACACAATCCCTTGCCGGTACGAACTCGACCGCAACCTTTGAGACGAGGTCCGACTCTTTAACATAGGCCACGAATTCCCTTTAAGTAATGTCCAAAACAGTTTTTCACCGTATATAGTCAAGTAGATATAACTGCAGACCGGAGATTTCTAAAATGGGGCGTGAACTCCAAAAGTGGCAGAACCTTCAAAATGGGGCGGGGTCTACACGCGCAAAGACTTTCACCATTGGCTCTGACTCCAGCCAATTGTTATTGACTTACATATTCAAATAAAACTTTATAAATTAAACATTATTTCTAGTTCATCTAAAATAAAATATGCTATATAAGTAAATATTCTCCTTGAGAGCAGAGCCCAAAGCTCGTGGCCAGTGGTGTTCAGACTGGAGTCTGAACCTCTGCTTAATGATATAAACGAGAATCACCCACGAGCTCTCCCGCGAGCCGTCAGCGCAGGGGAAAGATTTTACTCTATCGCTTTGTTCTAAGCAGCGGGGGCGTCCCGGGGCTCGAAATTGGGTAGGAGAGGGTAGTGACACTGGGTGTAACTAAAAACGTGCCATTGTCCGGTGAGGTCCGGTTAGGGAGTTACGGAACGATCTCATATCACATAATCTTATCAACTGTTCATCTCCTGAACTGCATCTTTCTTTACAACGATATTCAGCGCCAATCCCGCCGTTCAGTCAATTTCACTGGTTAAGGTTAGAGTCAGGTGTGGGGTAGGTTTAGGGTTAGCATTTTTTGTAGCATAGTATAGGAAATCAACACTTTAATTGACACAAACAATAAAATCTTTAGAATCAGCTGTGGGGCGGAGTTTGCACTGAAGTGGATTGGGGGAAAAATTGCGCATGGGTGTCATGTGCCTGTCTGTCAATGGGAGGAAGCCACGCCCTATTTTGGAGCTCCCACCCCGTTTTGGAGTTCCCGCCCCCATTTGGAGATCTCCGGGCTGCAGTTATACCCTTCTCTATATAGTAGGGGAATTTACCGTTAACCATTTAACAGGTTTTTACTGTAGCATTTTTACAGTCTTTTACTGTTAAATTCACGGTCATTTTTTACAGTGTAGATGTAACATGTATTATAGTTTTTTCAAACTAGTCTCATGATAAAACCTTATGTTGAAAACTTTTGGCTCACAACAGTGTGTATTTGATGTTTAATGTGTTGGCTCATTTACTTGAGTATGACTATTACTATTTTAATAGTCAGTATAAATGGTTATAATGTCAGAAAAAAGTATATGCTTAGCTTGCCACTAAGGCCCTACCCTCAATCGCTGGGAAAAATAAAATAAAATATAATAAAACATTCTATATTATTTCAGCCCTTTCATGAAGTACAGCATATATCTCCATATTTATGTATTTGGTCTTAAGTGACTTTATCTTTTTTTCTATCAGAGGAACTTACTAGAACATTTTAAACATAAAATGGCATGTGCTGTGAACATGCTGAGGATGGAATTGATTCATTCAGACGGACTAGGATTAAAGAGAAAGCCAGATAAAACAGCTCGGTTTCATAGGGATCTGATCTAATGGTCTCTGTGAAACGTAACAGTCTAATAAAAAGCACATTAGATCTCACTACATTTTATATTGGCAGCAAAATCATTGTGGATATATCATGACTATTCTGTTGCACTACTGGGAATACAGGCAAATACTGATAGAGTTGTCCAAAGTTGTCTGATCGCTGACAGGAAAGGATGACGTCATACTGTTTGAGCTGAAGGTTATGTTCCGTGATGGTATTAAAACTTCTAACGCCAAATTCTACAGAAATGTAATAAATCAAATAAACTTTACAACCCCATCATTTTAATATAGCATACTGCAGCATTTTCCTATGTCATCATTTCTAGCAAAAATAACCTGTTTTGTTACCGTTGATGACTCAAATGACTCATGTCTTGTCAAAGGATTTTGGTCACGCCGCCCACTCTTACTGTTCAGTGTCAATGGGGATTTTTTTTCAATAGAAGTATGTTTGCACCTTCTGGCATGACCGTCTGTGCATGCGACTGTTTGCTTTCCACACCTACTCAAGCCGCAGAAATATATTATTGCTTATTTTTCTATTTAATTTTGCCACAAAGTTGCCACAACTCTCCTGTGGGTCTGACATGTGTGTGCACATACCTGTAATTCTGTCGAGTTTTTGCTTTCCTTCGCCCTCAGTGTTTTCCTATTTTTCGGGTACATTGTCTCCAATTTAGCATTGTATTCATCAGGCAGGAAATTCACACCAAAGGTGTCTCCTGTAGAAGTGTGGCAGTTGTAAGTTACTAACAATGAGTTATATTTATCTAGCACAAATGCAATGAGGACCTATATTCACCATTTACTAAGCTACAGTATATTAAACAAAAAAAAAAAAGTATCCTCTCTGGGATGTCACAATTATACAGTACCCGGCTAACAACTTTTTGTGACACTTTATTTTAAGGTGTCCTTGTTACACGTTACATGTGCTTACTATTATAATAACAAATGATGCATAATTACTGTACATGCACGTAACCCTAATCATATAGCAAGTACATGTAGCTAATTAATATTACTCAGTACTTAAATGTATAATTACACCGTAACAAGGACACCTTAAAATAAAGTGTAACCCAACTTTCTTTAGATGTTCATTAGAGCAAAATCTTGTCTAATAATATAGCGAATTGCAGAATCAAACTTTGGTGTACAAAAGAAACGAAGAAACACACTAATTGAACTAAAACAGCCGTTTTAATATTTTTTGTAGAGTATATAGGTGTTTTGATTAGCGATTATAAAGCCTCATATCCTGTAAGACTGGAAACATGCATTAAAGTTGCACTTTTTTCTAATTAAAATTACACACATAGCAGTTAAGTGAATATCTTTGAATTGCAGGACTCTTTAATTCTTTATATCATCTGAATTGCGATTCTGCGTCCTGATTGCTACCTCAGTTTAAAATCAGGAATTAAGCTGTATTTAAAAGACAATCACAGCCCTGATTGATAGCATGTGTGACTTTCTCCTGTGCCGTGCTCCATTTGTTCCCTTCTTACCTTCTTTATCTTCTCTTCATTGTTCTTTTCCTTTGCTCTGATCCAATTTTCTATATTCGTAATGTAATTACAGTCGCATACCGTCTGCAGACTACAGCCTATTACTCACTATTATTCACTGTTCACCTACTTTACAGACTCCAGACGAGCCTATCTTTGCTCATCTTTAAGAAAAAATCAGTTTTTTTTCTATGATGAATGTCTGTGATTATAGTTAATGGGATCGCTTAGCTTAATTCAATCTTTATATTGTGCGGCAGTTAGAGCTCTGTTATATTTCCATCTACTCTTTGCTTGAGCTCTACCATATGAACTTGCTATTGTTTCTTTAACCTCAGAATACTGAAGACTTGAAGCCCCAGACATGCCATTCCTATATTAGAAAAAAAAAAAGTATGCATACAGCAAATAATAATAATAATAATTATTCTCTCATTCTTTCTTGCTCTCATTTACTCCACTGCCGTTACAGCTGCACTTCACTTTAGCACTGCGTACGCACACTACTCTCGGCTCAGTGTGAGGAGCCAAGTATCGCAGTTAGCATGTGTAAAGAATGTTAGAGTCACTGAGGTCAAATGAACCAGAAGAACAGAAAATCCATCGATGGCGTTACTCAGAACTCTGAATAATAATAGTCTTGATCACAACAGTCGTCTACCGTAGTTTTGCAGTAGTGTACAATGTCTGCACATTTTCCTCACTGTCAGAAAGCCTCATAAAGACGCCCTTCATGTCTTCACAGGCCTGGAATGCTCTGAAATAACCAATAACCAGGCTTGTTTAAGAAAAATAGATACGGTATAAAAAATAAATAAACACCGTGTGCGTGCTCACCTTAAAGAGAAACAGACTTCTGGGAACTTTCAGTGTTTAAAACTGTGTGGGTTCATTTTAATTTCCCGCCACTTACATTTTTGAAACATTTCAGAATGTACTGTAAGTTGTAGCATTTTTTTTTTTGTCAGCGTGTTATACATTTTATGTAATATCATTCATTAGAACCCTTGACGTAAACATTCACCAGCGTTAAAATGATTTTTCAGAGATTTATGAAATAAAGATTACTGAAGTATACTGTTTATGTTTTTCGACTTCAAAATTCACGTTTCATTTTGCCGTTCCTTGTAATTGTGTGTGAAATTTCTGAGTGAAAATTGCTTACGGCAAGGAACACATCGAAATGAACGTGAAATTTTGAAGCAGAAAGACTGAAATAGTACTTTCTTGTCTCCAATAAACTTTGTTTTATTTACAGCTTTAAAAAATACTTTGACAATGCGATGTATAATGTAGAAAAGGATCTCTCTGCACATCTTTTGAGCTTTCACCTCTTTTCCTGCAGATGGGAAGCTCAGTGTGTGGAGGACGTAGCTGTTGATAGTCAGCTCTGCTTTCCTTACTGTTTATGTCTGGAGGTACGGTGCCGATAGCAGATGGGAGGTTTTTAGAGAGCTTTTGAGAAGGTGGTCTGGAATAAATTCGCACTTGATTCCAAATAGACGACCAGTGAAAAGCAGTCACATTTTTTGCTCTTTATGCAGCCAAACCAGAACAAGATGTCCTTTGATGGCCTGTAGACTCATTGCATCACTGGCACTGGTGTGGGAACACTGACCTGGATGTGTGGAAGCGCGCGGGTCTGACTGCAAACGCGTACAGTCAGGAGAAGAGGGGGAAACTGCTCGACACAGACTGCCTCCTTTTCCAGTGGCTTGGCTTCTGGAAATGCTCTTTTTCCATTTGTTTTCTCCATTAGGCATTTCAGACATTTCTTCAATAAAGTGTACTAAACCTTGAACCAGACCAACCAACTCTGAGATGAATCATTATTTACAGTATAATGTCAGTGCTTGACATATGTGACCCTGGACCACAAAACCAGTCACAAGGGGGTTTTTTTTCCCCCCCAAATTGTTTTTTTTTGATATTGAGATTTATACACCATCTCAAAGCTATTCAGCTTTCCATTGATGTATGGTTTGTTAGGATAGGACAATATTTGGCCGAGATACAGCTATTTGAAATTCTGGAATCTGAGGGTGCAAAAAAATCTAAATATTGAGAAAATCGACTTTAAAGTTGTCCAAATTAAGTTCTTAGCAATGCATATCACTAATCAAAAATTAAGTTTTGATATATTTACGGTAGGAAATTTACAAAATATCTTCATGGAACATGATCTTTAATTAATATCCTAATGATTTTGGGCGTAAAAGAAAAATCTGTAATTTTGACCCATACAATGTGTTTTTGGCTATTGCTACAAATATACCCCAGGGACTTAAGACTACTTTTGTGTTCCAGGGACACATATTTCATTTAAATCTGAGAGAACCCCCCCCCCCCAATATATTCAAAGAGAGAAAACAGTATAGTCACAGACTAGAAAAGTCATTTACTTATACGGTAATGTCTAATTCTGAAATCACACTGGGATTCATTCTATTAGTGAATTGATAAATGGTTGATACATTTGACTGACTTTTGTTAAGAGTAGAGTAGAGTTTGTTGCTTATTTTGAACCGTATTGGACCAGAATAGAAGTCAGACATTGGCCTTGTAAGGGAAATGGTGAGGCTGGGGGAAAAACAGTCTGGCGGGCAGATTATCTTGTTTTGAAACACACATCAGTAACTAGCGGTAAACTAACAGTGCTTGGCGTCCTCGTACACTGCCAAACCCTGGCCAGACCACAAACATTCCTATGGGCTGAAAATATGCTTTCGTTTGAGGTGCTAATAGCTGAATGCACTCATCCTTTGTTTTGCTTCTTCTTTTTTGTAGCTCCAAAAACCTGCAGCCCCAAGCAGTTTGTTTGCAGGGATCAGGTGACGTGTATCTCAAAAGGTTGGCGGTGTGACGGGGAGAAGGACTGCCCGGACGGATCGGACGAGGCCACAGATGTCTGTATGTATCACTGTTTCTCTGCCATCAGCTGCTTTCGGGTTTTATTTGCATTTTAAACCTTGAGTACACTGATAGTCTCACAGCGCCTGCAAATAATTGTTGCAGTGTGTACAGGTAATCACTTCAGGTCTGCATTTCTTTCTGTAGCACCAGGTTTTCCTAGAAAATGTCCTCGGTTTGATTCCCAGCTGGAGGCCTTATGAGTTTGCTCTCTGTGCTTTGGTTTCTTCTATGATCCAAAGACAGTAAACTGGAGACTGTCGATAGGTGTGTGAGTATGTATGTCTGTGTCTTATCCATCCAGGGTGTTGGATTTTTGGAAAATGGATGGATGGATTTGGTTTATAGATTTTAGATGTTGCTCTGGAAGGCCCTTTAGATTTATTTTGTTCCAAGCAACAAAACCCACCACAGCACTTGAGCACCCGCTCTATGCACTGCAACATTTTCCTGATGCATGCAGTCACTGCATACCATGACAAAAAAAATTGAATTTAATTTCCAACATAATCCAACATATAATGTTTTTTCAGTTAAAGGGGTGGTTCACTGGTTTTTTTCTAGGCTTGATTGTGTTTATGGGGTGCAGTCTAACATGTGTTAATGCTTCGTTAAAAAAAAAAAACGCATAATTTTTCACATAATTTACCTTTATTCCACACCGCTCTGTCCCTTCTCTGAGAAAAGGGCTGATCTTTTCCTGTTTTTATGAAGCCCCTCCCTCAGAAATAGGCGATGGGCTCTGATTGGTTAGCTAGCCCATTGTGTTGTGATTGGCTAAACCACCTCAAGTGCGCGTCTATAACTTCCCGCCCCTCTCCTCAGCGGCATGTACTCCGGTTGTACTGTAAACAACGACGTCGTTAATATCACTTATCAGTTTGAACCCGATTGAGAAGCAGAGGATATTATTGAAGAGGATCGTGCAGAACCTGTGCAAGCACGGCTTTTAATGGTAGGCCTGTTTTTTGTTTGTTGTTGTCTCATACTTTTAGATACACTGTTATTTGTAAATGCTACTGCTTATGTTAATGTTACTATATTAGACAAACGTAGACTGGCTAAAACGCCGACATGTGCTGAGGCAAAAAAATAATAAAATAAAATAAAAGGCAGAATGCCTGAACTGCGATTAGTTGTTTTACATAACAAAAACATGTGCAAAGTCTGTTTATATTTCCATGATTTTTAAAAACAAGCTTTCACCATTTCTTTTTACACAAATTATGTCAACATTTAATAAATAAAAAAAACTAAATATTTTTTTTGGTCTCAAATAGGGCTGCACGATTAATCGAATGCGATTGTCATGCGCATTTTGTTAGTAAAGCCGGTTCTGTAATCAGCAGGAAATCATCATCACGTGCTTTCAGATGGAGCAGAATTTAATAATAATTGTAGTTCCGTACAAGTCGCAAAATCGAAGAAATCGTTCTGCGATTATGAAAGCTGTTTGCTTAGCTTGTCAGTGAACTACGGCTCTGTATAGTAAGTGCTGCTCCTTCTGAAAGCAGGTAAAAATACCACACTTAACTTTTTTTTTACTCCAAACTCACTTCATAATTCAGTCGAGTGTTTGAAATAAATCCTTCTGTGAGATGATGTGGCTTCTTACACAGAATAAGGCACGCAACATATTTCATAGTATTTAAGCCGTGATAAAGGCATTGCATTATAAATATACTTTATTTGAATGAAAATGATAATAATAAGAACTCAGATAAACTGTATATTGCCGTAGTCATGTGTTTATCAGTCACGTTGAATCAATGAAAGCAGTTGAATCTTCTGTTTATTCAGCTGGAGCGGGTTCTTCTGTGAGGCGTATTTGGAGTTTCAGCACGAGAGGATGGAGATTTACTGCTGATCACAGAACCGTGCGTCACTGAAAGATACGCATGACAATCGCAGCTTCTGTCTAATCGCAATCTCGATTCCATTTCGATTAATCGTGCAGCCCAGGTCTCAAACTATAGTCATACTAAATACATCTGTTGGACCTCTAGCCATTTATTATAATATAATATATTACTATATATAGATAGATATATAATATCTATAGTGGTTTGAGATGAAGATTTTAATGGAATCTGAGCGTAGTTATGTCCCACCACAGGCTGTGTGCAGCTGTTACGTGTTTCTGATTGGAGCTATCACTGTTTGGTTTCTTTGAGTGGTCACTCTGTTTCCCAGATGACTTTGACCTTAAGCGCACGTTCTTTTGCTCTCCTTGTTTAGTCTGATCAGTTCCAATGACATTGACTTAATGTGGCCTTGCTGATATCTGTTTACGCTATCAAGAGGACACTGCGAGAACTAGACCTGTTTTCCTATTCCCTATATTTGGTGCAACACAACAAATTTATATCGCTGTCATAAACAACCCATCAAAATGCCTTCAGTTAATGGACAACCTCTTTCTATTTATCTACGTACCCACTCCAAATAGTTTTTCCCAGTCTGACAAGAATATCATTGCTTTTTCCAACATATATAATTGAGTTGATAGTATTTTGAGTCCTTATATATTAGATAATAATACACTAAAACCAGATTATATTTTTGCTGTGTTAATGGAGAATACGATCTCAGGTGTCATTACCAAATTAAACATGCTTTAAAAGTACAATTGCTATACAGCATGTAAACACTTTCACTCCCTTGTTTGCTTACAAAATATTGTCTGCTGTCATTATTTGAGAGCTTTCAATTTTGGAAACCTGCTTTTTCCCCATTAATGATGCCTGTGTTAATGCACTTTTTGGTCAGAATAGTCAGCAGTGGAGCGCTGAGGTGATGGTGTTTTTTTTTTTTTGTAAGCATCACCCTGGTTCCCTTGACAAAAACCCCATAGATTTTTCCATTGACTTTTGGATAATTGCAGAAAATATGCTCTGTGACCAACAAAAGTTTATGATTCTTACATGTTCCGTTCATCATGATAATCTTCACAAATGAACACATTTTGAGGCCTAAATACTGTCAGCAGAAGTAAAAAGCTAAACATAGGCTAGAAATGAACTACACCATGGTCACATTTTCCCTGAAAGTTTGAGTAGAATAGTTTTGAAGGGCTCGATTATAACAGGGCTTAAAGTTCTCCGGCGTGTGGCGTTTAGCTGCGGGAAAATAAGATAGTCCTCCTACATTTAAAAAACACTTGTTGATATCACGTTCGAGTTAATGAGTTCGTCTACCAATGTATGAGAGGAACACAGCTTTCACTCTCAGCCAAACTAACATTACTAGCCAATCAGACATTTTTGTTCCCACATAAACATGAGTAATAGCTAGTATCCAACTGTCGCAAGAGATGAGCGCGACACGTTCTGAAAAAGCTGCGAGGCGCAATGGTCAAAGATTTCCATCTAGAGCCATATTTTCTATATAATTAACGGAGCTTTGTAAACAGCTCAGAGTAATCACGCCATCTCCATAAGAACGATATGATTGGCAGAACAAATGTACCTGTATTTTTGAAAAGGTCCTGTTCACACATGATCTCTTAACGGTAATTTACCAGTAAAGACTGTATGTGTGAAAGGGGCTAAACTCTTCCTCTGCATATGCGGTGAGTTTGGGTTGCTTAACGTTCATCTGGCAAAACTGGGCGTTATCTCACTTAATTTGTAACTTAAGTCATTTATAAACCTATGCCAACACAGAATACATCAACATATTTCTAAATATGCGATTTATTGTAGATCGCGATTTCAAAATAAAAGTTTCTCACTTTGCATATGGCAAAATATTGCAATTAAATGGATTTAAACGTCATTGAATCACATGAAACATCACCAGGCCGTTGACACCCTCTGCAGGTATTTGTTATAATATAGGCATATTACATTATGTATTTAACAGTTGTTCAATAAAACCAACTTGGTTTTGATACTTTATTGGAGGCCAATTATTATTGCCTCATCGTTAGTTTATATATAAATATAGTCATATTAAAGCCTGTTTTTCACTTAGTTCTATTTGTATTACTAAAACATACTTGTCAAAATAATCAGTAGATTACTTAACTAGCAAAATAATTGTTAGTTAAGCCCTAGATTTGTTAAAACATTTCAAAATATAACTGCATTGTTCTATTTTTTGTAATTAAAAGACAAATATTTTGTCATTCAAATATTCCTTAAAGTATTAAAACATTGTCTCGTTCAGAAGTATAAATGCATCTCGTGTTTATTGTCACGTTTATTGTCACACTCCTAGTGTCGATAAGCGGTGATATAGCTCATAATTTTCCAAGTGTATGATATAGCCTAGCTTTCATTCTTCAGGTCAATCATATACTCGTGAAAAAAAAAATCAGTTTGAATAAGGAAAGCGATAACTTTGCCATAGTATCCTTTCAAATGTTAAAGTTGCCACAGTCATTGCATTCTTTGCATCATTTTGTACCATTCTTTGTACCATTTTGTTTTATTAGTTTATATATTAGAATTTGAAAGACAATAAGAATATTTTTTGATAAGTGAGATCTGATTTTAGTCCTTGAAAACCAAAAGAGTAGTTCTTGAAAAGTCCTTGAAAGTCCTGGAATTTCATTTTGCAGTATCTGTACGAACCCTGTTTAAGTTACCAGTTCTTGGAGCATTTTATTTTGTTGTTAATTTAATTGAACTGTAGTTTTCTGTAGTAAACCGTCTTTGTATATTTCCTATTTTATATTCATTTCCTAGTATTTAATTTACTATTATTTCTTTTGAACAAAACAATTTCAGAAATTTTCAGAAAATTGTCAAGGACAAATCTAACCAGCAAAACTTGATATCAAAAGCATCCTAAATGTTACATGTGTTTGCATTATAGTGAGTAACCTTTCCTGGTATTGCTGTTTCAAATATCCCTCCTTAATCTGTAGTCTGATCCTGTCAAGGGCTAATGGCAAGGGCAGATATGTTACTAGTTAGTTTCAAGGAAAATAATTTTCAAATAATGTTCTTTTTTTTTTTTGCCAAATAACCCTGTGTATGTGTCCACCACCGCAACCCCCAACCCCCGGAAAAAAAGTTCAGGCTCAGGATTTTTTTTTTTGCTTTAACCCCTGTTATAAACACAAGGCTGTGAAAGCGGCTAGTGAGTAGATGAGTTTACCACATTTGCCATGATGACATGGCTCTGTAGTACCATTTAGACACTTTTTCAAGAAAAGTAGAAGCGTTAAAGACATCACAGAGCGGTATTGCTGATGTATTTTATGTTGTAGAATAAAACGTGAACATATCTTGAGCTTGTGTGAATCACAAACCTAATTTTTGGCGATTTACCAAAATTCCATAACAAAAAAACATTGACTTTGGGACAATGGAGCTGGAAGTGCAACATTGCAAACTCGGGTTTCCAGGTTTTGGCTTAAATATGTCATCCCTTGCAGCACTCATATTAACTATTGAAAAAATATGTCACCTAGAACTGCGCCAGATTTACATTCGTTTGAATGAGAGAAAGCGAAGATCAATTTAACAACAGCTTCTAATCTCAGGTCGGGGTGAAAGTTTTCGACTCTCAACGTGCGAAGTAGTCGAGTGTGAAGTATCTTTCCATTCACACCCTTTCTGGCAGGGCCGCCTAATAGAAATGTGTTAAGCAAATAGTGTGCCGTCAGTTTATCATGGGGCGAGTGGGGGAAGGGGACCAACGTAATTAGAATTAACTCGCTATTTGAAATCTGGCCCTGGAAAACAATGGTGCAGTTCATGAGGCAGCATTAGGACTTAAGGTATGTTTGTAGTCCTTCGTCACAACCAATTACATGCTTTGAAATAATTTATCTTCTCTAAAGAGCTGGCGTGGCTTGCAGAAGTGTTGGGTAAGAGCAGAGCTGAAGTACAAGCAGTTCGCAGAGACTGAATCCGCTCCATAAGAGGAGGAGAGGAGAAACAGCGGCTGAGCTGCCTTCAGTCTGGAAGTCATTAAAACCCCGTCCAGAGGAATGGAGGAAAACTGCTGTTTTTTCATGACCTGCTTTTCTCAGCACAAAAGTTCTCTCTCTCTCTCGCTTTTCCTCTTTTAACACACATAGACAACTGACAACCTAGTCTTCAGCATTCTTTATTTTTGCTGCGCTACAGGGTATTGACTCCATTACGCTCTTTGCATTAAAATTAGGCAGTCTTTTCTTAATACTTTGAGAGCCGATGTGACGTCTTACTCGCTGCTTTAGTCAAATATTCCGCTGCTCTGAAAAGGATGAACATTCTGTCATCGTTTACTCAACCTTTTTCCAAACTAGTAGGGAATTTCTTGTGCCAGTGAACGCAAAATATGTTTTGAAGAATCTCTGAGCTGCTCTTTTCTATACAATAAACATGTTTAGTGACTAGTTACCATGGGCGTAAAATATGCGGAAGCACATTCGGAAGTCTTCGGAAGCAACAGAAAGAGCAGAGTTTTAACTGTAATTCACTGGAAATACTACCCTTCGCCGTACCTCTCAAATCTGATTCACAAAGGCATATATTCGAACATGTGTCACATCACAGCACACAACTTTTTGCAGCAAGAACCATTTTGTTCACACTTTAAGTGAAAGGGGACCATGGATATTAAAGGTTCTTCACTGAATCACAGATGCCAATAAAGAACCTTTATTTTCAAAAGGGCAACGTGTCTTCATGCACATGCATTTTAGGTTTCTTTATACTTTTTCATGCTTTCGTTATTGGGGAAACAGCAGCTCAGACGTTCTTCGAATGTTATTTCGCAGAAAGTCTCATTTAGACTAACACTATGAATGTAGATGCTGATAGAATTTAAACAGACAATATCACCTATATCATGCTTAACTAGGATGTGTGTGGAAACGTGCTCTGTTTGTGGATCCATCAGTGCAGATGCCTCAGATCATTGAAGATCTGCCCCATGAAAGAGGTTTATTTATTTACGTGGCTGGATTTCACTGTGTCTTTTGTGAAAGTGGCCACGGCTAGCAGTGAAGTCTGTCGCTGTGCCCGCTGCAGCTGCTGTGGCCGTCCTCTGTGGACCACTGCAACACAATAGACAGCTTTGTACCACCAATCCTGAGCTTCAGCGAGATTCACTGCCTTTAGGAAGAAAGTAATTATCATCCCTTTATCATCAAATGTCAAATGTGTACTGTATATATTAAAACATGCAATATGTTTGTTTGTTATGGGAATATCTTTCTACTCATCTATGTATCTATCCACTCATCTATCTACTAGAGAAGAGATCTTAAATGAGGTCTCACTCAAAAGTGTGTTAGAGATCAATATTGTCAGTTTTCACAAAAAAGAAACATATGCAATGTATCATATATTGAATACTTTTTCAATATATTCCATATTGGTTTTATAATATGAAATGACATCATGAATATCATCATGAATTTAATGTACTTTTAGTTTGGTCAGGTACTTAAAGACTGTGCTGGTATACCCATTTCTTACCTCTGCCTTGTAGCACATTTCACCTGTAAAGTACTAAGAAAGAGATAATTTAAAAGTGAGAATATAATTTAGCAAAAACAAACAAACGGACCAAAAAGGACCCCCCTCCCCTGTATTTTATCTTTTTTTTTAAAGCATTTTGAATCCAATTTGCAACAATAACGCTTTAGTTGAAATGATGGTTCCTCTGGTTAACCTTTATATAATTTTGAAGTAGTATAATAATAATAATAAAATTATTATTATTTACTAAACAAAATTCCAACTGCATTTAATTAAATAATATAAAATTAAGAGATAGAACAAAAAAAGAGCTCTTAGATGAAATTCCTCGCACTGTACCCTCAACTAAACCTCGCTTCATCCCAGAGTTGTGAGCAGCCTATGGCTGTAACATGTGTGTGCAAAAGTCAATTTAGATCTGTCTCATGTTGAGAAGGTTGAAGGTCTGAGCTCTGATCTCACAGTGGAGCGCTGACCTGCTGTGCTGAGAAGAGAAGAGTCTGTTGTTTAACATCTGACAGCTGGAAAAATGAACCAAGCACAAAATATCAGCTATGTGTTTAGCTTTAGAGGTTAAATTCTACAAAATGCTTAATCATTTATACACCTACTTGGTTGGCTGACTCATTGTGCATTGAAGAGTTCAATATCTGGGCTATTAAAATGCAGAATGAATGATTTTCTGCCTCTAGCACAAAGAGTGTCAGCTGTAGTCTTTGTAAGAGGTGGTAAATCTGCTTCAAATCAGTAATGCCTTATTAAACAGGTGGATTGTTTTTAAATACCACAGGGTATTTAACCTGATCTGTCTCTGATCTGTTATTGGTATTTCTTCATCCCTTGCTTTTAATCTGGCAGTGCCTGATCATTTACTGTAACTGTAGATTTTGTTCTAAGAAATTTTGCATGATACAGTAAGTTTTAGTACTCAAAAAGGAGTATATTTTGAAACCAAATTACAAATATGACTTGCACTCTGCTTCCTCCATATTGTGACATCACTGTGAAACCTATTAGCATATGACTGCCACCACAGCAACACATCAATGTCTACTTTACACAATATTTACAATCATTACTAAAGTGGGATATAAAATATTCCTTGACTGACTGACCTATCAGGTCCAGTCCATCCGATTTAAGCTACTGGGGTTATTACTTTATGTTGCTCTAGGTACACATATCTACACATGTCATGTGATATCTTGTGGAGTCCCCCAAGGCTCAATTCTGGGTTCTTTATTGTTTTTTTTTTTATTTGTTTGTTTTTTTACATATATATGCTTCCATCATTTAGTACTCTGCTGGAATGCACAGAGAACATACATTAGTGGTTGTATTAGAAATGTATACAACTTAATTAATATTGAGTATTTTCAGAGAAACATCTATTATGCCTTATGTAGACTCCTTGTCTCTGAAGCCCAATAATCACATCAAGAATTTAGGAATCGTATTTAACATCAACTTCAGATTAGGGTTGGAAATTGAAAATCGATTCCGATTCCAGAATCAGATACTTAAGGTCATGAATCGGATACTTGTTGGCAAATTAAAATTTCGATTCCGCCTATCGCTTTTCCGCTTTTTTTTTCTTCATATGTGAGGACCGGACCTAGCGATCTGCCAGGACCTTGCTCGCTAATCTAAGCGCTCCAAAGTTTGGCTACATTTGCAATCAGAAGCCAAAAAAGCTAAGTATAATATCTGTGATAGCTAAACATGTTGCAAGAGAAGTGTCACCACCAATATGACAAAGCACTTTATATATAGATCGTTAAAGTTTGCGAACACGATTGAAACACCAACGTGATTCTATTCCTAAATTACAATGATTCATCTGTTTCATTCCTCATCGTTTGACGTGTGCGATCAATGTTGTGATCACTTGTTGGTTCGTCCGTGCAGAGTACGATCACATCAGTGTGATTTGAACATTTAAATTTGCGTTTGCGCTGCCATTCACCTAAAGAGAGCAGCTGTCATCTGTCATGAATGAAACAGCTTCACAGTCTTTTTAGCCACACAGTATCATTATTTCTGTGTTACAAACATTCAAATCACAGAAGTACTGGGATTAGTTTATAGTTCAGATATAAACTCTGAAGTGTACTGTAGCGATTAAAATAGAGTAAATCACCTTTTGAAAGTAATTTGACACTTCAAATGAAGATTCGTCGATTGCATTGTTACGCCAGTAGGTGGCGAAAAGGGGCTGTTAAAATGTATTTGTCTTTGAATCATACAAGAGATTCGTTCAAAAATGCTGATTCATCCAGTAATGAAACAAGAACATCTTGAGTGAGTCATTGAATCATTTATTCGTAAATTACATGTGATTTTGTTTAGTTGTCTAATGTTTTTTTCTTCAGAATCATGAGAGAACCACAACTTCCATTGGGGGGAAAAAAGGAAAAAAACGAAATTTATCCGGAATAATGCAGTTCTATTTTGCACACAAACAGCTCTTAAAAAGCCCAGTTTTTATGTAGCCTGTTGATTTTTGTTCATGGTATTCAGCTCCAATAAATGGTTTGCAAAAAAGAGACAGGATAAATGTTTGATATCATTATTTAATCACATTGGAATCAAAACTGGGAATGGAAAAAATCAGAATCGATAAGCAGAATCGCAATTGATAAAATTCAAATGATACCCAACCCTACTTCAGATTCAAGAAACCCTTAGCACTGTTTATAAAACAGCATATTATCATCTCTGAAGTATGCAAAATTCTCTCCCCTACTGAAAGTGAGAAACTCATTCACACATTTTATGCAAGAATTAACTACCGCAGAAGTGTTTTGACTGGCTTATCAAAGAGTTTAATGCAGCTGCATGAACACTATCTCATACTCGACTGAGGTATCACATTAAATCTCTTCAGTGGCTACATGTGTCCCATGTTTTCATTCTTTGTTTAGTTGTTCATAGTACATTTTTACTACATATTTTCCTCAATTTTAAAACTATGAACATGCACACACACACACACAAGCACACACGCTTGTTTCTGTGAATTGTGGCGACTTTCCGTAGACCTCTATTACTTTTATACTGACCAAACAATTTTCTATCCCCTAACCCTAAACCAACCCCTTACAGAAAATCTGTTTGCATGCTTACTCTTTCAGATAAAGATCATTTACTATTTTTAATCATTTTGTTCCCTCTCGTGGGGACCGCAGGCCAAAAATTTAAGGTTTTGCTATCCTTTTGGGGACATTTGGTCCCCACAGTGTAGCATAAACAAGTACACACACACACACACACACACATCAAACTGACCCCTTCACCGATATCTTCATATTGATCCAGGGGCAAGAAGAATTTCAGAAGAAGCCTGCCAGTTCACACTCTTGGATTGGCCTTCAAACATTCAGCCATGATGGCATGTGGCTGGTTTGCGTGATATTGTGAGGATTCGAGAGGTCACGTGCGGTTCTCATTCATGATGTGAAATGGATTCTTGTTATGGATCATTTATCTCAGCTGGAAACCATGGACACCTAGGGAGGGATTGAGGAGAAACAATTCCCAAAGAAACACATGTTAATAATAGTTACTGTGGTAAGGTCTTTTGCTTGGTCTGTCCAGAACACACGCAATGGGCAACGCCTCTGTTGTGGGCCATAATTGTGTTCTATACGACACGAACTGTAACTGTGTTTGTAATTGCTTATGGAATCTAAAACAAATGTGCCCTTCTGACATCAGTTAGGGAATGTTTCATGTCTGTGTAGAACATTTTATTTGGCAAAAGAAGCTGTGATCACTGCTGAAGATCCGTCTCTTGTGTGGAAACGTTCTCATGTTATGTTTGGGCTGCTTTGTAGGCAATGAACAATTAAGGAGAGTAGTAAGACATGCATTGATCTTATTCACGCATGAATGCACCGGTGACCTGAAACGACCCATTAACGTGCTATTATATGCAAGAGTTGCCTGACATGGACAATTTGAGATGTAGATTTCCCTGATATGAGTCTTGGAGGTCAGATGTTGGGATATATGCAGAAAAATATACATTTAGCTAAATAGTAGATTATTTTCACTATTGCTCAAGGTTAAATATAACCATAAGTATTGAACGTTGATGCATAGTAACTCTTCCTGCACCATCTCCTCCACTCATCCTACTGTCTACGACAGTGACTTGCGAGAAAAAGAAGCTATTGTCCCCAGACATGCAGTTTTCCCTGGCAGTATTCGAGTCAATAAATAAGATACCCTGGGTCTTTTTTGTAGCTCGAGACCTGATGTCCAGTGCTATGGCGTTAGGCCCCCTTTTGTACTCTAATTGTGTTTAGTTGTGTGTAACAATGAAACTTTTCACCAGCATCCCTGCCTTGCCACATGGCTTAGAGACAAAGCATCATAGCATTATGCACAATCTGGTATCTGCTACAAACTAACATCGGGTTGATTTTGCAGGGTCATTCACAGTCGGAACAGTTAATGAAAAAGTCTGTGAAAGTGATTTTGTGCCTCTTTGAGAGTTTTATCAGAACGTATGTTTATTTACAGCGTATAGCATGAGGGCAGTGACTCAACACACTTCAGTTCATATGTAGCTGATTGAAGATAAGCTAATTACAGCGCTGGCTATCTATAACAACGACCACTGTGCTTACTGGAAATAACAATAAAGACATCGCCTCAAGAAGCACCCTATAGGTTTGCATCTAACACAGTGCTGTTTAAATGGGGTTTGACCTTGTGAAATTTGTTAATTAAAATGTTATGTTTTGTTTTGTCCTTTTATTTGGATCTGTGATTGTTGTAGAGGACTATGCAACAAATTGTAAAAAATCAATCATATTTTTTGCAAGTTGTGATATAAATGGTGGGTACACTGCCACTCATTGAATTAAAATGGCATGAGTGTGTAAAACTGACAACACTGTAGGTTCTATAAATTTGACAACAGATCAGTAGAAACAGAGACATACAGTACATAGTAGGATCGTTAGTAACCGCTTATTGATGCCAGTCTGTCACACGTCGGTGGGATTGATGTAGGTCATGCGGCTCAGTATGGGTTGTTTTCCAGTCCAGATACAGGTCAAAGATTTTATGACCCTAGTGCTGACCAGGTGTGATGGGGTGGGGTCACACCACAGACTTACAGGCAGAAATGTGAGAAACTGAGCTTCTAACACTTTGTAGCCTTAGTATGGGTGACAGTGCTGAGAACTTCATTTTGGACAACTTTAAAGTCGATTTTCTCAATATTTAGATTTTTTTTTTGCACCCTCAGATTCTAGATTTTCAAGTAGTTTTATCTTGGTCAAATATTGTCCTATCCGAACAAACCATACATACTGGAATCGATTTATCGACCTCGATATTTTGTGTCCAGGGTCACATATTGCATATCCAACTTGATTTCTGTCATTTGACAGATAATAACGCGTATTTTCTTATTAAACCACAACCTGGAGGAAACCGGAGGATTTGAGGAGAAAAACAAGAGATTTTTTTGCGTTCCAGTGAATGATTGAATATAGAATATAGAAAGTAGTTCGTTCTGTAGTACTATAAGGTCCCAAACGGGAAGTGCACACCCAGATAAAAACACACGTGGTACCGCTGTCCATGGATAAGGTTGCGATACAAATTACAAAACACATGTGACAGCCTGATATTTAATACAAATACCTCTGGTATTAGAACACATGGTGTGCGCCTTTCTTCAGTCTAATCTGCCTTCACTCATATTGCGACACCTTTGCCCTAAAAGGTGTTTACGTAAGTAAAGAGTGTACGTGATCAGTCTGGCTACTCGTATAAATTAGAGAAATAAACTAGCTTTCAGCATGTGAAAACTGCACTAGTGCACTCCATATTCTGTCTTTATATTTCAAAATCTCACTCTTTGCCTCATTTGTCTGACTGGCATGTGGTCTTGTCACAGGGGCCCCAGGTCATGTTCCCCATGTGCTGGGTCTTATTCCAGAGTTTTCTATGTGGCTGAGGTTTTCTGACCCTTCGACGAGAGTTTCCACCTCCGGATCCTCTGGAACGCCACATGTGATCATAATATTACAAGAGGCTTATGGTCTCAGCACACTCCTGTGCAAGGTGTCCACAATCCCTCACGCTTACAGGACCACTGGGAGAGCAACAGTGCCAAAGCTAGGCTTTCAAATGTCCCAGAACAGCTGCAGGTTTTAAGGTTTAAAACTATTTTGTAATATCATTCAAAGCTTCTTGCTCTAAAGACATGGCTTTTTTGTGAGCTTTTTTCCATAAACATCTAAAATTACAGTAAAGCAGAGAGTGTGTAAAGTGACAAACAAACATGTCTGGCACAAATGTATTCTGTGTTACATGTATGAACTAAATTATACAGAAGGAGGCACTGAAGATGCGTTTCTCTGCAAGATATATTTTCAGTGGCTTTTTTGAAAAAACAAATTTGGCAAATGACACGTTTAGATAAAGAACTTTTCCCTTTTATTTGCTATGAATTATTATTGTTTTAATTATACTTACATTATGAAGAAGAATAATTTTACAAATTGTACAAAGCACATTTCCTGTTTATAAACTATAAAGGGAAAATAATTAAACCTAAAATTGACTTTTTTGTATGTAGGCATGACACATTTGTGCTTTCCTTGCCTGAGAAATCATGGAAATGAACAGAATCCTTTAAAAGTTATGGAAACACCATGGAATACTATTTATTTTTTTCTGTAGTTATGCTCTGAAATTGCTAGAATTTGCTGTTTGTGTGAAAGATGTAAAATATGAAAATATAAGAATAGAAATATTCTGAAATTGCCAAAGACTCAATTCAAGATGTCAATGTAGTAGATTGAAACGGGGATATGAGAATATATTTTGACAGAAGACCGTACACATCCTCTCCTACACGCTTCTTAAAAACCTGTGTCATAGCGTACTAAATACAGCACTGCTGATATGTGTTTGTACTGGCACTTTATTCATGATCTCATCTGTAAACTAGACATTCATGGAACATTTATTGTTTTAAAACTCTGCTATCTTTCTGCAATAACACGTTCGCTCATTTCTGGTCAATAATTTGGGGACTTTTGGTCCGTTTTCACTCCACGCCCAGCGTTCTGTCCACTCCAGAGCGGACGAGAGCCCAGACACACAAATACAGCTCATCCAGTGACTCAGAGACAAACACTTGACCGCACACTTATGGACACAGTCATAATAAAACCATAAACTGGGATATTTAACCAACCGTGTTTGAAAGCAAGAAAGAAAATGACGCAGCTGTTATATGAGGTTAAAAAATAAGTATTTTTCAGATTGTTACAGGAAACAGTTTCTAAAATAACAGATACCAGTAAATTGTGGTATTCCTTCAAAATATCTTCCCTACACTTTAAACATATGAATTCTTGTTACATAATGCTATTGAGCCATTTCAGCATATCACCTCAAGGTTTTGATGCAATCTAAAGTAGGATGCTTTTGTAGTATTATCATCTTTATGCTTTTGTTATCTGCTCTCTCTCTCAGGTCCTCATAACCGTGTGTCGCGGTGTCCTCCTAATGAACATCAGTGTCTGGGATCAGACTTGTGTGTTCACATGAGCAAGCTGTGTAACGGCGTCCCCGACTGCACTGATGGAGGAGACGAGGGGGCGCACTGCAGAGGTAATGACGACAAACATTGCTTGGTTATAAATCGCTATATATAATTGCTATATGCTATACTGTATATAAATATTACTAGTATTAATAATATCAGTCTTTCTGTGGAAAATATTTACTGAAACAGATACTAGTTGAACTTCAAAGTTCAAATTTCCATGGAAATAAACCATTGGCCAAACAGCAAAAATTATACTTTAAAGGATTAGTTCACTTTCAAATAAAAATTTCCTTATCATTTACTCACCCCCAGGTCATCCAAGATGTTTACGTCTTTCTTTCTTCATTCGAAAAGAAATTAAGGTTTTTGATTGAAACATTCCAGGATTATTCTCCTTATAGTGGACTTCAACGGCTACCAAACGGTTGAAGGTCAAAATGACCGTTTCAGTGCAGCTTCAAAGGGCTCTACATGATATCAGACGAGGAATAAGGGTCTTATCTAGCGAAACGATCTGTCATTTTCAACAAAAAAAAAGTATATGCTTTATAAACAAAAATGCGTGCCTTGCACTGCTCTGCGAAGCGTCCATGACTCCACGTAATACGTAATTATGTTGAAAAGGTAATGTTATAATATTCCAGAAGATCACAAAGAACTTCAGGGTAACAAGGATCTACAGGCGTCTCTTGCATTGGATTCAGACAAACACTGAACATGAATGATGTGCACAGCAGGATACTCCAGCAAGGAGGAACTTTCCTCCAAGAAGAATAGTATTGCCTGTCTAAAAATTGCCAAATACCACAAGGATAAGCCAGAAAACTACTGGAAGTATTGATTTGTTAGTGGATGAGTCCAAAGTAAAACAGTTTGGTTAAGAAAAATTACATTTGGCAAAACCAACACGCCACATTCAATAACAGCAACCGCATCCCAACTGTAAAGCACAGGGATGGCGGTATAATTATTTGGTTTGTTTAATTATTTGCTTTCCTGCCTCTGGACCAGGACAGACTGCCATCATTGATGAAACTATGAATGCTTTGTTATCTGAGAAAATTCCGCTAGTGAAGGAGTAAGGAGGAACGGCCAAAAGAGTGATCCACAAGACCGATCCACATTTACTGGAAACTGTGTGATCACAACCCAAAATAAATAAACAAACAAATACAAATCTGCTGATTTCCCTCCAAAATGTACAATGTTTTATGACATTTTATATGCAGTAGTTGTAATTTTTTAAGATCTGACCTCAATACAGAGTTCTGGCATGAAACTCTAGATGGCGCAGTCCGATAGGTCTAACTCAATCTAACGTAATGACATCATTATCACATGGCACAGCTGATTGGTTCTCTCCTGTATTTGTAGCCAATGAGCTCGCTGCTCAACATTCAAATATATGACTAGAGCTTGCCGTAGCAGTGCAGCTTGCTTCAGAAACCCTCCACCTTCCCCAGCTCCACCTGTATATAGATCTGCTACGAAGTAATTCATGTACGCTATATGGGGGTCATATGCGTTGATGCGCAGCAGCAGTATTTCTTACATGCTCACAGCAGCATGTTGTGGATGTATTGGCAGTAGCAAGTCTCGGTACTTGCTCTACAGCAGCAGCAGCGTAGCAGATCTATTCCGCCAAGACCAAATACATTAACATTGTCATGTACATTACCATGCTAAACCCTTCCGAGAGTTGTCATGACAGAAATGTAGTTCAAATAGTGTATACAAGGAAAGGAAAATTCTTAATGGGTTTATATGCGATTAACCTTGTTTTACCTTTTGTCTATTTTAGCTTCACCCCCATATGTACACACATAGCTGTAGTCACTCTCTTTAGGCACTAGTGGGTAAACTCTAGTGAGGTGACACAAACCTGTCTGGACATAAACACACAGGCGTGTGTTTGTATGGTGTTTCAGGAGCATGAATTGACTGAGAGATGAGTGCAGACAATCTAGCCCTTGTAATGTTTGTGTGGCTGTACGTAATGATGCTGGAAAGCACTTTGGCCAATGGCAGTTGTTTTAAATGTGCTATAGAAATAAAAATTTGTATTGTTGTATTGTATTGTAATGCACACACACATCTCAGTAATCACCTTCTGTGTGAATAAGTATTAATATTAATAGATAATTTAGAATGACAACAATGTTGCATTTCTCAGTATGCACTTATGTCTTTAAAGTCCTGCACAATTGCAAACTCTAGTATGTGATGGCCAATTTTCATGACCTAATAAAATGGATTGCTAATATAATTTCATATTGTTTCTACATTATGAGTAGCTTTGTAAACTGTAGTTCCCATTCAGTCAGTCACGTTCTACGTTACGTCAGTGACTGACGAATTGGGATCTCGCCCGAGAGCCCAATCACCTTCGAGTGTTAACTAAACAAGCCAATGACTGTTGGCGTGCGTGTTTCGCCGCGCGGGTATAAAAGGAGAGCCCGTGCAAACGCACATCAGCTTTTCGCTTCGGAGCCGAGCCTTCTACAGGACGAATCGCCGCGAGTGTTCGAGAGAAACAGCTGGCGTTGGTGTGACGGCGTATCAGCGGGGGTTGCCATTCAGGCTGCTGAAATCTCGGCGGGCTGCAGCTTTCATTCTGTGGTCTTGCCGCGACCTCCCCTGGGCGCTTCAGCGCTCTCTCTAAAAGAGTGTTTCCAAAAATTCTAAAAGAGCTATTTCTAAAAGAGCTTCACGAGCGACGGGCGTCTTTTAAAGATGGCTTCCCGCTCGTGCGTTTCTGGATGTGGTCGTTTCTTGCCTCCCCCTACCCAACCCCAGTCAACACCGCAGCACACCCCAAAATCTGATGGTCATGATCACTGCCTTTCGTGCTTGGGCTTACAGCACGCTGAGGCAGCGCTCATGGATGATTCATGTTATCATTGCGGGAACATGACCATCGCGACGTTGCGGTCTAGATACCTCCTCATTAAACGGGGGGGTATCCCCCTTGCCATGCCCCGCTCTAGCTCCTCTGGTTCTCGGAGGGCTACTTCGGTTCATGGTCAGGGAGAACTGAGGGTTACAGTGAGAGCTTCCCCGTCGAGTACGTCTCCGCGGGCCTCTCATTCCTCAAGCATGTCGCACCACCTGGTGCTTCCGGACGAGTGTGCTGGGTCCTCGGACAGGGCGGGGTCCAGCATCTTGTGAGGGGCACAGGCAGAGGACAGGATGTCAATCGCTGCATCAGAGGGCAAGCTCTAGAGATGAGGATTCGGCTGCGCTGCCACCGTCAGGTAGAGTGGCGTTGCCCGAGTCAGATCCAGAGCTGACCGCTATGCTTTCCCGGGCCGCTGAGAGCGTCGGGCTGCACTGGAGGCCTCCGCCTTCTCCCGAACGCTCGAGGCTGGATGATTGGTTCCTGGGGGCGCAGGCCGGGCGTCGGCAGCCGCCTCCGGTTCCATTCTTCCCGGAAGTGCATGAGGAGGTTACTAAGTCTTGGAAGGCAACTTTTTCTGCCCGAAACAGACTTGGTGCCTCCTCCGTTCTCACCACCCTCGACGGTGGGGCGGCCAAAGGGTATGTGGACATCCCCCCAGTCAAGCGCGCTATTGCTATGCAGTTCTGCCCGCAAAGCGCCGCCGCCTGGAGAGGTAGTCCACGCCTTCCGTCCAGGGCCTGTAAGTTCTCATCCGCTCTGACGGCTAAGGCTTACAGTGCTGCTGGACAGGCCGCTTCCGCCCTGCACGCCATGGCCCTCCTGCAAGTCCACCAGGCCAAGGCGTTGAAGCAGTTGCACGAGGGTGGTGCTGACCCAGGTGTGCTGCAGGAACTGCGCACGGCGACGGACCTCGCGCTTTGGGGCGACGAAAGTCACGGCGCGGGCCATGGGTCAGACGATGTCCACATTGGTGGTCCAGCAGAGCGCCACCTATGGCTGACCTTGGCGGATATGAGGGAGGACGACAAGCATCGCTTCCTTGACTCCCCGATCTCCCAGGCCGGCCTAATCGGCGAAGCGGTGGAGGGCTTTGCCCAACAGTTCTCCGCCGCGCAGAAGCAGACGGAGGCGTTTCGACACATCCTGCCCCGGCGGTCTGCTGCTGTCCGCACCCCACCGCCGGCTGCAGCCCCTCTGTCTGCTCGTCGCCGAGGGCGCCCTCCTGCGGCCTCCACCTCCGCAAACCGGCGCAACCCGCCTCCGCCCCTGCCAAGCCCGTAAAGCAGGCGGCGTCCCTGAGACGGGAGACCCGGAGCTCTTGGATCCTGCTCTTCAGGAGATGGTGACCGCACCACTCCTTCCCCCGGAGGAGGGCCGGGTGGAGAATCCTATGTTCCCGTTTATTTTTGTTCCGCCACTGGCTACCCAGCCAGTGGTACCCAAAACTTCAATAAAAGAGCAGTTTCCTTTGCCTCCGGGTCCCAAGAGGGTGTGGACGTCGGTGCACGAGACCCAGTCTCCACTCTGCCGGCCCCCTCTCCCTTCGCTAGTGGGCAGCAGGGTTCAGTTCAAGGACGCTATGTCTCCTCACGAGCCCCCTGCTCAGCCGTGGAGCCAGGTAAGTGGCGCACCACGCACTCAGACCCCACCCTGGGAAGCACGCCTCCCGGTTTGGGTTCCTGTGTTCCACTTCGCTGCCCCACTGCGGGTACGTCGGTGGTCTCCCTAGTCACGCTAGTTCGGTCGCTGGGGGCCTGGTTAGCTCTCCCCAGGCCGTCTCGCTGGCTCCTTAGAACCATCAGACTCGGCTACGCGATTAAATTCGCCCGGCGCCCTCCCAAGTTCAAGGACGTCCACTTTACTTCAGTGAAAGCAGAAGATGCCCCTGTCTTTCGTGCAGAGATCGCAGTCCTACTGGCAAAGGATGCGATACAGCCGGTCCCTCCAGCCGAGATGAGGTCGGGGTTTTACAGCCCATACTTCATCGTACCCAAGAAAGGCAGTGGGTTACGACCAATCCTGGACCTGCGCGTACTGAACCGGGCCCTTCACAAGCTTCCGTTCAGGATGTTGATGCAGAAACGCGTCTTTCAATGCGTCCGTCCTTTCGATTGGTTCGCGATCGACCTCAGGACGCGTAAGTCATGTACGATTTCTACCTCGACACAGACCGTTTCTCCGCTTTGCGTTCGAAGTGCGAGCATATCAGTACAAGGTCCTCCCTTTCGGGCTATCCCTGTCGCCTCGTGTCCTCACCAAGGTCGTGGAGGCAGCCCTCGGTCCATTGAGGGAAGCGGGCATTCGCGCTCTCAACTACCTCGACGACTGGCTCAAATTGGCCCAGTCCCGAGCGCAGTTGTGCGAACACAGGGATATGGTGCTCAGTCACCTCAGCCGATTGGGGCTTCGGGTCAACTGGGAAAAGAGCAAACTCTCCCCGGTGCAGAGGATCTCTTTTCTCGGCATGGAGATGGACTCGGTTTCAAACCTATCAGCACGTCTCTCAGTAGAGCAGGCACAGTCGATGCTGAACTGCCTGGGGACCTTCCAGTGCAAGACGGCGGTTCCACTAAAATAGTTTCAGAGGCTCCTGGGGCATATGGCATCCGCAGCCGCTGTCACGCCGCTCGGTTTGCTTCATATGAGACCGCTTCAGCACAGGCTCCATGGCCGAGTCCCGAGGTGGGCATGGCGACACGGCACTTACCGGGTTTCTGCTACCCCGTTCTGCCGTCAGACCCTCAGCCCGTGGACAGATCTTGCCTTTCTTCGGACAAGGGTGTCCCTGGGGCAAGTATCCAGGCATGTTGTTGTGTCAACAGATGCCTCTGCCAGGGGCTGGGGTGCCATGTGCAATGGGAATGCAGCTGCGGGCTCTGGTCGGGGCCCCGACTGCAGTGGATATCAAATGCCTCGAGTTGCAAGCAGTATGGCTGGCTCTGCGCCGCTTCAAAGCGCTGCTACACGACAAGCACGTACTGATCCGTACGGACAGCACTGCGACCGTTGCACACATCAACCACCAGGGCGGTCTACGCACCCGTCGCATGTCGCAACTCGCCCGCCATCGCCTCCTCTGGAGTCAGAAGCATCTGAGTTCGCTTCGCGCCGTTCACATCCCAGGCGAGCTCAATCGTGCAGCCGACGAGCTCTCACGTCAGCCCGCCCTTCCGGGAGAATGGCGACTCCACTCCGAGACAGTCCAGCTGATTTGGAGAAGCTTTGGGGACGCTCAGGTAGACCTGCTTGCCTCCCCGGACACGTCCCATTGCCATTTGTTTTACTCCCTGGCCGGCGGGACCCTCGGCACGGACGCACTGGCGTGCAGCTGGCCTCTGGGCCTACGCTTTTCCCCCAGTGAGCCTTCTCGCACAGAAACTGTGCAAGGTCAGGGAGGACGAGGAAAAGGTCCTGCTGGTGGCACCCTATTGGCCTAACCGGACCTGGTTCCCGGAACTAATGCTCCTCGCGACAGCCCATCCTTGGCCGATTCCTCTGAGGAGGGATCTCCTTTATCAGAGAGGGGGCACCCTCTGGCACACGCGTCCAGACTGTGAAATCTCACTATGGTACATGGAAGGGACGCGGCAGGTTCTAGGGGGCTACCTCCAGCAGAGTAGTAAACCAACAGCTTCAGATAGAGCCCTGTTAAACCAGACACACTTAAAGGCTGAAGTGGAACTGTCGTCGGGTTTGGTGCGCTTCCGCAGGGACGACCCCCGTAGATGCACGATCGCAGTAGTGCTTTCTTTGCTGCAGATGGGTGAGTGAGGCTGTCTCCCTCCACCCTGAATGTGTATGTTGCCACCATTGCCGCGCATCACGATGCAGTAGACGGTTAGTCTTTGGGGAAGCACGACTTGGTCATCAGGTTTCTCAGAAGGGCAAGGAGGTTAAATCCTCCGCGCCCTCACCTGTTACCCTCTTGGGATCTCCCCTCGGTCCTGACGGCCCTGAAGGAGGAGCCCTTCGAGCCTCTGCAGTCAGTAGAGTTTAAGTTTCTGTCATTAAAGACAGCGCTCCTCCCCGCATTGGCCTCGGTCAAGAGGGTAAGGGACCTGCAGGCATTTTCGGTCGACGATTCGTGCCTAGAATTCGGAACGGGTAACTCTCACGTTGTCCTGAGACCCCGGCCCGGATATGTGCCCAAAGTTCCCACCACGCCTTTCAGGGATCAGGTGGTGAACTTGCAAGCGCTGCCCCGGGAGGAGGCAGACCCAGCCATCGCTCTGCTCTGTCCCGTTCGCGCTCTGCACATTTACGTGGACCGTACGCGGAGCTTCAGGACCTCAGACCAGCTCTTTGTCTGCTTTGGAGGTCAGCAGAAGGGAAAGGCTGTCTCCAAACAAAGACTTGCCCACTGGTTAGTGGAGGCTATAGTCTTGGCATACCAGGCCTAACGTTTACCATGCCCCCTCGGAGTGAGAGCTCACTCTACGAGAGGAGTGGCATCTTCTTGGGCATTGGCGCGGGGCGCCTCGATAGCAGACATCTGTAGAGCTGCCGGCTGGGCGACTCCTAACACGTTTGCGAGATTCTATAATCTCCGTGTAGAGCCAGTGTCCTCTCGTGTACTCACCTCAGGTAGGCAGTAACACCGGACCTGCTCGGTGTCGATCACGCTTGCTGCGCCATTCCCCTCTACGGACCGGATACGTGCGCTTTTTGCTCCTCAGTTCAGTTCCCCATGGTGAACCCTTTTGGAGTTCCTCCCGCACCCTCGGCGGTTAGGCGTGGCGGAGTGCCAGATGCCAGGCTCAGCACTTGTGTGCATGCCCAAGGTCAGCCCTTGTGCTTGGCTAGGTGCCCGTGTGTAGTGATTCCCCCTTCGGGTGATCCCACATGTGTATTCTTCCACGGTACGGCTCCCCTCACGGTAAGCCCGTGTCTTTCCCTGGCAGTCGTTCACTGCCATCTCTGCAGTGTAGTGATCTCACCCCAGGTGGGTTGAGCCTACCGCAGAGACTTCCATATGTAGTACTGCCCTGGGCCAGTCCATATGTGTAATTCCACATGATACCTCCTATGTGCGGGATGTGGCTTCCGTAGCATCCCAACTGGGTACGCTTTCCCAGTGTTATCCAATGTACCGCTGTATGGAACAGCAGTGGCGGACATACATGAAATAACCCCCATATAGCATACATGAATCACCTCGTAGCAGATATACACAGGTGGAGCTGGGGAAGGTGGAGGGTTTCTGAAGCAAGCTGCAACTGCTATGGCAAGCACTAGTCATATATTTGAATGTTGAGCAGCGAACTCATTGGCTACCGATACAGGAGAGAACCAATCAGCTGTGCCATTTGATAATGATGTCATTAGGTCAGACTGAGTTAGAGCTATCGGACTGCGCTGTCTAGAGTTTCATGCCAGAACACTGTATTTGTACGTAATGTGGAAAAAATATTTAGCGTGACCAACAAGGTTTTTTTTTTCATTTAACGTTTATGCATTTGACCAACACTTTTAATCAAAGCTAAATGTGAAACAGTTTTGAAAATATTCACATCACCTGGAAATCGAAATTCTGTTTTTGGCATTAGTGCTATGCTCTACGGTTTGAGCATGAGGACCATTTTTGATTTTGGTGGATATTTGGTGGGTATATAAAGAACTGAATGATAAATTCTGATATATGGATGTTTATTGTACACAAATGTTGTGTCGTCATTTTGAGAAAGGTGAAACACAGAACTATTTCACTTCATTTTGGGATGTAACCGTTGTGAAAAGTGTTTTAACCCATCAGAGTACTTGTGTGTTACCATAGTGTGGTGAAATGTGAAGTTAAGGCAAAATCCCTGTCAAATTTCCACTCAATCCTCTTAAGGATTAGAACTTACTTAACATGCTCAACATTGCATGCTTGCACTCATCCACACACATACCTACACAAAAATCAAAACACACACTCACATTCTTTATGCTGTGATTGTATATCGACACAGAATGTGTGTGTTGTTAGCACTGTCCCAAAACCTAGTGAGCTACCTCATTGCCTACCAACACAGGCAGTTGTCTTTTAAGGCAGCATCCCAACTGAAACAGAACCTCAAAAGTGACTGATTTGGAACCCTGTTGGTAGGCAGCAGCTCCATGTGCCACACAAATATAGAGCTTGATTTGCTGTCAGTTTCCACAGAGTCTACCATTAGCATATAAAGGATATGTTTGGAAATTTTGGAACAGTGTTCATGTCAGAAGTGGGCTTTTGATGCCTTAAAATGCTTCATACATAGACAGAGCACACTGTTTTTGGACAGAGCATATGATCGCACTGACAAATCCACTAAGCTGTCTACATAATGAGCTGTTAGTATATTAGCTGCGAGCTGCTGCAGTTCATCTAGAGGCTCATTTGTTTCTGACTGAATGCTTATGATTGCGGCGTCCCCTGAGCTCTGGGACAGGTGCGTGTATGTGTGTGTGTGTGTGTTTAACATCACTCCTGTTCACTGCCTGCTGATGCACCAGGTGCTGTTATTTCATTTCAGTCACTCTGTGGTTTGTCAAATCGGTCAAAGATGCCATTTCGTGGAAAACAGGATTTTTCTTACTGTGTTTACATAAAATACTTCAAAGTTTTGTGCAGGCATACTCATCCTCAACATTCATAGCCAAAAATTCTAGTTCAGCCAGACCATTTGTTAAAACCATGGGCTTATTTAGCCCACATTTACAACACCCATTTAGTGTTTAGCAGCTCTATCTTATCTTTGTTTAAGAAAAGTCTGTAAAAAAAATAGGGCCTAATGTACCATGTTAATATGATGATATGTATTGATTTTTACATGTTTTACCTGTATTTTGAATTATGCGTTGCATTGTGTTGTGTTTTGGGGTAAAAAGAAATGTCTGTAAACCTAATGGATAATGTCCTGGCAGAAAATTACCAGTACCATTTCTGTTTATCTACAGATTTTTTTTGTTCTTACCATGCTAATTAACTACAATGGCATATTTATTCAGTATAGAAGTCTTAAAGGTACAGTAGGTACAGCCTGGTTAATTCTAAGACATCTTTAGTCAAAAAGACATCCAAGTTCACTTGACCAAGAACAGATAGATTTTTATTTTTCAAAATACCTAAAGAAGTCTTTATAAATTGTATGTATACAGTAGTTAGATGTTTTGCATATTTAAAATGGGGAAAAAATGTGGCTGATAAAACAAAAAATATAAAATCAAATACAAGAGTGCACTTTGGTGAATTACTGTATATTAGATGTTAGCGTGATTCCAGTGCCTTTAGTCTAGCATTGTCATTTAGTATGTGATGCAATTCTGTTATTACATTAAGTAAAAACAAAACTTATGAGATTTTGTATATCATATTCTTTTATGTGATATGTGTCATTTGCTTTTTAGACGCATGTGATATATTTTTTGTTGTTGTTTTGAACTTTGCGGTCTTCATGAAGTCTCTGTAGTGAGTGTTGATGGTTAGTGTGAGTCAGTCTGTTTGGTAATGGATTGTTGTGTTGTTTGACCTCTAGCCATCCTCTGCTCTGATCTCTGTAGAACTGGCCCTCAACTGTACTCTCACTGGTTGCCAGGACAACTGTGCTGTCACACGCACCGGCGCCATGTGCTACTGCAAGAGCGGCTACGAGATCAGCCAAGACGGAAAGACCTGTAAAGGTCGGTTGCATTTACACACACTTTCATGAGTATAGACTCCTATGAATGCAACAATATAGACTTACAGCGGAGAGAGATAGAGGATTATTTTGATTGTATAATCAATATGAATACTTAAAAAGATGAACAACAGCATAATTTTAAATCAGGTATCTTGCAAGGAGAAAGTACAGTCAGCTGGTCATTGTCACAAAATATTATGACTGATTATACATTATTATGCATATTACAATGATACTTAACAAATAATTACATAAATGTACAATTATTTTATTGCTTAATATGAGCTAACATAAGCAAATTACTTGATGCTTATGTCATGCCACCCTGGTTTCATTTGTTAACAATGATTAACTGAATTAGTTGACGTGAACTAATGATGAACAATACTTCTACAGCATTTTTTCCTTATTTTCCAGTAAAAAGTTCACATATCCCTAAAACAAGTTTTATTGTAGAGACAAAACTGTTAGAAAATAAGACACTTTTTTAGCCCATTAGCAATTTTTTTCTTATACTAATTGCATTGTAAATCTAGTATATGGTTCTGTTACTACACTGAGTAAAAACATATGAGATTTCCTATATCAAATGCTTTCATTTGCTATATTTCATTTGCTTTTAGAGTCCTTTTTTAACTCTGCAGTCTTCATAAAATCTCTTTTGGGAGTGTTAGCTAAGATATCTAAGACAGATCTCTTTATCTTGATATACTAACATTGTTTTGCTTCTCTGAAAGTAGTTTTTAAGGGTGCTTAAATATTAATTAGAAACAAGGCCAAAACATTATTAATAATATTATAATATATATATATCTATATATATTACAATATATATATACATGGTTGAAAAAGGGTGGCCCCCTTCCTGATTCATTTTTTTTTTGATGTTTGTCACACTTTTAATGTTTCAGATCATCAAACTATTTTAAATATTAGTCAAAGATAACACAACATGCAGTTTTTTTAATGAAGGTTTTTATTATTAAGGGAAAAAAAAATCCAAAACTACATGGCCCTGTGAGAAGAAGTGTTTGCCCCCCTGTTAAAACTGAGGTTTATCACACCTGAGTTCAATTTCTCAAGCCACACCCAGACCTGATTACTGCCAAACCTGTTGAATCAAGAAATCACTTAAATAGGACCTGCCTGACAAAGTGAGTAGACCAAAAGATCCTCAAAAGCTAAAAAATCATGCAGAGATCCAAAGAAATTCAAAAATAAATGAGAAAGAAAGTAATTGATATCTATCAGTCTGGAAAAGGTTATAAAACCATTTCTAAAGCTTTGGGACTCCAGCGAACCACAGAGAGAGCCATTATTCACAAATGGCAAAACCATGGAACAGTGGAGAACCTTCCCAGAAGTGGCCGGCCGACCAAAATTACCCCAAAAACACAGCGACGACTCATCCAAGAGGTCAAAAAAGACCCCACAACAACATCCAAAGAATTGCAGGCCTCACTTGCCTCAGTTAAGGTCAGGGTTCATGACTCCACCATAAGAAAAAGACTAGTCAAAAATGGTCTGCATGGCAGAGTTCAAAGACAAAAACCGCTGCTGAGCAAAAATAACAAAAGCTTGTCTCAGTTTTGCCAGAAAACATATTGATGATCCCCAAGACTTTTGGGAAAAATACTCTGTGGACTGACGAGACAAAAGTTGAAATTTTGTGTGTGTGTGTCCCATTACGTCTGGCGTATAAGTAACACTGCATTTCAGAAAAAGAGCATCATACTAACAGTAAAATATGGTGGTGGTTTTGTGATGGTCTGGGGCTGTTTTGCTGTTTCAGGACCTGGAAGACTTGCTGTGAGAAATGGAACCATGAATTCTGCTGTTTACAAAAAATCCTGAAGGAGAATGTCCGGCCATCGGTTCGTGACCTCAAGCTGAAGCGAACTTGGGTTCTGCAGCAGGACAATGATCCAAACCACACCAGCAAGTCCACCTCTGAATGAAAATTAAGGTTTTGGAGTGGCCAAGCCAAAGTCCAGACTTAAATCCTATTGAGATGCTGTAGCATGACCTTAAAAAGGTGGTTCATGCTCAAACCCTCCAATGTGGCTGAATACAACAATTCTGGCATTAGATGTGGTGGACCCCAACCGTTCCATCCACAGGATGTAACAGACGCATTGCAAGTTATCGCAAACGCTTGATTGCAGTTGTTGCGGCTAAGGGTGGCCCAACCAGTTATTTGGTTTAGGGGGCAAACACTTTTTCACCCAGGGCCATGTAGTTTTGGATTTTGTTTCCCCTTAATAATAAAAACCTTCATTTAAAAACTGCATGTTGGTTTGTTCACTTGTTATCTTTTACTAATATTTAAATTTGTTTGATGATCTGAAACATTAAAGTGTGACAAACATGCAAAAAAATAAGAAATCAGGAAGGGAGCCAACACTTTTTCACACCACTGTATATACATATATGTTAATCTTTTATTGTGTCTGTGTGGGTTCAGATTTTGATGAGTGTACGGTGTATGGCACTGCAGGCAGCCGGCACAAAACACGACGGCCGTACACCTGCTCCTGTGTGGAAGGTTATCTCGTTCAACCAGACAACCGCTCCTGCAAGGCCAAGAACGGTAAGACAAACATAACAGGCCAAGATAAGATAAAATAAAGCTTCTCCGTTTCTGTTTCCCTCACATATATGTATCCGCACCAGCCAACACTTTAATTCATTACTATTGGCTGAACTGTTATTATATTTGCGATGAACCAGATGTCTTTCTCTTGCTGTAGTGCCTGTGGATCGTCTCCCTGTCTTGCTGATCGCGAACTCTCAGAACATCCAGATCACGTCTCTGAGTGGCTCCAGCAGCCCATCACTCTACATAAGCACAAAACAGACCACAGCCATGGACTTCCTGTACGCGCAGGAAACAGTGTGCTGGATTAATGTGGGCGACTCCCCCGCGGGCACACGACTGAAGTGTGCTAAGATAACAGGCCTCAAGAGCTTCACAGATGAGAGAACCATCAACATCTCCCTCAGCTTACACCGTAAGTCATGCTGCTCTGATTTCACAATACAAACCACATTCCTCACTCAGGGTTGTTATAATTAAGGAAATTCATGCAAATCTTAGAGATGTTGCCACAATTTAGTCTGTCTCAGTTTGTTCTGTTTCTTCACGTCATTCCAGACAGACTGGATGATGATCAGATCTCTGTGTGCAGCACTGGCTGTTGTCAGACTCCTTGTGCCAATTAATGGCAAAAATGAATTTTTGGAAATGTAAACCGATATTTCCTACTGACACACTACAGCAAAAGATATAAATAACTGACTTAAAATCATTTTTTAGCTTGTGAAAATACTAGTGTTCTAATAATTTTGGCCACCAATGAATACCATAAACAGTGTATTTTCTAAAATATACCCATCCCGTGCTGCATGTGTCATCCTTACTGTTTTATTTAGCCTTAAAGGAATAGCTAAATATTTCTTTCCCTCCGATGAAAGTCCATTCCACCAAAGCTTCCAAGTTTAAAAAGTTCATAAAGAGATTGTAAAAGTAATCTAAATCCAAATAGCTTTATATAATTTAATTTAGGTTTTTATTCACAAATAAACATTGATCAATGCACATGCATAGGCTGCGTCAAACATGGTAAACAGACATGCTTGCTTTAACTAAGTATGGTTAATCTTCCATTGACCATATTTGATGTGCCCTATAAACCACTCAATTCATATAGATTACGTTTACAATGTCATTATGTACTTTTAAGTAGGGATGCATGATATTTCGGAACGATATCAGCTTAAAATGGTGATATTGGCTTAAAATATAAACACAGACAATGGCCCGATATGAATTTTGTTTACGTTTTATATTATAATTTTTTTCAAATGGGGTACGAAAGTGAAATACCAGGAGTTCTAAAATATTTTCTGCAAAATTCTTTATCTCACCCTTCCCTTCTTCCCCTCCCTGGTGAGAGGAAGCAGATATTCCACTTGCTATACATAACTGTTAAATCTTCAAATAGAATACCACTGCATTTGTCTGAGAGTTTTTAGCTTTCAGTGTACTCTCATTATAAAACTTCATTAAATGTTTATTTAATTCTAACAAATACATTCTTGTTAAAAACTAACCAAAATTAAAAAAAAAAAAATTGTTTAGAATCTCTGCAGCGGAGACATTTGGTGTTGTTTCCAAAAAATGGACATATATGGTATCGGTTATCGGCATATCAGATTATCAGAAAGAAAAAATCCATATTGTGCTCCCTGTCATGCACCTTTAGCATGGGCCGTGTTTGAGCATGTGTGCAAAAAATACCAATAAAATTGGCTGACAGTAGTCGCATGACAGAATATGATGTGCTGGCAATGCCATAAAAGGGCATCTACATCATGGAACCCCCAGATTATAATTGTCTGAAGGGAGCGTGTGCGACGTGCCTGAAGTACGCAACATGACGATACGTCTGGTTCCACTCTCAGGGAACGAGGTACATGGTAAATCGAGGTTACCGTCAAAGTAGAAATTTACGCGCGTAGATGATATGCTAGGAAGTGAATACCCATGCTTCATACTGAACCAACTGCCTAACCCACTGTGTGTGTATAAGTGAAACCAAATGAGACTGGCCGTGGATAAAAAAATGCCATTACTGTGACACGTAGTGATTTGGAGCTATAGGCCAAGCTTGACACAGATTTACCCCAGATGCCAACCTGGGGTTTGAAGTCATCCAGGTTGTCCATAACTGTTACGCACTGGAAAAGGGGGAGTTAACTGTTATCCACCTATTATCCAACCTTCTCAAACTCTGGTACCAGCTCCAAGGGTTAACCTAATGAACAGTTGAACGCATATACCTGAAGCCGGGCTCACATACAGGAGTTTAAAATCCTAACCGATTAGGAAAATATGCGTTGCAGCGCCCACATAAGGTAACCTCAAATCTTAAACATGCACACACTACAAGATTTGAAAATCGTGGAGCATCACACACTACAAGATATTATTAAGATTATCATGCAGGAGGGATCGCCCCACGTGATCTCACGCAGAAGATCGTCACTGATATTTCAGTGATGTTTACACATGTTAGCTAGCATGCTAGTAGCTTTCTGCACTCACCCGGTACATTCAAAACTGATTTCACCCATGCTTCTCTTTCTCCTTATGGTTGTTATACGTTTTTGACACATTATACAGACAGTTGTGTTACTACAAAACTATAACCACTATCCAACGGAGCCGTACAGCAGCTGTTTTGCGGTCGTGCATTGGCTGTGAAAGTACTGATGTAATCATATAGCCGTCATCATCCCGATTTAAATCCTAAATATCAAACATGTTTGATATTATTTGGGGTGGTAAGATTCGATCGGTGAATGCCTAACATTACCAGATAATTCACGCCGAACATCGGGACCGATCGAGGTGCTCGCCAAGATTTGTTCTCTGATTCTTGGGAAGGGGAAATCAGGGCTAAATCGGGCTAAATATCCTGTAGTGTGAGCCAGGCTTTATGTGGTGGAGGTTACCCTCCAAGACCCTCACAAGGAAAAAGGCCTCAATCGAATGGGGCACAATATTGGCAAACACCCATTCCCATGATTTAACATTGCCTTGTGAGTCACCAGATGTAACAGCCTCCGTAGCTATATGGGTAGGATACATCCCAGCAGAGGGATCACACCAGCATCTACATGCATCACCACTAGGTGGATGCCAAAAAAAGGGAAAGCAGGCACAAGCTGCCTATAATCCCAATTGCTTGAAAGGTGCATCACTACTACCTCTACCTTCCCCAACAGCAAGAATGTGGCCTGAGTGAGGCGGTGGGAGGCAACTAAATTAATATTCTGTTTGGAATCTCTCTGTAAAGAATATCTCCATAACATACCACCTCAGCCTGGAAAATAATACTGCAGGTATGGGAATAAGAGGGAAAACGTGAGTGCCAAATTCGGCTACATCCTCAAGCAGCATAACGGCTGCAAGAGTAATAACAAAAACAGAGAGAGCAGCACTCAACCTCAATCTGTGAAAGTGACATGGGAGAGAGCCATGCTCAACCTCAACCAGTACATATAATCATATCATCAACCAGCATATATAAATATACTGTATATAATGCTGTGAGCAAAATAGGGAGAGAGCACAGCTCAACCTCAACCGAAATATGTAATCATATACCAACCAGCATATAAATCTATATGCAATGCTATGAGAAATTACAGGAGAGAGCATCACTCAACCTCGACCAGCATACATTATATTGTATTGGATATTGACATTTAGCTTATAAATCCATGTAGGCATATTGAACAGGTTACCACTTTTATTATTCTGATGCTATGTAAACTACATTTTCTTTATTTTAAGGTAATATAACATATGATTCATATTATATAAATAATACTGCACACCTGTTAAATGTGTAAAAATCTACAATATGGTATAATACTGTGTGGCATAGTAAACATAAGCACAGGCTTGACATTTATGACATACAAATGCATGTAACTTCATAAGTAGGCTATTAAATTTGCTTCTGTGAAAATGAATTATTTAAACTAGTTTTTTTTTTTTTTTTTTTTTTTTTCTTCGCCGACTGCAGCCCAAATATAACCCATTGGCAAGGCAAAGCTGACTGCTATTTGCGAAAATGCGCTTGAGTTAGTTTGATAACTTGTGGTTAAAGCACCACTCAAGCGGGAAAAAGCTGCAAATGCATCTTGCAAATGCGGTGGTGGCAGTACCTGAAATGGTAAAAAAGCTCATTCTGGTTGAGTACCATATGTAAAGCCGTGTTAGAATGAGCACAAATAAAAATGGAGAGATGGTCGCACAACCTTGACTAGTACATAAAATTGCACTATCAACGAGCATATAGCTTTATGTACAACTTCTGTGAGAATGAGAAATAAAAGGGAGAGAGCACCGCTCAACCTTACCCTATAAAATGATGTCCTTAACCAGAATATATGTCTATATGTAATGCAGTGAGAGTGAGAAATTAAAGGAGAGTGAGCATCACTTAACCTCAACCAGTACATAAAATCAAATCATCAACCAGTGTACACATACCTAAATAAATATATGTGCACACTGAAAATACAATTTTTTTTATTACAGTATTTTTTTGTTATTTAAAGAGTGTGTTAGTAATATGTGCCTATAGGTGGGTCCACAACGCGCATACACTCTGCTTATTGCACACACAGTGACCCGCAGCAGCACACAAACATGCCAAATATTAAAAATTAAAGGATTACAATGTAAAAGACTATTATTGTGTAGGCTACATAAATATAAAAATGCCTACATGTCATAATGGATAGTTATAACATGTATCAGAATTAGGCTACCTCGCACACGAGCAGCTCTGTTTCCTCTCTGGAGACTTGTCCAGTCTTTCCGCTTGCAAATTCCGCCATGTAAATAGCAAATCCGCCATGGAGCGAGCGCAACTGTCTCTTAAAGGGAATGGGAGATTAGACTCTTATTGGTTTATTGCACGTTACGCCCAAAAAACACCCATTACTCATTAAGAGAATAGGGACAACCCTTTTAGACCATGCGCCAGGCGTGCAGAACATTTTTCCCGTCGTTAAACTAGCAAAAGGGGATTTGGACATGCCCCAAGTGCACCTGCGCCTTGCACTTTAGACCATGCGCTTAGATCGTTAAAATAGGGTCCTAAAAGGGAGAAAGCACCACTTAACATTGACCAGTACAATAAATCGCATTCTCAAACAGAATACATCTATAAGTGCAAAGCTGTGAGAACGGCTAAATAAAATCAATACTGCTTTCCATGGGCATTACTAGTACAATAAATGCATCACTGACCTGTATGGTGCAGTCAGTGTTACTTCAGCACATTTAGCAGCTAGCAGAACTGGGGTGTTTCCCAAAAGCAACTATGGTCGCAAGTTCCATCCTTACCAATCGAGCTCAATGGAACTAATGACCATAGTTAGCTAACGATGCTTTTGGGAAACGCACCCCTGAACTGCAGGTGGTTAATGAATAAGATGCCTTTTTCACACAGAAATTCCATGCACAAACTGCTTAGTTAATTCACCTCTGAGTTCTATGAAAGAGATGAATGAATGAAAGAGAGCAGAGTTGTGAGAAATAGATTGAAAGATTTCATAGGGAAGAGAACAGAACAAGTTTGTATTGTTTGGGAAATAACCAGCAGCTGGGATTGAAAATGAGAAATAGAAAAGATCAGAACACCATCAGAAATAGAAAGATGACCTGTGTTCCATATGCAAAAATATTTCACATGCAAAGATGTTACCCAGTCATAGGAAATGGCATTTACATTGAAGTCTTAAAGGAGACCCACCCATTTATTAAATAGTGTTTGAATCAGAGGGCAAAAATAAAAATGGCCTTTATTTCTAATTAATGGCCGTTTTTGATGTAAAAATCAAACAATTTAATGCAATTCAGGAAACAAAAAATAAAGAATGCATTTCATGACATATACTTGTAATAGATTTTTATTAGACTTAAACCAATGAGACCTGGAGAGAGCCTTTTGTTCATTTGTTTTTTCTTCTTCTGTTAAATTAAAAATCCCCCATCTTAACGATACAGTTTTATGCTAGACCTATGTGTGTGACAAAAAGTACAATTAAAAATTGCACATGATGCCGTCTTAAGGTTTTAAACAAGAATATATCAAATAAAATATAATGATAATGATAGTACTCATCATCATCATTTCTATCATAATTATCATATTTTATCATTATTTTATAAATTGAATAATACAAATTGTAGAAGTGTCACATATATACTTAAAAATGAAAATGTATGCAATCAGTATGAATAAATTGACATTATCATTCATTATCACTTAAATAAAAAAGTTCATTCCTGATTTAATCACTTATTACAAAATAATTTTAAATGTTTTACCACTCTATAATCACCGCTACATGAATATTAACGTATAGGAACAACTCAAGAAACGTTTTTGCTGTCAGGTGGTAACAAGGATCTTCTGAGCAGCCGATTCCTGCACTTATTCGTCACAAGGTGTGGCTATTAGTGACAAGTGAGTGCGAATTCTAAGGCAGCGCTTCCTGAATCCTCTTGTAATCCCAGAATGCATTGCAACTTGTGTAGTGAAAATAAATCTGTTTGCATAGACGTATTAGTCCACTAAAACACTCTTTTACTCTTATTTTTTTCTGTTTTGGGCCTGCTTTCTCGGTCATCTTCTATAGTTGGAACACTAGATTCGACAGAAAATATCTCTGCTGACCTGGAGTGCATATTTTGGGTCTTACAACAACTCTGGCACTCAGTTACCGGCCAGATGGAAATTTAGGCCTGAAATGTACTCTACGCAAGTATGTAGACATGCAGAGTGTTTGTGTTCACATACTTTCTTAGATTTCTTTCTTAGTTTCAGACCTGTCTCTCGGTGAGTTTGTGTAAAATGTTTTCAGGTTTAAGTGCTGGTTAGTTTGAAAGCAGCCTGATTTTTCAGTAATTTTCGTGTTCATGGCAGTTTGAACACATTTCTCAGACACACGCTCACAGGTCAGAGGTCACAGGCTTGACTGCGGCATTGTGCCCTCGCTAGGAAGCGATAAAGAGATCATTGGCTTCCTGTTGCCAGTTATTGAGTTCCTGCGCTTGTGAGAGGAAGAAAAACTAAAGGGAGAATAATAATGAAGAGGTGAAAGCAGCAACCCCCCCCAAACCACAACACAAATCCCCTCCCCCCAATACAAAAAAAAAAAAAAAAAACCCCCCCCAAAAAAAAAAACCCCCACAGCAATCACGAATGATAATGATTTTGCTTTTTCAAACAAACGTGAAAGTACTTAGAGGTCTTGATTTAAAAACTTTTCTTTAAAGAAGAATGAATAATTGAATAACTTTAGATAGTGTAATTAAAGTGATTTGATATTTTCACTACAGCCTATCGCCCCATTTCAGATCTCACATTTTCTAAATATATTTAAAGATTTCTTTTCAAATGCCATTTCTTTCCAGAGGGCTCATAAAGCTGAAGCGTTTCTGCCCAGCATCCCCTGATAGAAGTTGCCTGTCGTGAACACGAAGGTTCAGATCTCTTTTGAGACTGGCGGGTTGTCGTGGCGGGTGTCTACTGGCAAGGGTTAACACAGGAAATGCTGTTTGCCGTGATTCATGACCCAGCGTGACACGCCAGATGAGACGACCAGAGTTTCCACATCTTCCTGATTCTCTTTTTCTTTTACTTTACCACAGTGCCAGATCTATTGCTGTATTTCTCTATTTACTTCAACAAACTCATAAAACATGTAGAATCATCGAATATACATTTTAATGCAAAGAAGGTTTACCATGCTCTGCTTAGAAATCACAAATTAGGGCATTAATATCTGGGGTAGACATGGCCAATTATTAATATGAATTATTATATTGCCCAGATCGAACCACTTCAAATTCTTTAGTTTTTGAAAATGGGTCTTATGCGGGATTTGGCAAATTCTGGAATGGGTTCAAATGTGGATATAGAACCTTCTACATTCTAAAAAAACACTCTTCACATTGGAATTATAAGGTTCTATCTGGCAAAAGATTTATTGAAGCAATAATTTTCAAGAAACACAAACAGTTTACTTATAATTAGTTTTAAAACATAATATTAGTGTTGTAACAATGTGTTGACATGCATGATAAAGTAAATTTAATGGTTTTTATGACATTTATTTCATATTTTAAATGAATATTTATTCTTGGTCATGTTAAGCATAAAAGGCAGTGCTAAATATTATGTCCAGTGCAAATGTTAATTTTATGCAGGAATATGGTGGGTAACTAAACACATCATTGCAGGAACAGTTTAAGGTTTAAGCTTTCCTTTTGTTAGACAGAAAGACAGCTACTGTAATACATTTGACCCGAGAACTTTATTCCACAGAAAGTGGGACAGGTAAAATGGCTTTCTCTCTAGACATCAGTATGGCTGAAATAACATGCTATAGTTTATTGTTGTAATTAAGACCCAATCAATTAAATTGTTGACTTTTTGACTTTTAATGCTTAATATTGTTAAATTTAAGACATTTTAAGACTTTAAACTGCAAGTAAACAGACAATGCTTCAGCAAAGTTGTTTAACAAAGTTTAATAAACATTGAAAATGTTTCACTGACTATATATAATTACAAATATTTCACATTTAAAATATATTAATTACTTCAACTATGCAACAACTCAATGTAAAATTTTATATTTCATCTCACTTAATGTAGTATACACTTTAATCCAGTGTGCCATAGCGTAGAGCTTTATAGCTACATAGTACATACAGCTCAGTGCAAGTACACAGGATGGATCAAGGTTAAAACATAACCTAATATATACATAACTTTCCCTCGTATGACAACGACGTGACTGGAATAAAGCAAATAGACTACAAAACCCGGACCTATCCTCTTATTAGCGCTGCTGGCTAGTGTGGTGTCTAACTGAAAATAACTCCGCAACAGCTACAGCAAAACACACAAAAAGACAGTAATTCCCTGGAATTTGGGCTGCCATTATTGACAAGATCATAAAGAAAATAGTCGATCATGAGGTTTCTAATAAACATCGCGTTGTGTGAAATTATTTAGTCTTCTCTTCACTGATTTAGCGTTTTTCTGCGCTCTTTTGCTGATGCAGCTGTAACGAATCAGCTCATGGGAAATATGAATAATTAACCATAACTAGTTATGATTAATTATGAATATTTTAGATCCGCTGTAGATATTTAGCTGACCTCTCAGGGTCAACTGTCTTGTCAATTCTAAGAACGTTAATTTCCTGGTTAAGGGAAATAACTTTCTTACTGTACAATTCTACAAAAGCTTGTAGCGTAAGTCTGCATGATTAGTGACTCCGGTTATGAGCAAACAATGAACACGTCAAGTGTGATACAAGTAAGGTTTTATTAACTACATAAACACTTAAACTACTCTAACATACTACATAAACACATAAACTGGTCTAACATCCTACATACACACATAAGCTGGTCTAACATACACATACACACACACATACAGTTGGTATAGGAAAGGGTTAAAGTTTAACTCACTACAGAAAGAGACATAAGGAATGAAATTTATGAAACCATTTGCATATTCAGCACATCTAAGCCTTCAGGGATACGTCAGGTTCTTAGTTCAAACACACCTTTGTAAAAAAAAAAATTAACTGATACTTAATGCATCAATTAAATAGACTAAGTTTGATACTTGCGAGTCTCGTATGTCTGAAATAGATTCCTGATGCAATCTTAAGGCCCAAGGTCTTTTGCTGAAGTTAGTTGATGAGAAAGAAGAGTTTTGAGTCAGAGAATCTTGATTGAAATGGCAAGGACAAGGCCGAAGAAAGGCCTGGCACAAGGCTTTGGTATCCTGAAGCGTTTTCTCAAATCTTCATCTTAGCATCCGACCGAACCACAGACTGGGGCGGGTCACATGAAGTGTGACCTTTAAAGCCTGCAAAGATTCATGCCTCTAAAGATGGGCTTGTCCAATGAGAAAGAAGGAAATTCCAAGCGGGAGGTGGCAATTACTGGAGGATTTTACGACCCTTTGTCTCTAAGCATGGTATTTCGCATATGTAATTCGCTTGGGTGTTGATGAACAAATTAGTAAAGATTCTTAGGACATCAATATGCTGCATAGGTATCAGCATATAATATACACTCTCAGTTAGATCATCGAAGATGAATTCATAGGAGAACAAACATGATTATAGGTGCTGGTTATATTAACTAGTGGTCTAGCATAACCTGCATAAAAAAAGACATTACACTAAACAGACAACTATACAAGAACAGTAATGAGTATACACAATGACCGAAGGATATGTGTATTCAATCCAAAGAGAAAGGGATCTTCCTATGCAATTAATTTAGTAGAAAAGTCAATTTGCTCTGCTCTCTCGTATGAGGGACAAAGAGGAGTCGGCTTATCCTACTCACATTCCTAGGGGGGCGGGGGGGTAGGGATTGCGGGGGGGGGGGGCATTAAAAAACAGTGATACATGATAGCTTGTCATGGTGAACAAGGGGAGGTGCGCGTTCAGGCAGAAATCCTGGCATCCAGTTATTGATGGTGCAGGGGACTGTGACGATGGTAATCTAATGAATAATGATTTGTTTAAATCACAATAAAAATGTCAGTAGCTGTCAGATTGGTCGAAGACGAACTACACAGCCATGCCCTATGGTAGAGTTGCAGCCCTCACTCCCATGTGGCGCCAGGTAGGCCTCTGGCCCTGATAGGCCGTTGGGTTGCAATCCACAATCAAGACCCCCCCCCCCCCCAAAATGCGTGGGAGATCCTTTGTCTGGAGACAGCATTCCCCTTCTTGCTGTCCTCCAAAGCAGATAAAGAGCCTGTTACAGGAATGTCTGAAACTCGTGAGGGCATCTAGGTATGATGATGTAGGGCTCGCCACTGCAGGCCACAACCAGAGACAGGTCGGGGCTCACCTTCTTAGCGAAGGGGATAGCTTGCACATGCATTACCACCTAGTCCTGAAAGGAGTGAAGTGGGAACTCTTGGCGCACATATCCAAGGGACCGAGGTATCAGGACAACGTTGCGAGAGCTCTGTCCGGCACCACGAATGAACCCAGGCATGATTTGAGTTAACGGAGAAGCCGGTCCCTTGGATCAAGGGTCAAACCTCTTCACAGCGCCCAAAAGCCTGTCAACAACTCCAGGCAAGTTGATATGCCATGCCTGAAAGGCAATGTTCTGTTCTCGTTAGCAAAGAGATGTCCTCCCAAGGACACTGAAGGGATACCGCGGCAAAACGGTGTGATGTTAACCGGTCCCTGAGCCGTGCAGCCCATGCCCATCTTGGGACTTCAGGCTACGAAGTCCAGTGACTGAAGCGGTCTCGATATGCATCAAGTCCCAGCTCGGATGTGTAACTGTCAGAGATGAGGGGATGCCATATGTCTCAGGAGCCCTCTGCAAAGTTTGAGAGGGACCGCATGTTCTGCTGCCTGAGAGCCTCCAAGCAATTTCTAGCACACCGACTGAGCACAATCGCTGAGAGAGAAGTGCAGTCATCGGAAACCGAGTCAATGCTATTATCCAAGAAAAGAGATACTCGTGCCCCAACTCAGGGAGAGTTTGCCTCTCTCCCAGTTGATTCCGACAGTACCCCAATCGCGGACTAGGCCCTGAGAGCGGACAAGGTCAGCTCTCCGCGAAAGACCCGTTAAAGACGGCTCAACTTAAGCAGCACCAGGCCGACAGCCCGAAGCCCGACGAAGAACTTTGTATGCGAATAATGCTGCCTTCGAAAGCCCCAAATCGAAGAAAGAAGAAACGCTCTGCGCCTTTGGTAGGATTAAGACATGAAAGTACCCATCCTTTAGGTCTATTGCCACAAACCAATCCTGATCTCTGCCACATGTTAATATGTGCTTGAGGGTTAACATTCTAAACGGAAGCTTGTGAAGGGCCCGGTTTAGAGTCCTCAAAACCCGGAATCTTGGTCTTCTGAGCCCCCACCACTTCCTGAGTATACAATGAAGTCATGTGCTGTAAAACCCATCTCATTTCGGCCAGGAGGACAGGACTCGATTGCACCCTTCTCGAGGAGAAGGTTAGCAACACGACGCCCGAAGAAATAGCCGCATTCTCGCCCTGCATACTGAGTCGTAAACAGAAAATGCCCTGCTTACCCTCCTGCTCCTGCCCCCCTCGCTTGCTCTCCCTCCTTCCATGCCCCTCTCCTTTCTTAAGCATTCCTCACCTGACCCCCTCTTCTTTGTCTGCATCTAGCGCTCCCACTTGCCTGCTCCTATCCTGCGCTCCATGGATCTTGCTGCTCGGCCCTGGACTCTGCTGCTGCTTTCTGGGCTGCTCTATCTGTGTTGTCTGCTCCGTGCTATGCGCTGCTCTTCTCTTGTCTCTCTGACCCCTGCTGATTGAGTCCTCCTGCTGTGCTGCTGAACTATGTTGTGTGCTCTGCTGCCTTTTGCTCCTGCCTGGTGCCTGCTTGCTGCTGCACCTCCCTGACCTCTGCCCCCCTGACTCTACTGCACTGGCTGCTTGTGCTCTGCCTGCTCCCTTGCTGCTGTCGCTGCCCTTGCTGCTGCCTGCGCGTGCCTGCTTTCTCTGCTCTTGCCCCTGAGCCCGTATTACCTCTTTGGCTTCCATGCCCTTGCCCTGACTGCTGTCTGCCTGTCTATGTCCTGACTCCTGTGCTCTTCCCCCCTCTGTCTTCTTCTGCTGCTGGATACTGCTCTCTCTGCTGACCTTCTGATCTCTGTGGCCTCTGCCTATGTTGCTCCTGCCTGCTGCCTTCCTGCACCGCCCTCTCTCCGTTCCTGGCCTCTCGGTCCGGCTCCTGCATGGGCCGTGCAGTGCTCTCTGCTTCTCCCCTCTGTCTCCTTCTGCTTGCTGCTCCCCTCTGCTGCTCTCTGCTTGACTCTGGCTGCTGTCTTTGCTCCTACTCGGTGCATTCTGTCCCTTGTCCCTGTCTACCCCTCTGCTCCTGCTTGCTGCTGATCATTCCATGCCTCCCCTGCTGCCCCTCTGCTGTCCCATCTGCGCTCCTGCCTGTGTGCACCCCTGCTCTGCTGCCTGCTCACTGCCCGGATCACCCTGCTGCCCTTCTCTCCCTGACTTCCTTCACCTGGATTAGTGCTTGCTGCTCTCTGCCCTGGCGGCCTTCCCTGCTGCCTCTGCTTCCTGCTTGTCCGCCCTGCCTTGCTCTCCCCGCAGTCGCTCTCTGCTGACTGCTGATGCTGGGCTGCCTGCCTCCTTATCCTACGTACTGCCTGCACCTGACTGTCTCTGACTCTGTGGGGCCCTCTGCTCGCCTTCTCTCTCTAGGTTCAGTGCTGCTTCTCTGTCTCCCACACCTCCCCTTGTGCCTGTGCCCTTCTGCTCTACTCTGGTCCACTTCCTGCTCCTGACCCTGTCCTCTCCCTGTGTGAATCTTCCAGATCTCCACTGCCTCCTGCGGTGCTCTACTCTGGACCACTATAAACTGCCTGCACTGGCCTCTGCAATTATGGCCCTCTGCCACACACGTCTGCTGTAAGCCTACTCTTCGTGTCTGCTGCTGTCTGCTGACTGCCGTCCCTGTCGCCTGCTCCTGCTGCTACCCTCCATTCCACTCTCTGACTCTGCCTTTTCCTGTGCTCCAGCTGTCTATGTACTCCCATGCCCCCTCCTGCTGCTTGCCTCTGCTCTCGCCTCTGAGTTTGCTCCCTCGTCCTATGCTTGCCTGCCCTCCTCTGTCTGCTGAACTGTCCTCCTTCTCTGTCCTGCCCTCCCGTCCTGCTGCTGCGGTGTTCTACATTTGCTCCTGTGACATTGCTGCGCCTCTGTCCTCTGTGCTCTCTGCCTGCCTCTCTCTGCTGATGCCCCTGCTGCTCTGCTGCTCTGTTTGCCTCCTCCTCTCCTCAGTTGCTGACTGACCTGCATCTGCTTCTTGGGCCTCCCTCTGCTGTGCCGCCCAGCCTGCTGCTTGTGTCTCTCTGCACTTGTGCTGCTGTGATCTGCTCTCTTGCCTCTCTGCCCTCCTGGTGCCCTGCTGATGCCCCTCCCCTCCTTCCTGATTTCCTGCTGCCTTCTTTGCTGCTGCCCTCTCTGCCTGTTCCTGATGCCCCTCTCCCTGCCTCCTTTCTGCTGAGCTCTTCTCCCTGGCCTTGCTGCCCTGACCTCTGCTTGATTCCTCACCTCCTTGCTGCTCTCCCTCTGTCTCTGCTGTGTCCCTTGCTGGATGTTGGCTGCTCGTGTGTCTGCCTCTGCCTTCTGCTCCGCTGTCCCTGCTTGCCTGTGACTCTGGTTTAGTGCCGTTGAACTCGGTGCTCCTCTCTTGCTGACCTCCCAACCGTGATTCCGATCTGTCTCACCCTCTCCCGCTGCGTTTGCCTGCTATGCTCTAGTACTCCGCTGGCTGTTGCGCTCTGTGCCTCCGATTGACTGCTGAACTGGTGCCGGCGCCTGGCGAACTGACTGTAATGACATAAGCTGAGATATATGCGATCTGAGGCAGCCCATTGCCCCCGGAAGGATTGGAGAGGATCTCACACCACAACCAAGCCCCATCAGAATACCCTGCCATATGAGTCTCATACAAAGGAACCTGCTTCTGACGTACATCGGGCGAGCAGGTTACGGTAGGCTGAGTGGCAGTGGAAGGCGCTGTGCGTGGATGAGGCTGAAACATCCTGTAAAACACACTGCGCGGCTGTAGCAGGGTCTGTCACATGTCCGCCACCAACGGTTGGGACGGAAAATGAGTCACCGGCATGCGTCGTCGTTGGCTGAGCGTGATAGACCCTTTGCATTTATTGGAACGTGAGGAAGGACAGCGGTCTGATGGCCCAAACTAGGTTCTGCAGGCATGGTTATCAGTGTCCCTGGCTCGTAGCAAATGAGGGTGCAGGTCGCGCGTGTTTACCGGATTATTGCGCCAAAAACGCAATGCTGTGTGTGAGACACAAATAAGAAGGAAATTGCTCTTTTATTGACCATGTGGTGGCTATCTGCCAGGTGGCAGACAGCCGTGGTGAAGCCCAATCCACCTTCCTGCTCCCCCCATCGCGAAGTGGCATACAGGCTGCCGCCAGCGATGGTACCCTCCTCCCTGGTCGCCCATTCTCAGAACGCACTTTGAAGCACTTGACGAGGGTCTACCTGGTGCCCTGATGACGAGTTAGGTGGCTGACCAACCTTCCTGCGAGGTGCGTGGGATGTTGGTCAGGATATTGACTGGAAGGCCCATGGCTGTTGCGTGGTCGGCCCTCAGCTAGTCCTTGCAGGCGCGGCCGTCCCCCAAGCGACGAGCAGACAGGGGCTCGACGCTGGAGCATTCGGGGGATGCACTGGAGCCCACGACGGGAGCCTGACCACGCGAAGCAGGCGTGGAGTGTTTGAGGACACTCAATTGCGGTTTTTCACAGTTGAGAACTGTTGGCAAATTCTCCACACGGCTGATAGGGTGTAGTGCGCAAAAGAGACCAACCGTGTGCAAATGGGCGCACGGGCATCAAAGCAAAGCGTACTTCTCGGTTCCCGCAATCTCAGCAAGTTGCCAAGCCACAAGTGGCGCTTCCTGCGAACACTAAGGTGGACATCAGCCCCTCCCCCAGAGACACCTGCCGCCCGTCCCATGAACCTTCGTAGACCGCGCAGGGATAGCTCAGTCAATGAGCGCAGTTCTAGCCAGTACCTCTGCGGTTGGGACACACACCGTGAAGTTCAGTCAACGCTCTCGATCTCTTTTAGAGCATCGCCCATTGAAGATCCACCCAGCAGGGTACTCTCTCAACACCTATCTGTGTATGAGTAGGGAGAGACCACTGATCTTGCCTTAGATCCAACGACGAGGAATCAAGAGGTGAATGATCGCAACTTCTCAGTGAGAGACACTGCATTTGGCTGCGAACAAAACAGAGACAGACATGTGAGCCCAGATGACCATGCTGGCTATTCTATAGATGATGTCGTGGGGCCGTGGGACCAGCACTATGGCAAAATCTGCCACACCCAATTCACTTGAATTGTTTGTTTTGCCTCCTTTTTCCTATCTTCGCCTTTCTCAAAGATGTGTGCGCTGTTATGCGAGCTTCCCAACCGAGCGACCTTCTAGTGCTTGTACCTCGAAACAGGTGAACGACAGAAAGGGAACTATAGTATTTGTAAAAATTGAGAAAATGGAATGAGATTATTTGCTTTCTATACACTGTAAATAAGTAAATAAAATCCTGTTGAATTTTCTGTAAAAAAGGCAGCTGTGGTTTTGAAAAACCATACAAAAATTATGGTCATAAAATTTCAGTGACTTTATATTAAATAATAAGTGTATACTGTTATTTCCTGGCTATCACAATTTTAATAAATTAATTTTCTTATTGTGAATAAAATATCATTAGACAACAGTCTTATGCAAAATATTCCAAATAATATGATATCCAAATGATAAACATGATATTTTATATATTACAGAATTTTGATCATTAAGATTATTTTATTTTATTATTTTTTGTTTTACAACAATTATAGACATTAAGTTAAAAATTATAATTATGAATACAGTTGAGGAGGTCAGTGCACTGTAAAAAATATGTCCATTAACATTATCCATTAATTTTACAGACATTTCTGTTAACTCTAAAACACAACACAGTGCAGTGTAAAATTCAAAATACTGGTAAAACACCTGTAAAACAATAAATACAGAATAAGAATCCTTCAAATTATATAAGCCCTATTTTTATAGTTTTTTTTAGAGTGTACCTTGAGGGTCAGGTCAAAATCTCCATTTTAATACGATACTGTAAGTACAGACATTTGATGCAACTAGCTCATTTTATGCTAAGTAAAAAGTAAATATTATTATGTTAAATAATAATTTATCAAACCATATCTAAAAGGGTTAAAAATTGAATTTGTACATTAAAAGAAATCGTGGGACAGCGAAGTGTACTGTATTTGTGGAAAGTGACTGCTTGTTCCACTCAAAGGAGTTTACTTGACTTTCTGAATCACTCTCACACACATGTGCTCATATATGTGGCCTGAATCTGCTGGTATGGTTTGAGTTGAGCCTGTGAGATACAGCATGCACTCTTCCGGAAGCCATTATCCGTATGGCCATATGTCTCTGTGTTTATGTGTGTGTTTTATGAGTGGTTTGTGTAGGTTGCTGGGGTTTGCTGCAGCATATTTATATTCTGTTTTGTGGAACATTTTCCAGACACTGTGGTCGGCATGAGGCGACCCAACCCCCCCATCCGTCTGCGGCTCTGGAGTTTTATCATAAAAACATGAAAACTGACACGTACAGGTGGAGATGTTTAGACCATCTCTCTCTGCGATCTTTTCGTCATCACTATGGGATCTCGTAAAGAAATGCATGTGTCTCTTAGCATCTTGGAAAATGACGAGGTGACGTGAACCAAAATGTCATGTACAAGTGTTTTTGTCAGAAATGTCAGTGTTATTGAGTTGAGGCATTCCAGTAAAGTTATTTCTTGCACGTAAATTTGGTGTGTCTCAGCATAAATAGCGGAAAGACAGGATGTGCGATGAAGTAATGTCGGATAAAGCAGAAGGGAGCGGCTCTCTGACAAGGTCTGCTTGGTACAGAAGTTTCCGGAAAGCCTCTTAAACAGTCATGTGCTTGAATCGGCTCACGCTCCAGGGCTTCTGCCACACATTTTTGGCTCTACCAACATTCAGGGCATTGTTTTGGTATTAATCTCTCTTTATCGAACCCTCACCCTTTTTCTCTAGCTATCTGTGCTCTGTCTTGATAGCTTTTCAGATGTATGTTTATTTATTGACTTGCCTCTTGCTTTATTGGTGTTTATCTCTAATGTATACTTTTTATAAGTCTTCCACCCTTTATTGCCCAAATCTCTGAGCTCCGAGGACTCATATTTGGTCTTTATAGTGTTCCAAATATTCCACCAAATTTAGGTAGTTGTGACACTACGAGGCTTTTGGAGTTTGACATCAGATAATTTGATACATTGGTGTGCAGTCTGACACAAGTTCATCTATTGGATGCAATCCAGCCTAACTTGAAGAATTGAAGTGCTATTAATGCTTTTTATGCTAATTTTGGTACAATGAATTTTAATTGCTTAATGTCTTCAGTGAACAGTTTGTACCAGACAAAATAAACATCACGTGTGTTAAAATTTGATTGTACAACCATAGAAACATGAGAAAAAAGGAAAGATAACAATGCTTGCCATTTTTACTGTTTCTTCTCCTTGGTTATTACCTAGCTTGAAACAGTTACAGAGTTGTTTTGTATTTGTTGGGATGTTGTGCCTTTATATTTGTGAAGACAGTTTGAAAAGAGATAGGAATGAGAGGCGAACAGGATTGGGGCAGGATCTCAAGCCAACTCAGTATACGCTGTAGCACAGCCACAATGTAGTGTCTAGTTAAAGCAATAATCTCTGGGAATCTGTGGTTTACAGTGATTTTAGAACATGTAGCTCTTCAGCAATGTTTAGCAGACTGATTGCCACTCAACACACAGAAGCAGCAACGCACAGATGTAGCAGTGCAGTAAAACTGATGTGTGTTTATAGAGTATTTTACAACATCTTCAGATGTGCTCAGCCTATCATAATCAAGAACCGTTTTGTTTTATAAACTTATCTTGATGACACAGAGACCAGGAGAGGAAGAGCCAGAGGGTGGTAATCAAAATCGGAATGATCTATAAAAGGTGCACATCGACACAGTAGAATCCGACTGCTTGCGTGGTGCAAGTGTCAAAGACGTCCGTCTAGCGCAGTGACCTTGGCAAATTGGCTCCAGTTAGTCTCAAAATGTTTATATTAACACCATTTGAATAAAACATGCTTAAAAGAGCTAAAAATACACTGTTACACTGAGTTTATATTTATAGTTTATTTATTTGTTTTAATGCAACATGATTTTGCCTTGGATAGGGGGCCTTCAAGTATTGTCTTGGACAAAGGAGTCAAAAAGGTTGTAAACTACTGGACTCAGATCAGGTTTACATAGAAAAACAATAAAAAAGCAGTGCACTGGAACACAAAAATGTGTTCAGTGTGGACCAGCCCTAACACTAGATCTTAACCAGGTGTAAAAACAAGTCTTACAAGAGGGTTTTCTCCTAGCTGTGACCATTACGATTGCAAGTGACAGGACATTTTGTCAGTTGTTTAGTTTCTTTTTCTGGAGTGTCATGCCGGGTAAGTCTGAAATCCCACTCCAAACATCAAATATGTTCTAATTTTCTGTTATTGTCACACAACATTTTTGCCTTCAGTGTGGACAGAAATATGACTTATTTCATAGCTGTAAACCTGACTGATCAGGACAGATGCCAGATCACTTGTCATATCATCAGATGGCCTTCGTTTTGAACTCCAGAACTCATTCTTGAAATGGCACGCTGTCTGCAGATTGCAGCTTTAAACAAACTCCACTACTAATAAAATAAAGGTTCAAGATGTAAACAGACTTTAGTTTGTTAGCCTCAAAGTTTTTTCATATGAAGCTGTCTCAAGAAATGAGAGTTAGAGTCATAAGAGCGTTTGTTTTCCTTCAGTGTAAAGGGAAGGTTGTGTCACAAATGGAATTTCTTACCCTCCTTCCACTGAGACCTACAATTTTACTTGGAATTACAATGAGAGCGAAGCCAGGTTCCTCAGCCCACTGTTTCTGTGGTTTGTCTCTGTGGCGTTCCTCTATTCTTGCATTGTTCAGACAGCAGCTGCTCTAAGAACCATTCGTCTTCCTCAACCTTGATTTGTACGCTTGCTCTTTTCCCCTACTTTTGGCGTTTTTGATCTGTGTTTTTAATCACTGGCTTTCAGTCCAGGCAGCTGGAAAAGTTTAAGCAGGACTCGGCTCTTAAATAAACAACACCTTTGGGGATACAGCCCTTGATTCCGGTAAACGTCTGGCTGTTGCACAATGGCCAATTTTCCTTTGTAGAGGCCAACACTGTCTCTGTCTCCACCCCTCAGCCTTCAATCGCTCCATCTGTCTGGATTTTCCTGCATCTCCCACACCATTTTACCCAACAGTCACTGGTTCTATATCTTCCTGTGCCATGTTTTTACGGCCACTCAATGTTCAAATGAGCAACATCCCATTAAAAGATATGGTATGTCTGGGGTTAAAGTTGGGGAGGTTCAGATACATTGAGACTTTTGACATTTTAAGGTCAGAATGGGGTGTATTGAGGAGGTGGGAAGCTGCAAAAGAGCAAAAACCCATGGTTAGCCACAGCAATCACAGCTGTTAAAACAACTCTTTTGGAAATTGTGTAACATGCGCACATGCTTCCACAGAGTCCCCTGACTCAGCTATTTCAAATAGAAAGAGCGGCATTGTAGAAGTGAAAAAGAGAAATGTGTATGCGAGACCACTGTATTATTATTAGCACTATTTTAAAACAGATTCACAGAGTCATCAAAGTTTTTGATTTTTGTCTGTGGACTCAATCTTGACTCGGACTCAAGTGTGCTAGTCTCGTATCTTGTGACAAATCATAAGGCAAATTTATTTGAATGTTTTAAATTGAATGCAGGTGTTGGAAATGTTCTTTGTTTGTTCTGCAAATGCTAAATAGTTTACAGTCTTATTTTAGAATAATTTCAAATTAGTCCTCACAATTTAAACTGAGATACTTATTTGGACTGGACTGTATGTTAAATTTATAGTATTCAATAGAGATTTTACTCACAATAAGCAAAACGGTATATTACACATGAACACAAAACACATAATTTCTTTGTTTTAGCTACATTTCTCCCCATTCCTTGTTCCTTACAGATGTAGAACAGATGGCAATAGACTGGCTCACAGGAAACTTCTACTTTGTTGATGACGTGGATGATCGAATCTTTGTATGTGATAAAGATGGAGCCACATGTGTAACACTGTTGGATCAAGAACTCTACAACCCTAAAGGCATTGCTCTGGACCCAACTATGGGGTATGAGCATGTTCAAACTCACACTTCATGTATACAACTAGCTAGCTGAATATTTGTAGTTTTTGCTAAATGGTCAAATGGTTCAAATCAGGTTTACTCGGGTATAACCTTCCTCAACTTTACCTTCAACAGAAAGGTTTTCTTCACTGACTACGGGCAGATCCCAAAGGTGGAACGTTGTGACATGGATGGACAGAACCGAACAAAGTTGGTGGACAGTAAAATTGTCTTCCCGCATGGTATCACCCTGGACTTGGTCAGCAGATTGGTCTACTGGGCTGATGCTTATCTGGACTACATCGAGGTAGTGGACTATGAGGGCAAAAACAGACACACCATCATTCAAGGACTGTTGGTAAGGAGCAAATACCAAGATCATTTTAAGATGTCCTTAAATATCCTGACATGTCCTAAAAGGTGACTCTTATAAGTTGAAAAAAAAGGGTTACACTTTACTTGAAGGGGTGTGCATAAGACTGACATGACACCTTCAGAATCATGACATGACACCTACATAATCATGACATGACATGTCATGAATATGAAGGTTTTTTATGCATGTTTATGACAACTGTCATTGAGTGTCATTCGCTCAGTTATGTCATTTTTAATGCAAAGATGACATTGTTTGAGATGTCTTTGTGATGGGCTATGGTTAGGGGTAAGGTTCGGGGTAGGGTTAGGTCAAATAATGTCATCTTTGCATTAAAAATTACATAAATGAGCGAATGACACTTAATGACAGTTGTCATAAACATTCATAAAAAACCTTCATATTCATGACACATGTCATGATTATGAAGGTGTCATGTCATTCTTATGCACACCCCTTCAAGTAAAGTGTTACCAAAAAAAGTATAACACGTTATTGTGCAAGAATGTGTTTTGCTCAAGAACTAATTTCCCCATTGTTTTGAAGCATTTAAAAGAAAGTGAGTTGCTAAATATAACATTTAACAATGGTCAACTTCCCTTTATTACTGCTCTGGCAATGAATGTTTATTTAAAGGGGTCATAAGATGCTGCTAAAAAGAACATTATTTTGTGTATTTGGTGTAATAAAATGTGTTTATGCGGTTTAATGTAAAAAAAACACATTATTTTCCACATACTGTACATTATTGTTTCTCCTCTATGCTCTGCCTTTCTGAAACGCGTCGATTTTGAAAAAGCTCATCAGTCTGAAAATTGAGGTGTGCTGTGATTGGCCAGCTATCCAGTGCGTTGTGATTGGCCAAATACATGAAGCGTGTGACGGAAATGTTATCTCCCTTATCACATTGTGATGATGCCCTGTCAGGCCGGAGCGATGATTCAAAAACATGAAAACCCATTATAAACGAGGCATTCGTGCATTCCAGTGGGGCCATAATTATGGAATATAATGACTTGTACTGTCTTTTTACACGTTGCGTTGCATTGCGCCGCGTAAACATAAAAACATGTTTGCATTTGTGATCGGAGAAATAACAAGCACTACTCTACACTGCCCAAAAAACTTGCTTTAAATATATAATATATAAAAACTCTTTAAATATAAAAAAAGTACTTACAGTTTGTGAGTCAGAACAGGTCGCATTGTATTCTACTCTCCCAGGATCAGGAAACATTCCTCCATAAAATGTGCTGCACACATCTGATATTTGGGTTAAACTGTTCTGGAAAAGTGTTGTAAATAAAAATTAACCACTGATTTCTAGTCGTGTCCACTTTTGAAAGGCCAAACAAAGTATTTTTCGCTTTCACAATGAAACACAGCGTCACACACGGCGTGCTAGAGTGAGCGGAGGCTGGGGGCTAGTGTGAGGAACGGATGGAGGGCTTGAGTGAGCAGAGGCGGCGGATTTGACGAAGGAGCGTCCGGCGGGTTTGCGGCAACCACATGTGACGACCCTGGTCTGGACTCCGCTTCGTCCACGGTGAAGCCGATCCGGCGATCCACAGCGCGAGGTTGTAGATTTCCTCAGCGACCAGCACGGATCAGCTCCAGGCATGACGAAGCGGATATCGTTCTCCTTTGGAAGGCCCAACAAAGTAGTTTCGCTTTCACAACGAAACACACAGCGCATTCACAAAAATGGCGGCAGCAACAATACTACAGCCTGAATAAAAGTTATGCCTTCTTTCTTTGCGTGAACTTGGGTGGCGTTATGCAATCTTATCTTCCCACATTGATGTAGATATGTGGGGGCGTGTTAGAATGAGCCGTTTTAGGAGGGTGTGTTTGACTCTTAACTTTTATAAAGAATACTGTATCTTTTTGGATTTGAGACTTTAGTTTTTGCTACTTTACAGATCTTCTTTATTCACCATGAGCTTGTAACACTCCAAAGTGAAAGACATTTTTTTTATTGCATCATATGACCCCTTTAACAAAGTTTGGGAGGGGCACGTTCAGATAATTAACCTAATTAATACAAGAGGAGCACAATTCACAAGGTAAGAGCTGTATATATACACAGCAGACTTACCTCTGTTCCTTGACAGTTTTTCAGCATCCCTCCACCACCATTCATTCATTCATTTACCATCCATCCATCCATCCATCCATTGTCAATTCATACCATCTGCCCATTACTCTCCTTAAAGGGGTCATATTATGCTTTTTTAAGATCATTATTTTGTGTATTTGGTGTAACGAAATATGTTAGAGAGAGAGAGACGAGAGAATGATTTTATTGCCAGGTATGTTTACAATCGAGGGAATTTGTTTTTCATGACAAAGCTCCACAGGTAACAGATGACAGTGACAGAACAAAAAACACAGTATAATAAAAAATAGAAAATAGAACAAGTAACTAAGGAATAAAATATACAAATCGACAATTGTATGTGCAGGTATGTTACAATAGACAGTTTTGTATGTACAGGTATATTATGTGCACATTGAAATGTAGACTGAGTGTGTGTGATAGATAAATAAGTGTATGAGTGAATAAAAATAGTGTGTGTTCCACAGTTATTGACATGCTTTAATGTTCAAAAAAAAACATTATTTTTCAAATACTTTACATTACTGTAGGTCCTCTATGCCCCGCCTCTCTCAACGCTTCGTTTTCTACAAAGTCCCCTCCTTCCGACAAGCGCAGTCTGATCTGATTGGCCAGCTGACCCAGTGCATTGGCGATTGTCCGAACACCGCAAGCACTCGTCGGAAATGTAATTCCCCTTACCATAATCGCGAGCTTCATGTTTCAAAATAAATGGAAAGACAGAGCCCGAAAGGGTAACAGAGTCACGTGACAGACACAGTGACGAAGCTGGTATGTGTTTGCATTACACAAGCCACAGTTAAGACAGCTGACTACTGTGATGTGACCCCGTCTCTCTCTCACACACACACACACACACGATGCGCAAAACTCTGCATTTGAACTGTCAATAGCAAATACTTAAACTAATACAAAACAGTAGCTGATTCAGAAGCGCCAGATTGTTATAGCAAAGTCAGAATTACCTCCTCTCCCTATGTCACGAACGGTCGCCATAAATGCATGCTGTTTTTGCCTAGAAACACAGTGTCTCCCTGACATGCTGCTTCATCACTAACTGCGGTTACTGAAACCATGCCTTCTTTCTTTGTGTGAACATTTGTGCGGTGTTATGCAAATATTTCCACATCGTGAGGTAGATATGTGGGGACGTGTTAGAACGAGCCATTTTCGGGGGCTTGGCAGAGTCTTAACTTTGATAAAGATATCTCTTTGGTTTTGAGACTTTAGACTTTGCAACTTCAAAGATCTTATCTATGCACAATCAGCTTGTAACACTCCAAAGAGAAAGGAAAACTTGAAATCGCATCATATGACCCCTTTAAACGTCTATCTGTTCAGTAAACTGAATTGTCCTTCTAAATATCCATTCCATCATTCCATCCAAAGTACTAACCTGTTAAATGTCATCTGTCAGTCTATTTCATTGTTCCATTCCATCTGTCCATCCATCCAAAATTTGCCCGCCATCCATTCATCCATGCTAACGTCCATCAGTTCAAAAGTCCATCTTTCCATCTCTCCATCCATCCATCCATCCATCCAGTCCAAATGTCCATCCATCCTAATGTCCGTCATCCATCATCCACCTTAAGATCTGTTCAGTAATCTGTCCACCCATCTGTCCTCCCATCTGTCCCCCATCCATCTATTCATTTGTCCACCCATCTGTCCATTCATCCATCCATCCATCCACCCATCCACCCATCCATCATTCACCATACCTCATTGTGTTGAGAGAGTCACTTATATTGGATAGCTATATGTACTGTGAAAAATGCTTTAGTAGGTGAAAGAGACTGGTGTTAAAGCTGTTTCTGTCAATGCATTAGCCTGATTACTTCTTCTCTGCTTGAGTTATGGCTATCATTTAGCTGCTCAGCCCAAGGCTAATTGGTGTGTTTATGTGCGTGTCTTGCTCACTCAAGCCAGCAAAGCAAACACAACTTAATAATATGACTAATTGAATAATGATTTTTTTTCTCAGATTGAGCATCTTTATGGGCTCACAGTGTTTGAGAACTATCTATATGCCACAAACTCGGACAATGCCAACATGCAGCCTAAGACCAGCGTGATCCGCGTCAATCGATTCAACAGTTCAGATTATCAGGTGGTCACCCGTGTCGACAAGGGAGGAGCTCTACATGTTTACCACCAGAGACGCCAACCCCCTGGTATTAATGTTTCTTATCTAATGCTGTTGAATACATAGACTGAACTAGTATACAGTAGTATACTTGAATAAACTGTTTAAAATGCAACCATTACACTGCAGTCTAGCTCCAGCTCAGTCTAACTCTCCTGTTCTTCTTCTTCAGTGCGGAGTCACGCCTGTGAGCCAGATCAGTTTGGAAAAGCTGGAGGTTGTTCAGACATCTGTCTGTTGGGCAACAGCCATAAGAGCCGGACGTGTCGCTGTCGGTCTGGCTTTAGCCTGGGCAACGATGGCAAATCATGCAAGAGTGAGTGACATTATAATAGATTCTACTCTATCAATTGATTCACCAAAATTGTTTAACTTAGTTTTGCCTAACTTAGAATTTTACTCAAATGAGAGTTAAACTGCAGAGTTCAATGTTTATTCATTGTGAAGTTTTTAAACTTGTTGCTGTAGAAAGGTGACTATGGCATTATTGTATAGATTATTATTTAACTCTGAATTTACTACGAAAAATATTATGGTTTACTATGATATTACCATATTTTTTTGGACATGTGTCATGGTGAAACCATAGAATTCTTCATGATATTTTAATGTTGTTACATAAAAATTATGCTAATTCTTAAATCCGATTGGTCATGGAATGTGTGGAAGATGCTATTTCCAGTCAAAACACATTTCACTCTGCAGGGGTGTATTCCAGAAAGCAAGGTCAACTTACCGTCACATATACCCTGAACTCTTGGTTGATTAACCCAAACCTTGCTTACTTGAGGTATACTGGTTCCCAAAACGTGTCTGGGAGTAAGTTCAGTCAACTCAGAGGTGCATATCTCCACCTAGTTGGTGGTTGTGCAGTCATTTTTCATATTTTCTTTTTTAATATTTAGTAACTGAGAAGAAGAATTTGTATATGTACTAGGGCTGTCAGTTGATTAAAATTTGTAATCTAATTAATTACATGATGTGTCAATTAATTAATCGAATTAATTGGAAAATAAATTTTACTGTGAAAATACACACAAAAGAATATTTAAAGCAATTTTTGTGTTAAATTAGAAAATATCAAGTAGACATTACAAATTGTAGCTTTAGAAAGAAATATTTGATTTGATTTAACATAAAATTTTTAAAAATCTACAACGGCCTAACATAAACTTTGGAACATAGAAGATAATTTGAGAAACATCTCAGTATTTTTTTTTACAATGAAAGTCATTGGTAACCAAAACAGCTTTGTTACCAACAGTCTTCAAAATACCTTCTTTTGTGTTCCACAAAATAAAGGTTTGAAATGAGAGGGTTAGTAGGGTGTATTCACACCTTTCTTTGTTTGGTTCGATTGAATCAAACTCAAGTTTGTTTCCCTCTTGGTGTGGATCTTTTGGGCAGGTGTGAATACAGCAATCGCACTCTGGTGTGGACCAAACAACCGCACCGAGACACAGCTGAAGAGGTGGTCTCGGTCCGCTTCCAAGCGAACTCTGGTACGATTGAATGGATGAACCAATGAATGGATAACCTTAGCACACGTGTTGTTTTGTTTACAATTTCTGGTTCACTTGCAAAAAGAGCAGTGTGAAAGCGCACCGCACTAAACAAAAAAAATCAACATTGTATTTGGTCTGGACCAAAGCAAGTGAACTAGCGATGTCCCCGGGGTTTCCTGTGTTGCCTTATGAACCACACCTGACCAGCTTAAACCAGCTCGGGACCAGCTTAAACCAGCTCAAACCAGCTGCAATCCTTCAAAACATAGCTAACCAGCATATGCAGTTTTTTTCAACAGGGAAATCCTGACAGTAGTTTTTTAAGAGCAAAAGAGAGTTTGCGCTGGTGCAAGCTGTTAGTAAATCCGCTCCTAAGTCTGCTGCGGAACTCGCCTCAAAACCAGGGTGCTTGTGAGCATTTTTCTGAAACCTAAAATGACAATTGAGACACCCTACAATTTTTACAGACATGTGTACACAGTGTCCATTGTGAGTCCACAAGACTACAACTGCACATGAAGCGTGTCAGTGAAATAGGGCCCTTATGAGTTAGTGACCGAATCATTCACTCAACCAATTTGCTTAAAAATGTGCAATCTTTCATTAGTTTCTGGAAGACACCCAATGATTCTGTTGTGAATTTGTTTGGAACTATTTGGCACTATGTGGCAATATTGTGTCTAAAATGTAAGCTACTCTGATGTTGCTTAATTAAATATATGAGGATTATGGGTTCCAAAGGGTTTAGTTAAAGGGTTAGTTCACCCAAAAATGAAAATTAGCCCATAATTACTCACCCTCAAGTCATCCTAGGTGTATATGACTTTCTTCTTTCAGACGAATCCAGTCGGAGTTATATTAAAAATGGTCTTTGATCTTTCAAGCTGTTTCATGGCACTCAGAGGGTGTTGCATGCATCAGTCCAAAAGAAGTTAAATAAAATGCGCCCATCCATAAAAAAAGTGTCTCTTGGCCTTCTGTAGTGAATCGATGCGTTTTTGTAAGAAAAATATCCATATTCAAAATTTAATAATCACTTGAATGTAGCTTGCACTCACTGTTGTACACTGGAAGCAGTTCCGGGCGTACGGCGTATGAGGTCGGCTTTGCTCATGCGCCACTCAGAAGTGACGAACACGGAAGCGCAGCGGAGAGATCAAAACAAAAAAAAAACGGTCACTTATTAGAAGTACAAAAACAAGGATTTGTAAAGAAGAATGTCAGAGGATTTCATTATAAGCCAAGAGGAGACTGGTTTTACTTTTGCTGAAGTAAGGAAACTTTGCTTCCTTTGCTCCTGTTAACAAACATTGGTTTTCACGAGACGCACCGGTGCATGTGCAGCGCTGAACTCATACGTCATGCTCCCAGAGCTGCTTCCGTGTACAACAGCGAGCGCAGACTAGATTAAAGGGATTATTACGTTTTGAATATGGATATTTTTCTTACACAAACGCATTGATTCGCTACAGAAGGCCTATGTTCACCCCCCGGAGCCGTGTGAGACACTTTTTTTATGGATGTCGCTGAGTGCCATAAACAGCTTGAAAGATCAAAGACAATTTTTAATATAACTCCGACTGGATTCGTCTGAAAGAAGAAAGTCATATACACCTAGGATGACTTGAGGGTGAGTAATGTATGGGCTTATTTTCATTTTTGGGTGAACTAACCCTTTAAGCTGTAAGGAATGAGATGTCATGCTTTATTGTGAAAAGACATAGCTAGGTGCATATCAATTTTAAAATTGGGCCACATATTTTGTACATTATAAAACTGGATTATTGTATGTCATGATTGGCTCAGCCTTATTGAGCATTAGTAATTTGAAGCTCTTGCACATTTATTTTCTTATAGTTCTTTGTGGTGTTGATGCATATCTGTGAGTCTGGAGGGTTGACACACACTTTAGCTGAATCAGTTTACAAAGATGAAGGTCTTTTCCATTTACCCCCAATATTGATTTCCAGTAGTTTGCTTTGAATATGCAATGAACCATTGGTAGCATTGATTTGTGACTTTTCAGTGACCTCTGAACACATGACCTTGAAAAAGACACGAAGAGGAATTGGAATTGATTGTTAGAAAGACATTAATACCATCATCATAGACTTAGTCTTCACCATATAAATCGTTGTGATAAATTTGAAATATTTTGGAAAAAAGTTTATATATCAAGCCATATAAAACCACGTAAAACCAACATGAATACAAAGAGAACATTTCTACAGCCCAGCACATCTTTCAAACTAGGTGTTTAAACATTTTAAACACCTCCTTCCCTTTGTGATTGACGTTCTTACAATATGATCCTAAACTGACACATTTGAGTAATTCTGTATCCTATCTGAGCAGAAACATTAATTGAGTTAAATATTTCAATTCAATTATTTTTTTCATATATTAAATCCCCAGAGCCTGAGCATGAGTTATTTCTGGTGTACGGCAAGGGTCGTCCAGGCGTTATCCGTGGTATGGACATCAACCCTAAAGTTCAGGATGAATACATGATCCCCATCGAGAACCTGATGAACCCTCGAGCTCTGGACTTCCATGCACAGAGTAACTTCATCTACTTCGCTGATGCCACCAGCTATCTGATTGGCCGACAGAAGATTGACGGCACGGAAAGAGACATCATTCTTAAAGAAGGTGCTGTTTTTTATTTCCAATTCGTCTTATTACTAGTATTATTAGTGTTGTTATGACTTATTCTGTAATTATTCTGACTTATTCTTAATTTTCAGGTATTCACACTGTCGAAGGAATCGCTGTGGATTGGATGGCCAATAATCTTTACTGGACAGATGATGGTCCCAAGAAGACCATCAGTGTTGCTCGGCTCGAGAAAGCTTCTCAGACCAGGAAGACTCTCATTGAGGGCAAGATGACCCATCCTCGAGCTATTGTGGTGGACCCTCGGCACGGGTGAGTTCCTGATCTAGAATAAATAAGGTTAAGTTTTACAGCAGTTGTTGGGTTATTTATAATATCATACAATTTTGTTGCCCAAAATCTACCATTTCAGTATGCACAACCACAAGAGGCTAATTGCTTATAAACATTTTTTAAAAAGCAGCTACAGTAATATGACACAAGACACTATTGCTAAAGCAACAATTCAATTTATAAACAAGGATCTTCCAAATGTTGCATTTTTTTCCTCTTTTAGCTGGATGTACTGGACTGACTGGGAGGAGGACCCAAAAGAGAGCAAGCGAGGGAAGATTGAGAAGGCCTGGATGGATGGAACCAACCGGAACGTTCTATTGACGTCTAAGACGGTTCTGTGGCCCAACGGCCTGAGTCTGGACATCCCTCAGGGCATCCTGTACTGGGTGGATGCTTATTACGACCGAATCGAGATGGTCTATCTCAACACCACTGCACGCAAGGTGCTCTCACACTGCTGATCTAATAGATTATATTTATATGAGAACATATGTTTGCATTTAAGTATGGAAAACAAGAGATAACAGCTGAAAACACTAGAACAGTCAATTTACTCATCAGTTGTCATTTACGTAATACTGTATTCTTTCTTCTTAGACGGTTTATGATGGACAAGAGCTGAACCACGCCTTTGGCCTGTGCCACTACAAACACTTCCTGTTCTGGAACGAGTACCGCAGCGGCAGCATCTATAAACTAGACCAGAACACCAAAACAGTCACTTTGCTACGCAACGAACGGCCACCCATCTTTGAGATCCGCATGTATGATGCCCAACAGCAGCTAGGTAATTTTATAATGCTTTTTGTAGAATGCCAATGCAAGACAAAATTTCCTAGTAGGAATCCAGGCAGTTTGGCTGTTGAATGTTAATCAGACGTTATCCCTACATGTGTTCATCACTCACAGGAAGTAATGCGTGTAGAGCCAATAACGGCGGCTGTAGTAGTCTGTGTTTGGCCACTCCCACAGGCAGGTCATGTGCCTGCGCTGAGGACCAATTACTGGACCCCGCAGACAACACCAGCTGTAAAGGTAACATACACTAGCAAAATATCCCACCACTCACTGGTGCACCCAGGTCGCACACAAAATCGGCATTCAGTGTAAGGTCTACAATGCCGTAGCCCTTTTATCTTTAAAGCCAGCATTATGAAAGTGGACAGGATTCACAATGATGGGCCGCTCTCTTGGTTGTTTTGGTGACTAAACATGCATCTTTGTTTTAGAAAAACTCTTTTTTCACACTACAACACAAAAACAGTGTCTTCAGATTTATTCAGTCGGATGGCCATCGTAAATGCATTTCCAAATTGACCCGAATAATCACAATAAGAACATTATTGTGATATCTATAGAAGTTTTGAAAAAAAAAATGCTATGCTATCAGTCAAATTCCTCTTGAACTTTATTTTGCATTGTTTTGGCCAGTGAATCACACCCAAAATATGATTGTAGGGAGGCAGAGAGAGAATTGTAACCATAATTGTACAAAAACATAAAAAAGTACTCTTAAACACAACTTCTTGCAGACTTGGGTGTTTAACAACCCATCTTTTTTGAAGTCTCTCATCTTCTGACATGCGTGGCAGTAGTAGCCACACACTGCGTCTTCTTCTTCTACTTGTTCTTCTCCGTTTTATGACAGGTAGCAAACAATATTTTAGTACTGCCACCTAATATGCTGGAAGACAAGCAGTGGTCCTGGATTAATTACGATATTATCATATGCGTAGTATTAACATGTTATCAGTGTTTCATTTTATAAACAATTGCAGTTATTGTCAAAACCTGCATGTTGCAACACTTCTAATTTAGGTGTCAAAGGTAATTAACTATGGTGGTTTGGATGTAACTTTGTACAATGAATGGTTAAAAATGGCTTTTAAGGATTGGTTCACAAGAGGATTAACTACTGCTGAGGAAATCACATGGTAGAAACCTCCATTCAGAGCGACCCAGGTGAAAAATGTGAGGAATACAGCGGGATAAGAGTTAATTCAGTCCTGACAGAGAACAAAGCAAGAAACGCTTGCTGAGCTGAAGCAAATCTGTTTGTGCCTGCCAGCTGCTCGATCATACTGGCAGATAATGCATCATTTCTAGGGTTTATCTTGTGACTGACTGGTGATACAATCAGCTGAATTGAACATCAAGCTGTTTGGTTTCTGTATCTGAATATTTGAAACAGAAACTCTTCAGATGTTTTTTTTTACAGAGCTTGGCTTTCAGCAGACTTATTTACATTTCGTGTGTGTGTGTGTCTCCACAGCCAACCCGTCTTACATTCCCCCTCCGCAGTGTCAGCCGGGAGAGTTCGCCTGTAAGAATAACCGCTGTATTCAAGACCGCTGGAAATGCGATGGAGATAATGACTGTCTGGACAAAAGCGACGAGACGGCTGAACTGTGCCGTAAGAACACACTCACGTTTACTTAAAACTCCCTCCTTGTGTCGAGCTACCAAACACATGCAGTGCTTGTTGTTTGTCCATCTGTAGATCAGCACACATGCCCTGCAGACCGCTTTAAGTGTCAAAATAACCGCTGTATCCCAATGCGTTGGCTGTGTGATGGAGACAACGACTGCGGCAATGATGAAGATGAGTCTAACACCACATGCTCAGGTACGCACAGTAATCTAAATTTGCAGCACTATGACATTATTCACACAAAGTCCAAAGATTCAGTCTGTTTTGATTGTATTTTGGCAACTTTGATGTAAATAAGTGTGTCTGTGGTGTGCTTTGCCCTGTGGACTTTAAAAAAGAACCTATTTTAAAATTTACTTAATTTGACCTCTGAAATGCCCAGAATTTACCTTTTTTATATAAATCATGAAAATGTCCTATATAATGTCATGACTATCCCAAATGAAGGGCTGGGATTCGATTCCTAAAAGAATGAATTTCTCATTTCTGAGTCATTGGGAACTGACAATAGACTGACACATATTAATTAGCCTATGTCTTGGAGAAGTTTCCTACAGTTAAGTAAACTCTCATAAACTCCACAGTGGAAAGTTTTGAGCGTCGCTCCAGAATGCATGAAGAGATAATAGGTGCAGATTAATAACAATCAATGAATACTATGGAAGTTCAGAAGGAGGTAAGCCATTATATCATGTAGTTACAAGATTGGAGGTGAACATGTTTCATCCAATTAAAAAAAAAGAAAAAAAAGAATTGAAAACAACAGTTTGGAATTGTCTAAGTCAGTTCCAAGACCAGGAATCAGAATCTAGCCATACTACCTGATGAGAAATGCCTTTTTACAGTGTGTCCTAAGTGGGCAAGTCTTTTGTCAGTTCACACTGCAATCAAAAACCAGAACATTTACTGTGTAATATACAATTGTAACAGGGCGAACGAGACGAGAGGCTTGCGGATCCATATGCAAGCTTTTATTCACAGACATGGTCAAAACACAGGCAGGGTCGAATACCAGCAAACAGGTATGGCATGGGCAAGACACACGAGTAGTCCAGTAAACAGACGGGGGTCAATCAGCGGCGAATGTGATCCAGGGGACAAGGCAAACGGGTAATCCAACAGACAGGCGATAATTCCAGGGCAGGCATAGATCAGACAGGACAAGGTAAACCAGGCTAGAATCAAGACACAGGTTAAACAGGACTGACTGGAACTAAACTCCGGAAACACGGAATGGCTCCGTAAAGTTGCTATCACTAGGAGAGTAATAAACACAGACAATACTCGGCGATCCGAAAGAGGAAGTCCAAGGCTTATAAAGTGTGTTTGATTGGTTGCAGCTGTGTGTGTGTAATCAGTGCAATGGATGCGTGGAACTGTTTGGTCCAGGCTGTAAAGTGTGAGAGTCAATGTAACGGAAAAGTGACCTCTGGTGGCAAGCAGACGGAAAACCATGAACCGGATTTGTGACAACAATTAGCTGGAGTTGGACCAATGAAGTTTCACAATGGCCAAAGCTTTCCTGCATGATACAATGGAAATAAAAACCTAGTCACCCAAGAAATGCTTCTTTTGTAGTGCACTTTAATTGCACACACAAAGGTCCAACAAATTTTGTCCATTTCAGATATGGAGTGTCTATGTTTAAATCTACATTAATCACACATTTGATCATTGGAACTTCAGTTCTGTCATGACAACTCTCGGAGGTTATACCGTTCCTGCGGTATGCGCTGTTTTTCATGTCTCCTCAAAGACTGAAAGTGTAGGAATTCCTCAGGTTGAGTGCAGTGTAGAGAGTAACACGAGCCTCCTCCTCCTGTTGGTGCGAGCGAGCGGTCAGTCACTTGTGTGTAGGATGGCCGAACTTAAGGAGCTTCCCCTGGAACTTACGTGATCGGCAACCGGACGTTTTTTTTGTCTTATTGCAAGCAACTCGTCTCTGTTCTGGACTTGCACAAACTGCGTTGCAATGCAATCATTTTCCAAAATGTAATTTATGTGAAAATATGAAGTCTGTAAACGCCCGTTAACACAGGCCAGAGAAGCTGAAGACGGACACACAGAGAAAAATACTGTAGCAGGCAGATCACTCACTGTTCATGATGCACAAACTATCGGAAGAAAATCCTCAATATTGATTTGGGAGTTTATATGAATGTGTTTCTGAGGGGAACTGACTGTCTTCAGAAAAGTTTACATGGTATTTTCTTTTCATCTCGCCTCTGTATGATGCATATTAAAGTAGTGTTTATAAGTGCAGCTCTGCTTTGTTTACAGCGGTAACCAAGGAAAGGTCTGGTGTTCCAGAAGCGCCTCCTGCTGTCAGAGAGTGAATCTGCGTCTCATTCAGAGCTTCTGCTGTTTGCTTCGTTTAGGCATGTATTATAATTTCACAAAGCTATTCAGAACATTCTGTTTTTGCTTCAAAATGGGTTATTATTAAATCAAATTATGTAAATGAATTATATAACTAATGATATAAATGATATAAATGATTGTCTAGGAAACTATAGAACTAACCTTAAAGACTGTAATTCAAGTTAGGTTAGATTTAGATTTATGTTTACTAAAGATGTCAGGCTTTATTTGTCTTCTTTTTAGAAACATCAAAGAACAATAAACATTCACTGTTTCCAAATTCTGTATGTTTCTCAAGAAACCAAATTATTGTGTTTAGCGGGGTTTTTTTTTACCCAGTCATTTAAAAATAAAATTTTAGAGCTGTAACGACAATACCGTGATACTGTGATATTTTTGCTTAAGGTTATCATACCGTCAAAATCTCATACAGCCCATGCCTACTTGTAGCAGATCTATACAGGTGGAGCTGGGGAAGGTGGAGGGTTTCTGAAGCAAGCTGCAACTGCTACGGCAAGCACAAGTCATAAATTTGAATGTTGGCCCGAGGTCATTGGCTACCGATACAAGAGAGAACCAATCAGCTGTGCCATGTGATAATGATGTCATTAAGTCAGATTGAGTTAGTCCTATTCGATTGCGCCATCTAGAGTTTCATGCCAGAACTCTGTATTTGTCATCTTCATATCATACGAATGCCACCTGGAAGGCCAGCTGAAATAGTTTCTTTGGCTGGTTTGAGTTGTGATGTTCTGTCATGACCTTCTCCTAAACTCTGAGTCAGCTGAAATATTCTCTAGACAGCCATACATAAATATAGAGTTTATCTCACATGGTATATCTGACGCAGTTCTGGGCTCTTCGTCAAACTGTTGTGCTATATTTTACTTCATGGCTGAATTGTATGGTTTGCACTCTTTAATTAGACTGCATCTATTTTAAGTATATGGCTGACTATGATGCTGCATTTGCAAGTAATTCTAGACTGCAATAGAGCCATTGCATAAAAATATAAATTTAGATAAAATGTCTGTATTAACTGGGAAACTGAGTTTGGAAATAAAATGAAATGGTTTGAAAACACAATTTTCTTTTCTGTGTGGACATATTTGTAACATTCTAGTGCAATATTTATATTGCAGTCTTGAAAATTCTCTGAATTATTTTAACATGTTAATGGACATGAAACTGTTAATGTATTTGAGCTTGGTGATCTAGTTCTGCTACACACTGCATGAATAGGCATGACAGGCATACTGTATGTACATCACATAGCAGATCTAGACAGGTGGAGCTGGGGGAGGTGGAGGGTTTCAGAAGAATGCTTAAGAAGGAACAGCTTACAGCAAACATTGAATTTAAATAAGGGGGCGTCCAATCGTGTTTCAGCAGATTGTAGCTCCAGCCGGCTCCAACACGCTTGCCTAGAAGTTTCTAGTGAGTCCGAAGGCCTTGATTAGCTGGTTCATGTGTGTTTAATTAGGGTTGGAGCTAACTGCTGCAGGACAGAGACCCTCCAGGAGAGGCCAATCAGCTTGTGCCATGTAAATTAATAATTAATAATTGTGCCATTCAAAAATAAATATCACTTTTTATTTCTCCTCTTTCCTACTACTTGTTTGACTTTTTCAGTTTTTTATAACCATTTCTTACTATGTGTCAGTAAGTTGTTGTTATTTTAGCATGTGTTTGGCTCAGTGTTATTTTTTTAGGATTACTGATAAACTAATATAGTTTGATTTGTATTAGTTTTCTATTTTAGTTTTAGTTACAGTTGTAGTAATGTCATTTTATTAGTTTTTTATTATGTCTGTATAGGTTTTTTATTAAGTTTTAGTTTTATTTATTTTGAGTTATTTCAGTACTTCAACATACAAAATGGAATTGAAATAATACATATTGGATGTATTTATATATATATGTATAGTGTTTTGGCTTACATCACATATGTATTTGTTTTTTGGTGTTGCTTAAGTGTTATTGAATCATTATTATACTCATACTTTTGTTCTTTTATATTTTAATTGTTTTTTACTTTCTTTTTTTTTGTTTAGTTTTAAATGTTGTTGTATTCCGTTGTCATTTTTATTTAATTTTTTTTATTTTCTTAAATGTGTATATATAATATTTATAGAGTTTTAGCTTTTAGTTTTAATTACTTTTTCTTATTTGTAAGTCGCTTTGGATAAAAGCATCTGCTAAATGGCTGAAAGTAAAGTAAAGTAAAGTAAATTCAGTTAGGTTTATTTTAAAAACAGTTTATACTTACAAACATTCACAACTGTAATAATCCAGTGAGATTGTTGTATGCATAAGAAGTCCTACAACAGACACTACAAATTACTTCACTTTTAAAACTGCATTTTTTTCATAAAAACACCATATGTTAAGAGCTCTACAAAATGAATATGCCATGGCAGATATATTGAAGATGAACTTTCCACAGAAAAGCAGTGGGAAATGGATTCAAATTCTAGGAAGAGAAGGACTGTACATTTTTCATGTGTATATCTGCTGATTTTAAACTTGAAAAAAAAAGAATATTTTACTGGCATACAGTTGGCCACACACATTTAGATTTGAGAGTTTTGGTTCTCTGTTGCAGCTCGGACGTGTCCGCCCAATCAGTACTCGTGCGCCAGTGGCCGCTGTATTCCCATCTCCTGGAAATGTGACCTGGATGATGACTGTGGGGACCGCTCCGACGAGCCTGCATCCTGCGGTAAATTATGCCCCTTTATGCTGATGCCAGCATATTAATATTAATAAATTCGGCCATTAGTATGCATGTGATACTTTTAGAAAAACTAGTTCAGTGCAAGTTTTTTCAGTTTCAGTTTCAGTTTCAGAAACTGGTTGATTCTTTTTATTAATTTATTCATTTTATGCATTTTGTAAATGTTATTGACGTTTAGAATTACATCTATTTTAATTATCAGTGAAATGGCTTATGTTGCAAGAAAGCTTCCTATTATCACTATTAATACTATTATTATTGCCATTTTATTTACTACCGCTCTTAAATTACTACTGCTATTTCTTTGTGTAATACTCATACTGATGAGGAAACTAAATAATCAAAAACGATGATATGAACCTTTGGGAACTGAACCTTGTAAAGCATAAAGTCACTAAGTCATACTTGTATTATATACATGCAACATGCAACAAAAACTTGCACTTGAAATACTTTTATGTTGCATTTAATTTTTATTATTCTTTATTATGCTTTTGGTTATATGGGATGAGTATTGGTTAATGTTATGTTTTTATTGATTATTTATGATGATGTTTGTGTCGTCAGCATACCCAACCTGTTTCCCGCTCACTCAGTTCACCTGCAATAACGGACGCTGTATCAACATCAACTGGCGCTGTGATAACGGTGAGCTGCTGACATTATTTCATCTCTTTTGTTTTTTGTGTCTGTTGCACTTTTTCAACAGATTTCCCTCATTTGTCTTTGTTGATCATTTCATGTGTCTTTTGTGTAACGTCATGTCCTCTTCTCTTGACCATTTGCCCCTCCCCCTGTGTCACATGGGCTGTGTGTTGCAGAAAAGGATTGTGGGGACAGCTCTGATGAGTTCAATTGTCCGAGCAAGACCGGTTAGTGCATAGATCAACATGCACCATAAATTTACTTGTGTTATAACATTATAATAAGGTCTAAACGGGATTTTCACATGTAAGACTGTGGAAAATATCTGCAGCAATTCATTATTTCTAAAACATGTCTTACATTATGGAAAAATCCTGCCCCACAATAGTAAAAAAAATAATAATAAAAGTAAATAAGCAAGCAAGCCGCTGGCCATCTCACTTTAACTAACACCTCTAGTAACATCCATAAGAAGAGATTAGCATTAAATATTAACCAGTGTTCATTTCCAGTGGTGCATGTGTGATCTATGCAGTTTCTGTGATGTTTATTATTCATTTTCTATTGTTGCAAATTGTTAACTGTGAAATCTGTTTCTAAAGACAAGATGCCACATTTACTACATTGTATTGATGTGAAATACTCATATTTCAGCCTATATTTGACTTGTTTGTATATTTGTATTATAAATGGTTTGTATTAAATCATAGCCTGTAGCTCACATGGACATGTTCCATATTGGCCAAGTATATCTGGGAAAAAAAATTTCCCAGCATGGCTGCTACTTTTATATTAGTAAAGTATTAAAAGTAGCCTATAACGTTCTTTTCGAATGATTTAAGTTTTTTAGTTTCAGTCAAAAGTTTGGACACACCTTTTCTATATCTTTGCTATTATAAAGTATATTTACTTTAATAAAGTATATTAAAGATAATTTGAACAACACAATTTTCAGTATGGGAATTATGTAGTGACCAAAAACAATTCCAAACGATCTTATATTACCTCTCTAAAAAATCTGTTTATTCTCTTAAAGGGGTCCTATTATGCTCTTTTACAAAGTCTTGATTATGTTTTGGGGGTGTACTAGAACATGCTCTCATGCTTGGTGGTTCGAAAAACGCATTATTTTTCACATAATTTACATTATTACAATACCTTTCTCCCCAGGCTGGCACAAACGGCTCTATTAGTTCCGGGTTTGATGAAGGTCCGCCTTCCGAAAAACAAAATATGTTGTGATTGGTTAGCTGTCCCAGTGCGTTGTGATTGGCGAACAGCTTAGACAGTGTTTCAGTACTGCCACGCCCTCGCCACCCCCCCCCCCCCGTTGCTCCGTCTTTCACAACAAAGCTTTTTGGCTTTTACACTGTACTCCCTCATGTTGTGGAAGCTGTCCTAAGCTGTCCTCAGTAAAATGCGCAGCACACAATAGCAAATTGGGGTTATAATGCTCAGGAACAGAGTTAAAAAATAAATTGCAACCACTGTTTCCTGACATCATCCGTTTTCGGAAGCCCAAACAAAGACGTTTGGGCACGGAGGTGAAAAAAACAGCGTTTCAGGCGGTCGCACACCGGACGAGAAACGCAACGTCGCATCGCGCCACGTCTTTAAAATTCAACTACTTTATTTTCTATGAGTGTAGGCACACCGGCAGCGCCGTTCGGCGTCTGTCCGCGGCACCCAACTACGTCGTGTTATACTTGTAAGAATCGTTCTAGAACAGTGGTTCTCAATCCCAGTCCTCGCGTACCACCGCTCTGCATGTTTTGCACGTCTCTCTTTGTTAACACACCTGATTCAGATAATCAGCTCATTAGAAAAGAGCTCCATGCATGTACTGTGTTCTGATTGATATGATCCCTACACAGTGTTCATTTGCTCCCTACTCCCTGAGCAGGGAATCCGTTAAAGTTTACTTAACTTCGGAATATTCATTTACAGATTTGCACCGCTGCCTGCTGCCTCAGGGCATCTTGGATGGAACATATACGCCCCTTCAAACTGGATCATGGCGGAATATCCGGTAATGTGCACTTTGCAGGGCACTTATCAAATAACAACTATGAAGCAATTAATAAAACACACAAAGGACAGACGGGGTTACGCGAGACTGGAAATGAGACCTCTGTCTTAAACCGGCCAAAAATTGGAGGCACAGCACATCAGCCTTCTTCTTCGTCGGCTCGTCTGAGCGCTCACTTCACCTAGCTTCCAACCACACCTCGCCCCTCCCCCTCCCCCAACCATTCCAATTTCTGTAGGCGGGAATTATTTGAAATTATATTCTAATGAGCCGCTTTGTGACATCACAAAGCCCGGACACCAAACGCTGTAGTCCAAACGAGCCGTTCGTGTAGTTCTTGAAAATGGATTTTTAAAAAACGAAATATCTCCCTTTGGAGTGGACTTTGAGATTTGTAACTTTCTAGATCTTTTTTATGCCCAAACATACACACTACACACTGACTAAAATTAAAAAAGTGAAAAAGCATAATAGGACCCCTTTAACTTTGTGAGGCACATTCTGGGATGCATTTAAACAATATTGGGATCTCAAGTATTTGTCTGCAAAACTAATTTCAATGAAAATTCTTTATATCAACAAGTTTATTGTGATCATAAGAAACAACTTTAGTCAAGCGTGTTCAAACCTTTGGTTGATGATGTACTTTAAAGCATGGCTTACTTTATATTTTGGATGATGATAGCATATATTTGGCAATTTAACCTCTTGCAGACAATGACTGTGGTGACAACAGTGATGAAGCCGGCTGCAGTCATTCATGCTCCAGCGCTCAGTTTAAATGTAACAGCGGTCGCTGTATACCCGACTACTGGACCTGTGACGGAGACAACGACTGTGGTGACTACAGCGACGAGACCCATGCCAACTGCACTAACCAGGGTGAGTTCATGACACTATTTCTTGCCACACCATGCCAAACTAGACAACAAACTTGTGCTGCCTTCTTTTGGTCTAATTCTCAGTCAATGTGTTGAAGTAGGAATGGAAAACATTATGAAAGGTCTTAGATGTTTAAGCAGCACCTGCTTTTGGTTCAATTGCCAGGAAGAGAGAGCTACACCAAACTCCCAGCACACTATTTAGAAAGAGTCATCTCTCATAAAGTAACTCCAGGCACAACAAAATATACACCGAGAGGCCGATGATGACTGTGAATGAGCTACAGAATTCATTCACTGAAGAGTTCATTAGTTAACCAAACCTCATAATAACTAACCTGAGTGCTGGTTAACACTGGCTTTTATTGGAGCATAGCTTTAAAGAAATCATCACTCAAAAAGTACCACACAAAGGTATATCTTGAGTTTGACCTGAAGCATAATTGTGACTCATTTGTCTAAAATGCCATTTATGGGAAAAGATTGATTGATCGATTGATTGATGGATGGATTTCTATCTATCTATCTATCTATCTATCTATCTATCTATCTATCTATCTATCTATCTATCTATCTATCTATCATCTATCTATCTATCTACCGCTCTCTCTCTCTGTCTATTTATTTATTTTGGTCAGATGATACCAAGAAGCTTTGCACCAAAATTTAACCTTACAAAAATTAACCATGGTTTTACCACAAATAAAACAAAAAAATATATAGTTTCTGTAGTTAAACCATGGTAACCACAAATTAACCATGATTTTGCTACACTAACCAGAGTTTAACCATCTATTTGTTATTTGCAGTAAAACTGTGGTTATATACAAATGGTAATCAATCCGCTGAAAAAACATGGCTACTACACTTTTACTATAATAAAACAATAGTTAATTTTCGTAAGGGAAAATGTATAGTGTAAGAACCTTATTCATTCTTCTTTCATTGGACAGTCATCCAAATACATCAAATCTAAAATATGCAGTGTTATGTGTGCTTCAGGACCAGATTTATGAAACTGCTTTATCTCACCATATACCTCTTAGGCTTTGATATAGTGCTGCTCTTTGTAAGTCATGGTGTGACGTTTCTACTATTATCACACATGTCACATGCATTCATATACACCACAAATATTTTTACCCAAATATAGACTTCTCTCTCTCATGGGGATAAACGTCTTTGCCATTGGCTTGGTTAGCTTCAGAGTCAGATATGAGCCACATTACAGGGCGATGATGAATTGAAAAAAAGGATTAGTACAAACAAATCCCACTTCACACAACCACCTCAATAACAGTTTTATTTGCCTTTAGAGAACTCGCAGTGTTTACCTTTGTTAATTTAGGAGATACTTTTATCCAAAATGACTTAAAAATAAAGAATATAACTATGCAAGTGATGCATCCTAAGGAGACAGTAACACGAGAAGTCACACAATACATGTGAGTTAAAGAAAAGTGAAAGTTAAGACAGGGATGTGGATGTAACACAGTTAAACAACAGGGAAATAGTAGGAAATTGTATTAATAAAGTTCCAGACATTGTAGAACTCAAATCTTACCGTGATACTGTGATTATGAAATTTTACCCCAAATTTCATAGCTCACTTCTTGTTGTTGCAGTTATGTTGTGTTGAATTGCTAGCTAGCTGGGAAGACGAGGGGCTCTGTCTTCACAATGTTGGTGATTTAAATGGCATTCAAACTAGAGCTGTTTGTCATTGGTGTAGTACTGCTAGGAGAAAATCAGTTTGGCTGAATAGGTCCTTGTGATGTGGTGTGTATTGATAAAAGGAGAGGGCCAAGCACCGAACCCTGAGGTACACCCATGGTTTTTCATATGATTTAAACACTCCTTCGCTATAGGTTAAGCTACGCTATCTGGGATCTTTTGCAGAGTGTAAACTGTTACCAAGTATCTTGTATGAAAATTCTGAACCTATGGATTGTGTAGTTATTTATACTACATATTGCCATACAATCTCTGTTTAATTCCTCTTTTTTTCTCTCCACAGCAACCCGTCCTCCCGGTGGCTGTCACACAGATGAGTTCCAGTGTCGTGTGGACGGGTTGTGTATTCCCCTCCGATGGCGGTGTGATGGAGACACTGACTGCATGGATCTGAGCGATGAGAAGAACTGCGAGGGTGTAACACACATGTGTGATCCAGCAGTAAAGTTTGGCTGCAGGGATTCTGGTAATGTTGAAGAAATTATACATTATATCTTCTCAATTTAATGGTCTGATGTTCTCAGAACAATCAGAAAACTAATTCCGTCTTATCTTGAGATTCAGTGATCCATAAGTAGACTGAGTTTACGAGTGAATGGGTCATAATCATTACAATCTTGGTAATTTTTTTTCAGAATTAAATGCAAAATATCTCAGTAAACAAGTGAGGTGAGGCAATAATAATACATTCTTATAAAATGTCCTCTCTCTTTTAATGATTTAGGAGAGATGTAATGTTTGTTTTCTTTTTTTTATAAAGATGTTGTGTTTGTTATTGTATGTGTTTTTTTTAATGCATTGCACAGCACTTTGGGCTGCTTTGAAGGCAGTAGAAATGTGCTATATAAGAAAATTAAAGAAAATAAACTAATGCATTCTTTGGTTTTCAGTTTATAATAGAAGTTTATTCAGATGTTTTATTTACTTATTTTTTTAATCTAAATAATTGACCGAATCAGTTAGGTCATCACGCAAAATTGCTTCAACATTTATTTATTTATTTAAATAAAAAGAATGATTCACCTTATAATGTATGAAGATGAGATCTTTCCCAGATTTCATTGTTCACATGATCACAGGGTCTTCATTGTAATTCACTACTTTTGTCAGTTATCATGTTAACAGACATATTTTTTGTGTGTTTGTTATGTAGCGCGGTGTATCAGTAAGGCTTGGGTATGTGATGGTGACAGCGATTGTGAAGATAACTCTGATGAAGATAACTGTGAGGCGCTGGTGTGTAAACTCTCCCATCACGTGTGTGCTAATGACACCAGCATTTGTCTGCCTGCTGAGAAACTGTGTGATGGCAAAGACGACTGTCCTGATGGTTCCGATGAGAAACTCTGTGGTAAGATTCATCACTGTTACATGAGGCTCAGTGCAGTCTGAGATGATGTTCATTGAGTGCAGACTGAAACTCACACTAGCAGGACACGGATGAAGTACATAATTACTGGTGCCTGATACCGTTATCAATGTTTTTAAAAGCTGCATTGTCGATTACACAAAATTCTAGTAAAGTTATAATTTATGGAAATAAAGCATTTTCTGTTCATAGTTTTATGAATTTATATTATTAAACATATCTTATTATAATGAAATATTAATTGTATAATTGGTACTGTAAGTATACTGTAAGTAAAAAAAAAGCCTTGCTTTATAGACCTGGTTATACATCTAACTTAGGAATAGTATATTTGTAAAGAATAATTGCTGAATATGTCCGGGCCATCCAAAATGTAAATGAATTTGTTTCTTCAGAATTGGAGAATTTATCATTCCATCACTTGCTCAGCATTGGATCCTCTGCAGTGAATGGGTGCCATCAGAATGAGAGTCCAAACAGTTGATGAAAACATCACATAAATCCACAAGTGATCCACACCACTCCAGTCTATCAATTAACATCTTGTGAAGTGATGTAGCAAGTGATGTAAGGCTAAATTTCTCCAAATGTGTTCTCATGAACTAGGGCTGTAATCACCATAGACACTGGAAGCTGGGGACAATTCCCGCCCAATAATTAGAAATGGCCAATCTGCCAAACTGGAAGCTGCAAAACATTTAATAGAAGTCAACTGTTATACGAAATGTTAAATGATTGACAGCTATATTCAGTGATGCAACTGCTTGACTTTTTTCTAAAATATGGCAGTTTACAGATAGAGAGAGACAGACAGACAGAGAGAGTCGCATGTGTGAATTACCTGCGTCTGTGTGTGTCTCTCTACAAACAATGAAGCTGTGAGTTTAGTTACTTCAAAAACAGCTATTTGCCCTTGTTGCTGAGAAATATAATGTAGTGATTCAGTATCGGAGCTATTTTATTAATAAACGTCGCAGGGCAGCGGTGACAAGTTGCTGTGCTCCTGAATGTTTCTGTTTGTGCACAGTGCGATCTCTGATCTCTGATCTCTGTGTGTGCGCGTGTGTGTGCGTCAACGAATACAGCTCATTATTATCATTACAGTGATTAAACTGCGGCCTTGCCATGAACAAACAAACTCATCTACATTTTCAGTGGCCCGCAGTTGAGTTAATTAATTTTGGGGTTTTTTTGGAGGGGGGGTAGGCATTATAATGTTAATGTGAAGGGTTTTAAATACTTTCAGCCTAGGATTTTACCATCTAACCGCATTGTTCCTTGGTTTAGATCTGTGTTCTCTGGACAATGGTGGCTGCAGTCATAACTGCACAGTGGCCCCGGGTGAGGGCATTCTGTGCTCGTGCCCACTGGGAATGGAACTGGGCACTGACAACAAGACGTGTCAGATCCAGGGCTTCTGTGCCAAACACCTGAAGTGCAGCCAGCGCTGTGAACAGGACAAGTTCAATGTGAAATGTTCCTGCTATGATGGCTGGGCCCTCGAACCTGACATGGAGAGCTGCAAGAGCACAGGTGAGATCAGCTCTTCCAAAGCCTACTAAAAGACATGCAGGCTTATTTTTTTTAACTGCATATATGCATAAACTAATAAACTTATAATGTGATAATAAATTAATAAATGTGATGCATATTTGTCAGTCTTACATTTAGTCTTATACGTCTTACAGGTTTATTAGTTTGTTTGTTAGTATGTTATTAGTTTATGTTAAAACTGCGAAATCCAAATGAATGGTTTTGTTTTTTGCTTTGTTTTGTTTTGGCCTTTAGAAATGCTTTTTTCTCCCTTTTTTCTGCCATAAGCACTGATGCTTGAAATTGTCTTGGGTTAATAATTGTTTGACAGTATATCCCAAAATATATCCACAAACAGATAAAAAGAATCGGTAAAGGCTGGTGAAAAACTAGACTAGATATGAAAACGGTTGTGGTTCACAATGTTTGGCAGAAGATAACATCTATGTGCACTGGAGCAACACTTTCACCCGCACATAGGAAGTGGTCTTCTGTAAAATCATTGCAGCTGGGGTTGATTTTGTTTTCCTACTAAGAAGGTTTTAGTTTAAGACTTGGTGTGTGACAGAACAAATGCAGAAAATGACGAGGAACTGTTTAGCAGCATAATAGGTGGTTTATTTTTGTAATGAAAGAATGCAAATGCCAGAAGAAGGAGGTGGGGTTGAAGATTTACTGTGACAGGAAGAGGCACAGCAGCCCACTCAGCCAATCAAACGATGAATTATGGATTGCTGGACGTATTTCACATTCCTTTCAGAAATAAAAACATTTTAGATAAACCGAGGTAACGTCACAGACATGTATGGGATTGCCAGTCTCACATCATTTTACAGACATGTTGTGGAACAGATGATGTTGGAAAATATCAGAGTGTTTGCCCAGTTGAGCACCTTACTTTAGCTAGTCATGAGTTATGGCATTCTTTCAGTGAGTTCATTGTTTTTCCAGATCCATTTAAACCCTTCATCATCTTCTCCAACCGTCATGAGATCCGACGGATTGATCTGCACAAAGGAGAGTTCAGCGTGCTGGTGCCAGGCCTGAGGAACACCATCGCTCTCGACTTCCACCTCAACGAGAGCGCGCTCTATTGGACTGATGTTGTTGAGGACAAAATTTACCGTGGAAAGCTGTCAGAGAACGGTGGTAAGTTATGTGTACAGTATATATAGGAATTGTGGTGTTTTAAAATGCATGAATTTCAGGCCTTTTAATCCCTCCAAGATGAATTCAGCCAATGAACACATATATAATTATAATATGGACCTTTTCAATTTACTAATAGTTAGGTACAAATTTTTTTCCATACATATGTTTTCTGTTTGCCTCTCTTTCCTTCATTTTTATTTTGCACAGCAGCGCTGACCAGTTTTGACGTGGTGATCCAGTATGGATTAGCTACTCCTGAGGGTCTGGCTGTAGACTGGATCGCTGGAAACATCTACTGGGTGGAGAGTAACCTAGATCAGATCGAAGTGGCCAAACTGGACGGGACCATGCGCACCACTCTACTAGCTGGAGATGTGGAGCACCCGCGGGCCATCGCCCTGGACCCCAGAGAGGGGTAAGCAGCCAAAGTTTACTTCTGAAACTTGTATTGAGCCTCATCAGGATATCGTGTTTTTTAAACTGTGTTATTGTAGTAGTGTTTATGTACTTGTAGGATGATTCATAGATACAGGAAGAAGGAGGCTCAACATAAACATAAACTTTAATTACAAACTTATAATAAACAAAACAAGTGGCAGCTGTTTTCTCCCAGGCCTTGACCTCGCTTAGCTCCTTCATGAAGCTCATTAGCACTCGCACCAGCGGCCACACTCATGTATTTATCAACATTTGAATTAAATCCACAAACCCCCCCCCCCCCCCCCCCCCCCAATCATGTTAGGTTCCAATTTTCAGGTTTCATTTGAAATTTAATTGAGGTTTTAGTACTTTTGATATGTGCTTGTCTTATTTAATATTATATTTTTGATATATTTCTATATTATTCTGTATGTATATATTTCAGTAAGTACATTTGACTTTAGGTAGCCAAGTAACATTTTTCATCTTCATTTTTGTAGGTTTAAGTTTTTCATCATTTATATTGAATTTTATTTCTTGTTAAAAACGAAAGTAATAAACGTTATTTAAAATATTTTTAATTTGAAAACTTAAACGATTTTTTTTTGTTAACAATAGCTACGTTTCAAATTAAACTTGTGCGCAAAATTGGAATATCGCATAAAACACGTCACTTCCTGATTAACTTGCGTTAAATATCACAAAAAAAAAAAGAATTTGCTACAGTCCGAGAAGGCACTGTATATAATAATGTTTGTATACAATATATGATGAGCTTCAGAGCATGCAGAGTCATGTTATCTTATTTTCAGAGCCTGCTGTTTGGGAATGCAGTTCTGGGTGTTAATTATAACGAAGCACTTTGACGAGACTTTGCGCAAGCATTTTAGAACGACAAAACTAGCATTTCAGATGCTGTGCAATGAGATCGGTCTGTTGATTAGTCCAGTTTGATGCTGTCCCATCGCAAAATCACGTCTTTTTTGATGCGCATTAAGCAATTTATTCGGTAAAAGTGTTTCCATCTTGAATAAGAAATGTATCCTACTTAGTTGAGCACATACGTTTTTTATGCGCATTTTTAGAATTTATGTGCATCTTGGCGTTTCCATCCAGCGGATTTTTTATGTGATATCCCAAAATGCGCATAAAAATAGGTGGATGAAAACATAGCTAATAACAACAATGTTGTAAGATGCCTGTGTAGGTGCTTAATTCTGGAGAATTGTTGTACTTTGATTTCTGAGACCTGTTATGTTCTCACTGTGTAGTCACTTTTTAATTTTGAATGTTTCAAGTGCTCTTAAAGGAATAGTTCACCAAAGAGTGAAATTGAAAAATTTTAATGGAAATCATTTACTCATCCATATGTTGTTCCAAATACAAAACACATTCTAAAGAATGTTGATTCTGCCCTTTTCCAAACAACAAAAAAATACAAGCTCTATAAAGAATGCTGGGACCAGAACACTTTTGACAGCTGCATTAAAAAAGCCCTCATCTGTCCTTTGATTCTGTAGAATCCTATTCTGGACAGACTGGGATGCCACAATGCCCAGGATAGAGGCTGCATCCATGAGTGGACATGGCAGACGCACCATCCATAAGGAGACGGGCAGTGGAGGATGGCCCAACGGACTGACTGTGGACTATCTGGAGCGCCGCATTCTATGGATAGATGCCAGGTAACATTTGAAGACTCATAAACGTACAAACTGCAGCTAAATTTGGCTGTTAATTCACCTTTTAGTACTTAATCCTGTTCTGTACACCTGCAATTCAGTAATTTGCGGCAGTAATTCTACAACTGAATTGACTCCTGAAAAATGCAGGTAGTGACAGCAGCATTTGCAGAAATTCTATGTCTATCACATGTTGACTCTGTGTTGACAGATCTTGTTATAAGAAAACAGCAAATAAAAACAAGCCTATAGTAAACTTAAATCCGGACACAGTATCTTGGAAATAAGCCACATACCAGAATATCACAACTTGCACCTGCCTACTTTATTAACTCCATAAAACTGTATTGCTTTATTTGCTGAGTCCAAAGACACTTAAAGGTGCTGTATGTAAGTTTTTGACTCTACTAAAGCATACAAATATCATAATATGTTTGCAGATATTTAAGAAACATGCTAAGTTAACATACTTGTGTATCTGAAAAACAATGCAACAGTCTCCTTTGAAAATGTGCGTTCCGGGACGGAATGTCTGTCTTTGTTTTGGTCTGTGTAACCCGCCCACTGCCAGTTTACCCAATTGTATTTCGGCACCCCGGGTTGCCAGTTGGCGGAAAACACAGCGTATTTCATTTCATTCATCGGCATGTGCACTCGTTCCTGTTGGTGTCGTCAATCTGGCAACCTGCGGGTGCGTCAAGTCTCGGGAGGAGGGGCCGGGTAAAAAAAAAAACCCTCTCCGATATTTTGAATTTGGACTGCAATACCTAGTTCAACCACTCGGTGTCAATCCTACATACAGCATCTTTAATATACAATGTTTGTAATAAGTGGACAAGGCAATACTTAAAAGAGCGCGCTCTGAAAAGTAGCCTTCCAAACATAAACAAATAATGACAGCTCTGTCGAAAGTGGTTTCATTAAAATCACCTTTGTCTTTGGTTGCTGTAATATTACTTTGGTCAAAAATAGCGTATTCCATATGCGTGAGATGGCAAAACGTTGCTAAGAACACAATGGTGTCAATCGTGGCAATTTCGAAAGTGAGTTCTATTCTGTATACAAACGAAACTGTAATTTAGGGGTGTCACTCCCGTATTTAAATGTGGTTGTCGCTCCTAAAACCTTACAGTGTGTACAAGGCCAATGTGGTGTACGGACAAGCTCCTGGATCAATGGAAGTTGGTGGTCCTAGAACAAACCAAACAGTTCCCTGACCCAATGATGTTCAGTTCCACTCCTGGTTCCAGCTCCAGTACACCTTCCTGGAAGTTTCTAGTGATCCTGACGACCTTGAATAGTTCGTTCAGGCATGCTGGAAAGATTGCAGGATTGGAATTTAAAGTTTTGTCAATTTGGTAGCTAAAATCTACCTAATATCAGAGAGTGTGCTTCCTATCAGAAATGAATGACCATAGAAATGAATTATTTATGTCTTGTGTCTCAGATCTGATGCAATCTATTCAGCCAAGTATGACGGGTCGGGACTGATCGAGGTGCTCAGAGGACATGAGTATCTCTCGCATCCGTTCGCTGTGACGATGTATGGCGGAGAGGTTTACTGGACAGACTGGCGCACAAACACACTGGCCAAGGCCAATAAATGGACAGGAAACAATGTCACTGTGGTTCAGAGAACAAACACGCAACCTTTCGATCTGCAGGTGTACCACCCATCTAGACAACCGCAAGGTGATCTTCAAACTTTATTTCAAAGTTACTTTGATAGCAATGTTACTAATGGCTATTTCACACGGCAAAGGAAAACAGTGGTATATATCGAAGTTATTACCATCTAATAACTGATTCAAAATGCTTGATTCTAATGGATTCCAAAACCATGATTTTTCACCAAACCAGTTAAATGCAAACCTCATTGTTCATGTCAATAACAGTGCTGAATGTCCACATAAAACTGAAACAAATACTAACTCCTATCCTTAACCTTAGTATAGCATTGGTAGCACATATTGATAGATAGCAGTACTGTTTGTTGTCATCAGATGCGTCTGTGATTTTTGAATGCATGAAGTCTAATCTATGGTTGATGCCATGAATTCGGCTGTGGGGTCGGGTTTGAGCTTAACTGGTTTGTGAAGTTAGCTCTTGGGATGTTAGCATGTTCCTAAGCTAACAGCAGTCATCTTAACTGCAAAAGATACACTGAACACACATATTTGGAAAATTTGTGCATTTTTCATGAATTATTTTTGAGCTCATCGCAATGCATTCTGGGATCCTTATTCATGAAGTATACATGTAACGCTGAAGACGTTTTCTAGTGATTAATTTGATCAGTTTTCATTCTAAACACCCCTAAATTGATTCCAGACACCACAGTGTTCAATATAAAGTGTCACTTTGAGCTACAGCCTTGTTGTCTGGACATCATAGATCATTTCATTTTTTGTTTTCATTTCATTTCAAGTTTTATTGTTTTATTAATTGTTGAGTAAACTTTAATTTTGTGAAAGATCACTGGTCAGACTGAGGGAGGAGCCAGTCTGCTTGATGGACACATGTGTTGATAGTGTTTGGCGCTTAATAAAGCAGCATGTGAATAAACTTGTCATGATAGTTTAGCTCAGCGACTTCATCTTATAGAGGCAGACATCTGTTTATTCATGTCTGACAGGAGCAGATACACGGGATGAATTGGTTTGGACATGCTTTCAAAAGTTCCACTATCTGCTTTGAACCCATAACCTTTGGATTTCTTATTCTTACTTACTTTTTCATCATACTTCCTACCCTTATCAAACAGCATAGATAGAGATCATGAATCATTCAAATAAGCGCAAATGCCGATAACCTCAAAATAGCCAAACGTCTTGCCAATTAATCTGCATTAGTCTATCATTGGTTCCTGTCTCAGCTGGTTTGGTTTCTTGGAGGCGCAAATAAATTTGAAGGTGGTAATGACACAATAAAGCTCAATACCTCACCGCCGCTCATCTCTCTCCAGCGCCGAACCCGTGTGCTGCTAACGGTGGTTTGGGCCCATGTTCTCACCTGTGCTTGATCAACTACCATCAGACGTTCTCCTGTGCCTGCCCACACCTCATGAGACTGAGTGAGGACAACCACACCTGCTACGGTATGAACTAGAGCTCGTCTTCTGATTTATTCGCAACTTGACGGAATCTGTGTTGTATGCAGTTTTACATCTTGCTTTTTTTTAAAATGGGTTTTTTTTTTATTGAGTCCTGCATGAATTAAAACTAGCAGTGATAATGTTAATTCAAACTAAAACTATTAAAAATATGTTTTTGTTAAATGAAATAATGAAATAAAATATAAATATAGATGCACGCAGCAATTAAGGGGTCAGGCAAAACAGAGGTCAAATTAAGAGCTAAGAAATGGTCTTTAATTCTCCAACCCTGCTGCTGGCGTTCCGAATCTTATGATTTTTGGTCTGTTCAGAAGTTATAAGCAGAAATGTCAATTTTGTACATCTTTTGACCAGTAGGTGGTGCTGTGCCCTCAAGTCATGCTTGTTATAACAAATATCAAGTTTGGTCAGAATCTGCTAAAGCATTGTGGGGATATAGCATCATGTTCATTTTTGCATGAATTTTGTTATATTCGTTAAAACACTTTACGAGAACGGTTTGGTCTAATGGAAATCTTTTGATAACTTTTTTCCAGCATTGTCTGAAGTTCTAAAAAAATAACGAAACCATTTCAAAATTACAAAAAATCTTAACCTGTAGAAATTTAAATTTTGTTGTGCATTCGACTTGGCATGAGCCATGTGAAATCGAAGAAAAAAAAAGGGCACAAGTGATTTCTATGGGCTGCCATAGACTTCCAGAGCAAGAGCAGCAGCAGAAGAAGACAAAGAATAAAAAAACTAATGGATACAATAGGTGCCTGTGATTGGCCCCTAAAAAAATGATTAAAAACTGAAACTTAAACAAGAATTTAAAATAGATAAACTATAACTAAAATAAAATAAGTTTAAAGAACTAATATATAAATGACTAAAACAGAAACTGAAATCAAATAAATAGAAGCTATAATAAAATTATAAAAAAACATATTAACCACATAACAAAAGTACGAAAAAAAACAAGCTAGAATTAATCATATAAAAATGAAAACTGAAATTATAGAAATAAAAGCATTTCAAAATATTAAATGAACATTTAAAAAAAAATATATTATAGTAGTATATAAATAACATTAAAATAATGCTGAATAATGATAATCAAACTGTGATATAGTCCACACGAACACAACCACGAAGGGCAAAACAAGAACCTCCAGAAAACACCAAAAAACATCGATGACTCACAAACCATGACTGAAACACAAGAGCTTACAGCAAATCCTCAGAGAAATCAGGGATAATTAACTACAGGTGTGGCTAATGATGGGAACCATAGAAACTAACTAGGTAATCCAAAGAAACAGAAACCAAACACAGGAAGGAAGAACAGAGATAATGGAAACTGACAATACATATCAACATAAAAGTCCTTACAAAACAACAGACACAAGTCAAGTCAAGTCAAGTCCACCTTTATTTATATAGCGCTTTAACAATACAGATTGTGTCAAAGCAAGCTGCCTTCACTGAAACAGCATAATTAATTAGGAAAATAGGTCCACGTGTGTCAATAATGCAAAAGTGACAATAGTAAACACTCATTTTTTCAGTTAAAGTCAGTTCATCATTGATTTCAGTGATGTCATCATCCAGCTCAGGTCAGTTTAAATAGTATCTTTGCAATCAAGTCGACGATATCACTGGAAAATAAATGTCCCCAATTAAGCAAGCCAGAGGTGACAGCGGCAAAGAACCAAAACTCCACCGGTGACAGAATGAAGAAAAAACCTTAGGAGAAACCAGGCTCAGTCGGGGGCCAGTGCTCCTCTGACCAGACGAAAACAGCAGTTCAATTCCAGGCTGCAGCAATGTCACATTTTGCAGAGGACTCAACTGGTTCCGGTGGTCTTGTCCCGTTGGCCGTCTAGGATACAAGGTCTTGACTGGGGATCTGTCTTTGTGGTTCATCTAGTTGTCCTGGTCTCCGCTGTCTTTCAGGGCTGTGGAGGTCCTTTCTAGGTGCTGATCCACCATCTGGTCTGAATATGTACTGGATCCGGGATCGTTACAATATGCATTGGATCAAAGGTCTCAGAGATCTTTGCTTCAAAACGCAGCCACTTTCAAACCATGAGTATATATCTATATAAAAAAATAATAATAAAATACAAGATAATATAAAAATTCTCTGTTTGAACTCTTTGAAGAAAGGCCATTTATCTCTGCTGCTCCGTATTAAAACTGCAACCACACTCTAAGAAATTCTGTAAAAATTGGGAATGTATGGGTGTGTATCATATTAACATGGTATAATGTACTGTGAAATATGCAATTTGCATTTTGTTGTGTTTAGGGTTGGAGGAAATTTCTATGAACACAAAATGTAATGTAATTTTCACCCAGGACATTATTTGTTTTTCTTACAGTGCAGCGTGCTTTAAAGATTCTAGACACACAGATGTATCAGCCTTTCTTATAATGAATAGATTTATGTTTCAGTTTGACATTCCCATGTGGATCTTTATAGCCTGGTGACGTTCATTACCACGGGGGAATCTTTTTTCACAGTGACCTTATGACTGGTTTGATTTCTCTCCTTGTTGGCCCCAGTCATGACGGGTGTCTCTGTCTCTCTTCCAGAGTCGCGTCAGTTCCTGCTGTACGCCCGTCAGATTGAGATAAGAGGAGTGGACATCTATAATCCATACTACAACTACATCATCTCCTTCACCGTCCCTGACATCGACAACGTCACGGTTGTGGATTACGACGCTCTGGAGAAGCGCATCTATTGGTCTGATGTTCGGACTCAGACCATCAAGAGGGCTTTCATCAACGGCACAGGAATAGAGACGGTGGTGTCTGCAGGTACAGCATTCATTCAGTCTGACTTCAGTTTGATTGGAATAAAAGTTGCACTTGTACAGTAGAAAATAACTGCTTCAAACAGTGCTTTTATTTGGTGTGTTTTATTGGGTTGGTTTAATTTGGGAATTACTTTGTTCTTTTGCTGCCTGGGATGACTATATATTAGAAATGTACATTGCTGGACACTTAATCGCACTTAATATCCTGGGGTTGATGTTGACTGCTACAGTGTTCTCAGCATTACTTGGCTAGCACATAATTACATTTTGTGTAATCAGAAGTTTAAATACTCTAAAAAAATGTAAAGGGTTCATATGATGCTTTTTTAAAGATCATTATTTGGTGTAACAGAATATGGACATGCTGTAATGTTTTACTGATGGTAAAACTAATGACATCATTTACTGTCTTTACATTTATTTACAGAGGTATATTATGTCACACTTCACTTTTCTCTAGTTAGTTCCATCTGTGTGTGAAGACAGTAGCGCAAATCCGTGAATGAATGTTCCAAAGTGAAATAAACTTCAACGGAATAAAGTTGAATAAACTTCAACTTTACTGTTCAGTGCACTGTCAGACTCATTTTGAATAAAGTTTATTGTTAAATTGTTAAATGCCTTCCTAATAAGTATATCATCGCACGACATTATAAGTGTTTGTCTTGATCACCAATTGACGTGATCATTGCAAAATAAAGTGTTTATGGTATATATAGTCTGTTTATGTATATCCCTGTATTCTATTATATAGTACCAGTCAAATGTATTGGACAAACGAATGGGAAAGCGTACCAAACTTTGACTGGTACTGTACTATAATATACACAAAGAATATCGGCCGATATATCGATATATGCCCTTTTTTTACTCCCAAATATCGGTATCAGTATCGGCCCCAAAAAAACCCATATCGGTCGGGCTCTAGTTTAAAGTTTAAATTTCAAAGCAGATACTGGTTATGATGTACCAAATGATAATTGTAGAATCAGTTATTCAGTGCGGATTAAAAAGCATAATGGGCCGTATATACTGTCAGACTATACCATGTTTTTTGAGAGGAAAATTAGAAATCATGGTTGTCGGAATGACAGAGCATCTGTATAATCTGTACGACTTTCTTTCTTCTGTGGATCACAAAAAGTATATATTCTGAAGAATGTCTTAGTGTTTTTTGTTCATACAGTGCAAGCCAGTGTTGTGTTGGACCCCACTGAATTTCCTTATATGGACAAAAACAGTTTATTTAAATAATAAACTATTATTTAAAATATAATCTTTTGTGTTTCTCAGAAGTCGGTCATTCTGTCAACTACAAGATTTCTACGATTTTCGGGAAAAAAAACTAAAAAACATTGACATGAGTGCAAATAAATGATGACAGAATGTCAGTTTTTGGTGAACTATCCCATTGAGTTCAATCCCATAATTTACACAAGACTTTAGAATATAATGATGTTGTTGTTTAAATCTTATGTTATTGTGTGTATTAGAATCTCAGTCATTGCTTACAGTGCAGAACTGCTTTCGTGTTTACAGTCAAGTGTGTTTTTAGAGAGTGCTGTTTAAGTAAAATTAGCACAGCCCTCAAAACCAAATTACAGACATGTTGGGTTTTATGATGAAATAATGACTTACACATCTTTCTCTTCATCCAGATGTTTATCCCTGTGGAAATGCACTGAATGTTTAGATTGCTTTGTCTGTCATCTGATTATATTGATTCAAAGAGTTAATATCTGGAAATGGTTATTTTGTGTGTCTTGCGTGTGATCAGATATTCCCAACGCACATGGTCTGGCGGTGGACTGGGTGTCACGTAATCTCTTCTGGACCAGCTATGATGGCAATAAGAAACAGATCAACGTCGCCAGACTGGACGGCTCCTTCAAGAACGCTGTTATTCAGGGCCTGGACAAACCCTACTGCCTCGTGCTGCATCCCATTCTGGGGTGAGTCCACGCGTGCCACAAACACTAGTGACATTTACCCCAGAACGCTAACACAAGAACACATCTGACTTCCTAAAGGCAGAAAAAAGATGCAAAACAGGATGCAACCACATGCACTCTGGTTTTCTCATGTTTTACTGGAAGACAAGATAGCGAGCAGCGGATGCATAGAGTACAGGCTTTAGAGAAACGTTTCCCATTTTTTAGATTGTTTTTTGCGGAAAAAGATAAAAATATATCTAATATGCAGCAAAAAGACACACACACACAAAAACACAAAAAAAAAAAAAAAAAAAGTGTAAATATTTAAGAAGCTTTTCACAGCGTTTAAATGGGCCCATACCAAAAAACTGATCTGTACAGGAGAAACTCATAAACAGACACCTGATGCACCAAACTGCTTTTGTATTGTCTATCCGCCGGTCGGAAATAATAGCATGTAATGAAATATAGTAAAATCATGGAGTGAAATAGTCACCCATTATTAAAAAAAAAAAAAAATCAAACCTGCAAGTTAAACATGCACCATGTTTGTTGTTTTAGTATCGTTGATATAATATATAAGTATCATTAATATATTATGTAATTTCAGTTAATGTTTATTTTATTTCAGAATAACAGTTTTTTAATGGTTTTAGTTTTAGTTAACTATAATAACCCTGGTTCATAATAATTCTTAATGACACAATTAATTATCACAAGATTAATATAAATATTTATTTGGTAATCCAGAAATCACTTTATTTATTTTTCATTTAAAATGATTTGTTCACCGATTCGTTTGCAGAAAAAACACCACTGCAGCACATTCACTTTGAAGCACTCAGCACATGCTGCTTAAATAATTAAATCATGATTTAATAATCGCACAAGGCCATATTGTGATTTCAATTTTATTCTGGTTAATTAAGTTGAATGTTTGGTGAAGGGATATAACCTGCTTAACATTCTTCTTTTCTTAACTGTCTCATGTCCAGGAAACTGTACTGGACTGATGGAAATAACATCAGCATGGCCAACACTGATGGCACGAACCGTACCATGATCTTCACCAATCAGAAAGGACCAGTGGGTGAGTGACAGCTGAGACAGAAGACACTGTCCTCTGGGTCATTTCCCTCTCAGTCTCAAAAAGCTTTTTACATGATTGCACTGTGTTGTATCTCTAATCAGATGGATACATTACTTATGGGGATAATATTAGAATCCTCCTCCTAATTATTATTTCCTTTGTGTACTTCTGAGCTAAAAACAACCATTTACCAGCATGAGAGGATCAGTTGATTCAGTGTATTACATTCTTCTACCTTTTTAGAAGTAATATTTTAAGTATCATGTGATATATTATGATATGTTAATGCAAATTTTAAACTTAGCATTTGATGAAAAAACATAATTTATGTGAAAAATTTATAATTCATAAATAATTTTAAAATCAGGATCAGAATGAGCTTTATTGCCAAGTATGTTTACACATACAATGAATTTGTTTTCGTGACAGAAGCTTCCACAGTGCAACAGAATGACAGTGACAGGACAAAAACTCAGATAATGAAAGAATAAAAATAGTACAAGTACATAGGGAATAACAATATACAGATTGACAATTGTATGTACAGGTATATTACAATGGACAGTTTTGTATGTACAGGTATATTATGTGCAAATTCGAAATGTAAACTATGTATGTGTGTTAGAAAAATAAGTATATAAGTGTATAAATAGTGTTGTGTGTTCCACAATTATTGTCAAGTGATCATAAGATGGATTGTCTGAGGGAAGATTCTCTGTAGCGCCGACCAGATGGCAACAGTTCAAAGAGGGAGTGTTCTGGATGTAGGGGTCAGAGTGCTTTGCAGCCCTTTTGCTCATTCTGGATAAATAAAGTTCTTGGAGAGTAGTGAGGGTCGTACAAATGATTCGATCAGCAGTACGGACTATAGCCAACGTAGTCTTTCTGAGGTCAGATTTGGTAGCTGAGCTAAACCCAGACCGTTATTGGAGTGCACGAGGCAGGGATTCAATGATAGCAGAAGTAGAATGTTCAGCAGCTACTGTGGCAGCGCTGAACTTTCATCCGTGGCAAAGGATAGGGTAGAACACCTCTGCTGGCACTTTTTCACAATGGAGTCCACTGTGGCGGTCCCCCTTAAGCTACTGAGAGATAGTGGCACAGGAACCTGAATGTCTCCACTGTACGTTACAAGTGCTGTCCATCGTGGTGAATGGGGGGAGAGCAGGGGGTTTTTCCTGAAGTCCACCGATCATCTCCACTGTTTGGCGTGTTGAGATCAGGTTGTTAAGAATGCACCAGGGACAGCCAGCTCTTAACCTGTCATCTGCAAAACTTAGTGAGTGACCAGAGGGTCTTTGAAGTGCAGTCAATCGTGTGTGTAGAGGGAGAAGAGCAGTGGGGAGAGGACACAACCCTGAGGAGCTCCAGTGCTAATCGTACGGGTGCTGGATGTGTATTTCCCAGCCTCACTAGCTGCTGCCTGTCTGTCAGGAAACTGATGATACACTGACAGATGGAGGTGGGTACAGAGAGCTGAGTTAGTTTGGGCAGAAGGAGGTTTGGGATGATAGTGTTAAAAACCGAGCTGAAGTCCACAAAAAGGATCCTCGCATAAGTCCCTGGTTTGTCTAGATGTTGCAGAACATAATGCATTCCCATGTTTACTGCATCGTCCACAGGCCTGTTTGCTCTGTAGGCAAAATGAAGAGGATCCAGCAAGGGTCCAGTAAAATCCTTCAGGTGGGCCAGCACCAGTTTTCATGATTTCATGACCACAGATGTTAGAGCCACAAGTCTGTAGTCATTAAGTCCAGTAATTATGGGTTTCTTTGGGACGGGGATGATGATGAAGCGTTTGAAGCAGGAAGGGACTTCACACAGCTCCAGTGATCTATTGAAGATCAGTGTGAAGAAGGGGCCCAGCTGGTCAGCACAGGATTTCAGACAGGCTGGTGTTACACAATCTGGGCCTGGTGCTTTTTTACTTTTCTGCTTCCGGAAGACCTGGTGCACCTCTTCTTTGCTGATCTGAATTGCAGGTGTGGGGGGAGGGGGGTTGCTGGAGGTGTTAATGATTGTGTGGAGAGGTGTTCAGAGCGGGAGTGGGGTGTTTTTTCAAACCTGCAATAAAACATGTTCAGATCGTCTGCCAGTTGTTGATTATACACAGAGCTGGGGGATGGTGTCTTGCAATTGTTGATGTCTTTCAGACCTTTCCACACTTATGCTGAGTCACTGGAAGAGAACTGAATCCTTAGCTTTTCAGAATAATTCCTCTTTGCCACTCTGATCTCCTTTTCCAGTGTGTATTTAGTCTGTTTATACAAGACTCTGCCCCCCTTACTGGTAAGCATCTTGGCTGACGGAGATGTCTAAGTTTTGCAGTGAACCATGTGTTGTCAATTGTGTAAGTAGGGTTGGGTACCGAAACCCTTGGTACCAATATAGGAACCCGGTACCTATGTAACCGGTATGTACTAGAACGAATCAGAACGCAGATTTCGGTGCCTCATTTCGGTGCCATGCCTGAGCGATCGATTGAAATATTTGTCCTCTGGTTCTCCGAAACGGACGCAAGAAGCATCAACACTGGCACTGCACATGAAAAATAATTTCCAGATGCATGTGAACTCAAGTCGGAAAGCTCTAATAAAACAAATCCAACACATCTTTGTAGTAAAGAGAGTGCCCATGTTGTTTTCACATTCAGACTTAAAAGCACAACAACTCGCGGGAATTGAGAGGCATTCGAGGAGAGAGCACTTCCACTGGACACTGCAGCAGTCGAGTGAATGCAGTAATTACACTTGCCTGCCGATGGCAGCTGGTAGCTTCCATGAAACTAAGTAAACTGCTGAAATTAAAATGCTAATTGTATCCACATTTTTAAACCTGTTGTCCAACAAAAGAGAACATTATAACCTTTTTACCACAACACCAGGCTTCTTGTCACTGAATGAGGCAGAAATATGTTCCAAATGCTATGTAGCGTCTGGACCACTCAAACACACAATATATATTTTGTTAGCTAGATTTAAACAAATACTCTGTAACACCCCAGGAAACAGAACAGGCCCCTGGTTCCATAGCAACGCTGACACCAGATACATTTACGACCATGGAATTTAGGCTGAAGAAAAGCGCGTCCTTGCACAGTAAGAAGAAAAGCCACGACACAGGGGAAGGTTTTTCTACTAATTAATTCATAGGAAAACGTTCTTTGAATGAACACCCATTTTCTTAAGGCCATTGTGTATATTAGTGTCAGGTGTATGTTTGTCTTTGATATTCTTTGACTACGTTTAGTGCTTCGGTGATGGAACCCATTCCTGTCATCTTGCCTATATGTAATCCTATCATGTTTAGTATCTATGAATTCGTATGCGGATGATCTAATTGAGAGTGGAATGTAGTTACACTCTACGAACAGATTAGTGTTCGAAAGTCTCTTTAATAATTGTCTATACAAGCTTCATATGCAAAGTAATATACCATGCTTTAAACAAGGGCCATGTAAAAATGCACCAGTATCTCAGAAACCCCAACTGACAGGTTCCGGAATTCCTCATTGGAAAAGCCATATTGGAGGCAGTGAATCTGTGCAGGCTTTTAAAGGCCACACTGTCATGTGACTGCCCCAGTCGGTGTCGGTCAATGTTGAAGATAAGATGTGAGAAAAACGTCCCAGAACATCAAGTAGCTTGTGCCCAGGCCTATTTCGAAGATCAATGGAACCTTAAGTTGCAGCAGGAATACGCTTTCAGACATCGAGACTCGCCACGTATCAACTTAGTCTTATTAATTAGATGCCTAGTATCAGGTACAACTTTTACAAACGGTTGGGTTTGAACTAAGAATCGACGTATCCCTCAGGGTAGATATGTGAATAGGCAAAGGATACATAAAATTCATTCTGTATGCTTTTCTGGTACTGAGTTAACGGTAAACCCTTTCTGATACCAACTGTCTGGCAGCCCTAGTGTGTGTGTGTGTATGTTAGACAAGTTTATGTGTTTATGTAGTCTGTTAGACCAGTTTAAGCGTTTATGTAGTTAATAAAACCTTACTTGTATCACAATTGACGTGTTCATTGTTTGCTCATAACCGGAGTCACTAATCATGCAGATTTACGTTACAAGCTTGGTAGAATTGTACAGTAAGAAAGTTATTTCCCTTAACCAGGAAATTAACTAGTTATGGTTAATTATTCATAATTCCCATGAGCTGATTCGTTACATGATTGGTGGAAAGTTATGAGTTAAACACACTGTCACTTTAACAGGTTGTGCATGATAGTCCAGGTTAAAATAGGGTGTGACTTGAGATGCCCTGTTGTGTCCCTGTTTGCTGGCTTGTTTAGATGCAGATAAAGTGGGGGTTTGAATTGGTACCGCTATTATAATCGGTAGAGTCTTTATGTATTTCATGCTTAATGGTATCAGTGTAAGGTTAATCTGATTTTAGCAAAGAAACCCTAATTTCAGTATTAAAGCATAAATCTGTCCTGACAAAGCGTAAGTCTGAATCTCAGCTCAGCGGCATGTCCAAACTGTACCATAATGTAATATGCTTTAGTGAAGAAATCACAAAATTGCAGTATTGTTTAAATTGTTTCTTTGAAGAAGAAATCTCAGTACAGTTATATCAAGGTAGATTTGATTGTTGCTCCTCTTTCTACAGAATAAAGGCCTTATAGTTTATAATTAGATTGAAGCACTTCATCTACACTTTGACTGTATATATACACACAAGCCTAGAAACCTGGTGGTCATTACTGTGTTTCACTCGCTGAGTGAAATTAAAGGTGTAATACTGTACTTTAGTACTCATATGTGAGGCAAACATAACTACATATATGTTTAAACCGGTTTTAACTTACAGTAAACCCGTTCTGTAATTCTTTAAACAAGTGCAAGAAGTTTATTGTTAAATTAGAGAAGCACTCACAGAAGTGTTTAGTTAATACAACAAGTCTTGAAGGACTGAAAGCACCACATTTAAAAACTATGGGCAACTTCTTTGAAATAGGCAGACAATAAACTGCTTGAATTGCACTGGCATGCATTGGTTACCGTGACAACAACTTGTCACAGGAAGCGTTAACTTCACATACCACAGCACGCCATGCTGTAAACAAACCACCTGAAGCAGCTAAGCTAACACGACTTAGAATAGTTTCANGATTTCATTTTGACTCGCTCATGTGAAACATTTACGTACAATTAATGGTTTATTCTAGCGTAGCTAACTACGAATACACCATTGCCTGTGAAGTGAATGTGCTGTTTTGATTAATGAATGAATTTGTATGGGACATGCATGAGTTTCCCATGCATGCTCACAGCAGTGCAAGTCTGCTCCACGTGCACCTGTTGTGAGCTTGCATTGGTCTCCTAGCAACACGTGACCCCGGAAGTGTGAGCAGACTCTTCCGGGTTAATCTGACAACAGCACCTACTTCACAGACCTGTGTGTAAACAAAGAATTGCGGGTAACTAACGCTAACTCTTAAGCTAAACCCTTTACCTCAAATGCTGCTGTTAGCATCTGACTAACGCTTAGACAGGCGTGTAAAGTGTAACTTTCTAACAACACCTCTCTCTCCCTCTCTCTCTCCATCACTCCTGGTGTCACTTCCTGTTGATACCATCAACTCCTCTTTGGATTCAGTTCGTGTGGTCCCCACCCACATACTGGGTTTTACTTGTGTTATTGTTTATTTTTTGTTTTGACTTTATTCTACCTCTTTTTAATTTTATTGCATTTATTTACATTTGTTTAGCACAAATGTACCAATTCAGCTATTTTGATTTGTATTAAATTTGAGATTTAAATTAAATCAAATTTTTATTTATTTTATTCCATTTTTATTTTTATTTATTTATTTTTAATTTAAAAATTTAAATTTAAAAGTAAAATTTTTTTTTATTGACTTCCCTTTTAATTACTACAGCTCTTAGGACCCCGTTTTATTTAAATGTTTGTTTGTTGTGTTTTACTTTTACTTTATTTTAGTATTTTCACCATCACCATCTTCGCTTTTTGTATAGGATTACAGTAGTTCTAGCAACTGTTGTTTCCTTAACGAGTTATACAGGTTATTAGTAGCCTAATCCCTGTTTCCTCTCTACTTCTCCTCACGCCTCAGTGCCAGGCCTAATACATTGAAGGGCAGCTACCATTCAACACAATGTAGGCTAAGATAGAACTAAAAACAATTCCCACTGTTTCTTTTTCTTTTGACGAGGTATTTGGTGGGTCCCTGCTAGTTTAGCTAACAGCCTAACCCTAGGGTTATGAAGTCTATTGCAGCATCACACACAAGTGACAACTGCTTAGCCATATGTCTTAGAAAAAAAAAAAAAAAAAGGTAAAATCTTTTTTTTTTTTTTTTTTGAGTTCATCTTATTTTATTTACGCAAACTCTCTCTTTGTGTTCACGAACACAAAAACATAGCACCCTACCTCACTAGCTGCCTCCCACCAGCTATTCATACCTTACACGGCCTACACAGCCGTTCCCCTTAGAGATAGCTTAACACCTCTGTACGTACCTGCATTTGCCTTGTGCCTCTCTCTCTCTGGTGTTCCCACAAGTGTGCCAGGATGTCACAGACATTCCACAGACATCCAACCCTGCAAGCTCACCAGGACCACCTGGAAACCCAGTAGAGCACTGTAATGTACACCCTTCAGCTCAAAGCAGCCAACGACCTCCAATGGCAAAGAAAGGAACAGCGAGACTTCGAAACAAGTTGACACCCGACACCCAGCCTGAACCACCAGGACCTGACTAGCATCATCCTCTCCTCGGCCCACACCCTCGAGGGCCTCAGACAGGAAGTAAATGAACTGAAACTGCAAGTCACAGAGTTCTACAGAGAACTGACACCTGCTCAACGAGAGAAAGCACAGAACGGATGCAAAGAACCTCACAGAATGGTGCGACAGAAGGACATCACCAGTCTTCACAGAGGCTCTACAGCTGCTCAACACCAAGCGCCGCTAGAAAAAGCCATCAGACAGGACTTGAAAAGAGAACTGTTTCACACAAAGTCACTCTTAAAACAACATATGTGGAACTAAATGAGAGAGACACCACATCTAAAGCCTTACAAGGCCAGCTGCATACAGCCAGAGCTGAGGTCCAAACCCTGACTCAGCAATTAAAGAGGAGCTTGACATGGTTCAGAAAGAATTTAAACAGTCCTACCGACTGCGCATAGACTTAAGCAAAAGACAGCCGGCTGAACATCACGTCGCCAGCAGTGCAAGCCCTCCACGCCTGTGCACAGCTATGAAAGGGGGTAAAGGGAGCCAAAGTCTTCTGCGTGACACTTCACAAGTCAGATTTTTTTTTTTTTTCTTTTTTTTTTTTTGTGGAGCCCGTCGTTAATCCGACAGACCAGTGTGACTCGCAACATGAAAACCCTGAAAACCTCTGCAGCTGCAGAAAAAGAAAAAAAAAAGTTTAATTCAGGCGAACCGAAACAACGCATGTGAATGCCACCTGCAAGCAGCCCGAGGTGAATTCAATGTCACAAAGGAACTGGAATATGCTTGCAGACCACAAGACAGGGAAACACGAAACAGAACTTCCCATGGCAAGCAGGCCCAGACCCCCTCAGCCAAGAGTGCCCGCCCCCCCCCCCCCCCCCCCGAAAAAACTCCCACCCGCCCCCAACCCCCCCCCCGCGGGGGGGGCGAGAGGGCCATGTTTGCACAACATGTTCACCAACCCAGCAGCCACAAGGGGGTGGCGGAAGGGACTCTTCCAGAGCGTCACTGCAGACACACACATCGTGTGACCCCACAGACCCCAACGAGCTGGCCTGAGACAACACATCTGGCAACCTAAATCAGAGTCTGAGTCTGAACACGGACTGATCGCTGCTCCAGACACCAAGCAGGGCCGGCATGAAACTCCCCATGCTTACTACCACAGACTTGGACAAACTTACTCCAAAGCTCACAATAACCCTGGGATGGCGGAGGACACCAGCAGCAAGAAGTCATCTAGGCATTAGGGCCTGCCGCACAATGCCTAATCAACAGCTGCGTAACCTGACACAGAAGGCCTTTAACAAGCACAAGGCCTCCACTAAAGGTGTTTGTCAAACCCCACTGAGTCTGAACTGCACAACTCAGAATCCAAAGCAGGCACCAGAAGGCACCCAGCATTGCCACAATGCAAAACCCTTCTACAGAAAGCCCCTAGCCAGAAGAGGACAGAGCCATCACCATGGCAACAGACCCAGGTTCCAGACCAACCACTGGGAAAAGGCCTGGAAAAGGGAATCCTCATCCTGCAAACACCACGGTATGTCCAACTGCAGTCCACCACAACATCCTCCTCCAGACCCTTCAAACAGGTGCTGAACGGAGGCTACACAAAGACAGCTGGACACGCCTACTTCTGGGTTACAGGAGCTGCTGACACTCGCAAAAGAGCTCCTTGAACAAAACTCAACTAAGGAGTACTGAGAAGGACAAACCTCTGACTCCTTGCCTGCTGCAACACAGCATCAGGCCCCTCCAAGGGAGGAGCATCCCTTGAAACCGGTCGACACCCCCAGAAGCAGCCAGACAACATTGGATTGAGCAACGGGCCCACATCCCAACAGCGAAAGCTCTACCAACACAACTCAGGCAAGCTCAAGTCGGGGCCGCCACAAGAGCCAAGCGACACCGAAAACATCAGATTTCTAGTGACGTTCGAGCAAAACAAAGGGCTAACAACCACCTGCTGCTCTCCTGCCATCATCACTAGGTCAGTCGGAAATTCTCTACACACTATAGAATCTCCATAACAGTTCCCGGCAATCCCTGGAACCACCTGCACTCTCGCCAGTGAGAGTCTAACCCGGCTGTCCCACATCACGGGTACCACAGATAGCCTACTGGCTAACAACATCAACAAAAAAACATCCTACCCGGACTAACTCACTTCAGGATGACAGGTGACACAGCCTCGACACCTGCTGCATAAGCTCGAGGACCCACACCTTGCTACAGCCTACATCACAACAGCACACCACCTGACAGCATCCACCAAGGCACCACAACCACTCCGGGAGAGGCACCAACAGCCAGAGACGCACCACTAAACCTTTTGTTTGTCGACCCCCGCCGCCCCCCCCCCCCCCCCCCCCCCAAAGGGGGCCAAGTGAAGTGCAGGTGTGTGTTCAGATTGTTCTGCACCTTTGACATCGCTCGTTGTTGTCTATTCTATGGACAACAACGTTCGAAAGGGGGGAATTTGTAGTGTCTGGACCACTCAAACACACAATATATATTTTGTTAGCTAGATTTAACAAATACTCTGTAACACCCCAGGAAGCCGAACAGGCCCCTGGTCCATAGCAATGCCGACACCCGATACGTTTACGACCTCCTGGAATTTAGGTGAAGAAAATCGCTTCCTTGCCCATAAGGAAAATCCACAAGGAATAGACTTTTCTTCTAATTAATTAATAGGAAAACCTTTCTTTGAATGAACACACATGATCCTTCAGGTCATTGGGTATATTATTGTCATTGTGTATTTTGTCTTTGATATTTTTAGACTATTTTAGTATGCTTGTGAGGGAACCCATTCCTGTCATCCTTTCACTATAAGTAACTCTACCATGTCTAGTATCTATGAATTCGTATTTGGATGATCTAATTGAGAGTGTATATTGTATGTTTACACCTATGCAACAGATTAGTGTTCTAAGAGTCTTTAATAATTTTTACACAAGCTTCATATGCAAATTACCATGCTTTCAAACAAAGGGCCATAAAAAAAATGCCCCAGTATCTCAGACCCCCCACTTGAGGTTCCGGACTTCCTCATTGAACAAGCCCATCTTGAGAGTTGTGAATCTTCTCAGACCTTAAAGGCCACACATCAGTGACCCGGCCCAGTCGGGTCGGTCAGAGCTAAGAGTGCAGATGTGAGAAAATCGCTCCCAGAACATCATAAGCTTGCTGCCAGGCCTATTTCCGGCCTTGACTTTTCCATTCACCAAGATCATCTGACTCAAACTGTTTTTTTTTCATCAACCAACTTCAGCAAAGATCATCTGGGACCTTCAGATTGCATCAAACCTATCTTTCAGACAGATGAGACGTGCAAGTGTTCAAATTTAGTCTTATTAATTGATATATTAGGTATAATTTGCACCTTTTTACGAAGGTGTGTTTGAAATAAGAATCTGACGTATCCCTCAGGTGTAGATATGCTGAATATGCAAATGGTTCCATAAAATAAAAAAAAAACAAATCATTCTTTCTGCCCCTCCTTCTGTACTGAGTTAAACTTTAACCCTGTCCTATACCAACTGTATCCACGTGTGTGTATGTGTATGTTAGACTAGCTTAAGTGTTTATGTAGTTAATAAAACCTTAATTGTATCACACTTGACGTGTTCATTGTTGACTCATAACCGGAGTCAATAATCATGAAGATTTACGTTACAAACTTATAGAATAGTACAGTAAGAAAGTTATTTCCCTTAAACAGGAAATTAAAGTTCTTAGAATTGAAAAGACAGTTGACAGAGAGGTCAGCTAAATATCTACAGCGAATCTAAATTAAAATCTTCATAATTAATGGATAAATAGTTAGGTTGTGATTATTCATATTCCCATGAGCGATTCGTTACAAGCGAACTTTAAAAAAGAAGAAAATACAGCGATTAAGCATAGATTATAAATTAGGGGTGTGTCCATAAGTCTCTTGTTCCCTGTACATGTCCTCTTTGGACTGACACAAAAATGGCTGTCCGGGCCGGGATTTCTTAATTGCCCAAAATGATTCGGCTGTTTTCTTAATCCCACTACCTCTGAATTTCTGACCATTGCCGCCTGCTCCTGCAACATGCGTTTCACTCCCTCGATTTTCGTGTTCACTCCTTTAAACATTCTAATAATGTATATAATTTTGGCGCATCAGGGAGCCGCTCTCAGGATGCGGTGTATTTATATATTTTTGAATGAAAATTTGCGCTGTTTACTTTCACTTTAGATTTCGCAATCACATGCACTCTGTGTAAAAGGAGCACATCTTACAATAAAAGATATTTGTCAATGAGCTCGGGATCTGTTGAGCAGCAAATCCTCCAGCATGATCTTGTCAGTCATCTCTCCTTATTCTTGACCTGTGATCAGTCAAAGCTGACTCCGGCAGCTCTTTTTGGATGCAGGGTTGCCAAGTCCACGATTTTTCCACAGAATTAGGATACTTTTAAACTGTTGCCATGGGCTGATATTCCCAAGTGGGTTAAAGGTTTGAAAAATTGCATAAATTACATTTGACTGAAAAGATTGTATTGACAAATTTTGCATTCTACCTATGATATAACTTTCATGGACTTCTACATTAACTATTCCCTCCTGGTGGAATGACCTGCCAACTCAATCCAAGCAGCTGAGTCCTTAATATTTTCAAGAAACGGCTGAAAACTAATTTCATCTTCATTTGACCCTCTAACTCTAGCACTCTTTATTCTAATGCTACTTCTAATTTTATCTGCTTGTTTTTTTTAATTAAAAAACTTGACCCTCTAACATTTGCACTCTCTATTCTATTTCTATTCTAAATAATTGTTTTATTTATAAAGAAAAAAGATCATCTAACACTAGCATTCTCTTCTTTCTCTATTCTTTCCACTTATTTTCTTTTTATTTATCATAAATAATGACCTTCTAACACAAACAAGCATTGTCTATTTTTTTCTGTTCTATTGACTTGTTTTAATTTTATTTTAAAATGACCAACTAACACTAGCATTCCTTTTTGTTTTTCTATTCTTTCTACTTGTTTTCAGTTTATTTATTTTAAAAACAAAATAAGCAAACAAACAAAAAAAAAAACCTTGCTACGTATACTGTTCGCGGCGAACGAACACCGCCCTATACTCTCTTGGTTTTTGGAAAACTTAAATCTGGTCACCCATTTATACTTAATATCATGAAAATACAGAGATGGCTTAACTAACACAGAATAAACTATATTGTCGCAGGGAGAGAGTGTGATGTCTTTGTTTATCAGCAAACGTTGATATTTCTGTTCTCAGGTTACGCGTACTAGCTATGCCTGTCATAAAGGGATTCCTGGAGTGGTCATGAGTTTCTCTACTTCTGGGATTTGGAAGATGGGATTTTCTGTGGAGGGTGCCCTCTGGCGTCCAGTAGTGAATGACAGAAACAGACATCATGTGGTTAGTGCAATGGCCACACTCCATCATTTTTGGGTGGATTTTTTAATTTTATTTTTTAAATAGTATCGATTTTGGCAACGAGTATCGAAAAAAAAAAACCAAACGGACCCAGAAACCAAGTGTAAGTAAATGACGTCTAGTAGAAGGCACATATCTTCAACAGAAACTGATAATAAGATGTTACAGCTCTGGTGAGCTTGTCGCGATCGTCTGCAGCAGCTTCAAAAAAACAACTGACCCATATCGCATGACGGTCGAAACTAGGCTTGTAAAAACCCAACTCGTTTCATTAGTCCAATCTCTTTACAAGTCTTAATAAGGTTTACGCTGATGCAAGTTTCGCCTGTACCGTCGGTATAAGAGAACCAAACAGTGACCCAAGAGAGCCCCAAAGCTGCCCATGGGAGAGAGCGATTATGCCACTTTATTGTGGTGATGTAACATGATCTCTGAGTGATCAGAGTGAGCGTGGTGAGAATGTAAACAGGCTGGTATGTATTTTGGCAGATTAACAGGCGAGATTGGAGAGATTTGCTTTATTAAAGTCCCTGATAATTATTAAAACAGAGTCCGGGTGTTGTTGCTCCGTCTCTGTGATCTGATCAGCGAGTTTCTGTAAAGCCAGGCTCACGTGCACTTTCGGTGGTATGAAAACACTTCTGAGAATGAACGAGCAAAACTCCCGTGGCAAATAGAACAGCTTACAATTAATAAAGAGCACTTCTAGATCTGAACAGCAAATCTTCTTTAACACAGTTACATCTGTAAACCACCTCTCATTGATGTAAAAGCATATCCCACCGCCGCGCGATTTCCCCGTTGATTCTGCATCGCGATCCGCTCTGAACAGCTGAAAGCCCGGCGGCAGACATTGAGAGTTGCTGTCGGTTTGTTTTATGGCGTCATTCAGCCAGGTTTCCGTGAAAGACAGAGCAACAGAATGTGAAAAATCCTTGTTTATTCGGGAGAGCAGAAGGAGTTCGTCCGTTTTTTTGGGTAGAGAGCGGAGGTTCGCTGGATGATGCTAGGCAGCGCCGTTTGAAGTCCGCGCTGTTTAAGCTTCAGGAGCGCGCCGGCTCGCTTCCCACGCTTGTGCGTCCTGAAGCGTTTGATCAGCGCAGCTGGTCCACCAACTTCTATGTCCAGCAAAACATCAGAATAGACAAAAACCGGTTAAATATTGGGTGGTGTGTACTGCCGAATGTTCATCAATTCGTCTCTGGTGAAACTGATTGCAGGGATATAACTAAAGACAGGACAAACTAACAAAAACATAAAAACAAATGCGGAGCACGCCACGGAGGCAGCCATCAGCAGCGCCATCACGAGTCTTATCAAATTTTGTTATACATAAAATTATGTATAATACATAAAATATTAAAAACAATGAATTTTAAATGATACATTTTAAAATGATTGCAATTTTTATTATTTATTTTGTATTATTCTTAAATTAATACATTTAATGTATGTAAATATATAATTATAACTTTACATTCTTAAAATAAATAAATAAAAAAATGTATTTACTGTATAAATTATGTGGGGCCTTGCCTGATTGGGCAAGCAGACTGAATCACTACTGTTGAGCCCTGTGTTTAATTAGTCAAGGAAGATAAAACACTTGTTAAGCTGAGGTAATAAAAAATAACAAAACTAGTCGTCACAATCACCTGCCACCACTTCACTACATTTCCCAGCACCCTTCCTGACTCCCCCCTGCACACACACCTGTCACCTCATCACCTCAGCCGAGTCTGAACCACACACTCGATGATTGTGTGGCCTCCGGATACCTATGCCACAGAGGTCGATCAAATCTCCTTTTCTCCTAGTTCCTTCGTCACAGCCACGGAGGTCGATCCTAACTCCTGTATTTCCTGTCTTCCTAGGTCCCTTGCTACGGCCATGGGGGCTTTATCTATAAATACAGGTGGCCTGCTGCCGCCAGCACCACCTTGGTCTCCAGTACTGCCTGCTCCTCCATGGCCCACCCTCCCTTCCTGGTTGAATTCTGTTACTGTAGGCGTGGGGTCACACTTTCCGGGAGGGGGAGTACTTTCACTATCACCTGTCACCTCTGCACTACATTTCCCAGCACCTTTCCTGGCTCCCACCTGAACGCACTTGATAATCACTGTCACCTGCCTTCAAACACCTCATCCCTATATATTTCTGCACCACACACTCAATGATTGTCAGGTCTGTGACTAGGACTACTCCTGTTACTCCCGTGATCTGCTCACATGTATACTCACCTTATATCATATACTTTACTTCTTTCCTCATTTAGGCTCAAGAATCTCAAGTCCCTTCCTGCCCAGAAGACATGCCAGTCCACAAATGAATCCCCTAGTCTGATCCAGACAGTGAAATCCCTGAGTTCGTCCGTTCATGCCCCAGAGCCCAGCTTAGTGTTCGCAGCAAAGTTGGATCCAGTGACTAACTGAACCAGAATTAACATCTGCTCTGTCTCTAATGGCTCTAGCATTTATGTGTGTTTGGGCAGCGCACATGCCCGTAATCTTCTCCAAGAAAATTTGCACCATTAACTGGGGGTCTATACCCGGACAGCTGAGGTGGCTGTTCAAGAAAGTTAAGGCCAATGAATCTCCTGTTTTCCTGGTTCCCTCGTCACGGCCACAAAGCTTGATCAGATCTCCTTTTCTCCTAGTTCCTTTGTCATGGCCACGGAGGTCGTTCCTAACTCCTGTATTCCCTGTGTCCCTAATATGGGTGGCCTGCTACCGCCAGCACCTCCTTGGCCTCCAGTACTGCCTACTGTACCTTCTTTCCCTGGTTGGATTCTGTTACTGTAGGTGTGGGGTCACACCTTCCAGGAGGGGGAGTACTGTCACGATCACCTGTTATCTCTGCACTAAATTTCCCAGCACCTTTCCTAGCTTCCACCTGCGAGCACTCGCCACTCATCACCTCAGCCCTATAGATGTCTGCACCACGCACTCAATGATTGTCTGGTCTGTGACTAGGACTACTCCTGTTACTCCCGTGATCTGCTCACATGCATACTCACCTTGTGGATTCTTCCTCATCTCTGAAGCAAACTCTTCCTTGGTGTCCAGTACTGCCTGCTCCTCTATGGCGTCCTATCTTGTCTGCACCACCCAGGTGTCCTGCTTCCAACCAGTCATCTCATCCACACCCGGGTGCCCACCCTCTGTCCCTGGTTGGATTCTGTTAGGCGTGAGGTCTGCACTACACACTCGATGATTGTGTGGTCTATGACTAGGACTACTCCTGTTACTCTGCTCACCTGGATTCTCACCTTGTGGATTCTTCCTCATCTCCTTCTCCAGTCTCCAGTTCCCACTGTTCGCCTAATAAGACCTGCAAGAGAAATATATACCCCTCCCTACTGATTCTTCCTCCAGTCTCCAGCTCCCCTTGTGTTCTCCATGACCCTGTAAGATAAGACTGCCATTTATTATGTTTAAGCTACCGAGATCCATAAGTGCGTGTGTGGTGCTACTCACCTCCTTCCATGGACATTATTGCTCACCCTCGCTCTGTTGTTACCATATGCTCACCTTATGCTCTGATTTCCACAATAAATCATTCACCAAACCGAGTCTGTGTTTCCTGACACTAGTAGAACAGTTGCAGGATTAATGGAGTTTACAAAGTGTGTCTTTTATAACAAGTGGATATACTGTGATACTGGTTTGATCATATATTCACACACAGTCTGGTAAGAGTTAGGGGTTAAGGGTTAGTTCACCCAAAAATTAAAAATATCCTGTGTTTTACTCACCCGTGGGGCATTCTAGGTGTATATGACTTTCCTCTTTCAGACGAATCCAATCGGAGCTATATAAAAAATTATCCTGGCTATTCCAAGCGTTATCATTGCAGTGGGCGGGTGTTTCTCTTTAACAGTCCAAAACATGGTAAATAGAGCTCGCACATCCATAATAAAACGTGACTCACACGACTCTGGGGCATTAATAAAGGCCTCCTGTAGAGAATCCATGCATTTTTTGTAATAAAAGTATCCATATTTCAAACGTAATAAACACTTTGCTCTCACTTATGTTGACTGTCGTACGCGGAAGGCGTTCCGGCGGATGACGTAGCAGTATGCGCAGCTGTCAAGTGGCGCCGCCTCTGAGAAATGCTAGTCTCGCGAGTTTGATCACGGAGCAAAGGAAGAAAAGTTGCCTTACTTTAGCAAAGGAAAACCAGTCTCCTCTTGGCTTATATCGAAATCTCTGAAATTTTTTCCTTAAAAAGATCCTCGGTTTGTACTTCTAATTCATGACCAGCATTTTGTTTAACTCTCTCTGCGTTCGTCACTAATCACGCAACAACGACGTCCTACGTCATCCGCCGGAACGGCTTCCACGTTCCACAGTTAGATGAAGTGAGAGAGAAGTGTTTTTACGTTTGACACATATGGATATTTTTCTTACAAAAACACATAGATTCACTACAGGATGCCTTTATTCACCCCCCGGAGCCGTGTGAGGCACGTTTTATTATGGATGCGCGCTTTTTATTTAACGTGTTTTGGACTGTTGAACAAAAACACCCGCAGCAATGATGGAGCTTAGAAGTGCCAGGACAATTTTTTATATAACTCCGATTGGATTCGTCTGAAAGAAGAAAGTCATATACACCTAGGATGCTTCGAGGGTGAGTAAATAACAGGCTAATTTTCATTTTGGGTGAACTAACCCTTTAATGCATTACCAACATTAAATAACAATGAGCAATACATTTGTTACAGTATTTATTAATGTTTTTTCAATGTTAAAAATGCATAGTTCATGCTAGCTCGATCCATTAACTACTATTACCAGAAGCAATTATTAGTTTTAATAATGTATACTGTTTTAGAAGTATTGAAACTATGATAACTAATGTAGTTAACAAATGGAACCTTATTGTAAACTGTTACATGTATGTTTATATGTGTGGTTGGTAAATGAGACACAATGTGACTTATGACCTTCTTTATAATAACTTGTGCAGTGCTTTAGTATAAAACAGTAAAACATTTTTAAAGAGTTCAGAAACCATTGAGAATTATAAAGCACATCTGCATTCTTTTGAGCTGTTGGTCTGTGTCTGTGCTGCAGGTCTGTCCATAGACTACGACATGGAGCACCTGTACTGGATCAGCTCAGGAAACAGCACAATTAACCGCTGTAAGCTGGATGGATCAGGACTGGAGGTGTTAGACGCGGTCAAAGGCAAACTGAACAAAGCCTCTGCGCTGGCTATCATGGGTAAATACAGCACTGATTGTTTCATTGGCTGTCTTTTTGAAGTACTAATGTTTTGACTGCTGTTGTGTAGGGGATAAGCTGTGGTGGGCGGATCAGGGCACGGATGAGATCGGCACCTGTGATAAGAGTGATGGAGGAGACTGGAAGGTCTTGAGAAACAGCACGTCTCCCATGATGCACATGAAGATCTACAATGAGACCGTGCAGACAGGTTAAAGAATCAACTGCATGCAGTGTCTAAGGAATTAATCAGTTGACAGCCAAAAAAATCTGTGCCGAGTGCAAATTGCAATTTTTAGGCTAGCTCCTTGCGCCTACGTTGAGCCTCATTAGCATTGAAAAAAGGATTGTTTGGACTGAAAATAATGACCTTGACTTAATTTAAAGCGATAGTTCACCCAAAAAATTAAATGTGCGAAATGTAAGCTACTTGCAACGCCATCCAAAAATGTAGAGTGCATGTTTATGTTTCTCATCGACAGATTTCAGATATCTCTTACTCACCAGAGAATGCTCTGCAGTGAATGGGTGCCGTCAGAATGAGGGTCCAACAGCTGATAAAAACTGCACAATATCCCACAAGTAAACCACACGACTTCAGTCCATCAGTTAACATCTTGTGAAACAAAAAAGGCAAAGCTGCAACAGAAGACCGAGGCAGTATGAAAAATACAAAGTGCATCATTAAAGTGTTTGAAAATTTGCGTCCCACTGCTGAATACGAGTCCATGTAATATTTAAAAGGTTCCTACCAGAGAAAAACTTCATCCCCTTGTTGGGTCCCTCGACTCAAAATCCACCCACAAATTTGTTTAGATCTGTTTTGATCAGATTTGGTTTGTAAACAGTGCTTCATCTATGCAGATGTCTCTCCTGATTCAGACCAGATGATTTTTTCACTGGAGGAAAGCAATATTATGGATTATTGACCCCAAAACTTCAAAGTCTTAAAAATTGTATAATGATGGATTTATTTTTTAAAAACACGCAGCGTTCCCCTTCACCAGATGCTAATTGATGGACTGGAGTGGTGTGGATCACTTGTGGATACTGGTTGCTGTGTATTCATCAGCCTGTTTGGACTCTCATTCTGACGGCACCCATTCACTGCAGAGTATCCATTGCTGAGACAGTGATGGAATGATACATTGCTCTCTTCATCTTTGATGGCCTGAGGCTTAGTACTTTTTCAGCATGTTTTCAATAACTACTCCTTAATTTAAATGTTTATGTCACATTACTTTACAGAGTTAGTGCAGATGACCTCTGGCTAAACTGAATTGTGGGTGGTTTGTTAGACAGTTTGTACTGAAATCCGTCCTCTAGCTAAACTTGAGATTGCTGGCCTTGACTGTGTGTGTTGTATCATCAGGTTCAAACATGTGCAGTAACAACAATGGTGACTGCTCTCAGCTGTGTCTGCCCACGTCTCCCACCAGCCGCTCCTGCATGTGCACCGCGGGATACAGCCTGAGGACCGGACAGCAGTCCTGTGAGGGTACGAACACACACACACACACCTGACATTCAGACTCTCAATTATGTGTCACTTCCTTTAGGAAAAATTGCATGTAGGTACAATAGACCACAGTGTTTGGATTTCCTTCAGAGAACAGCTGGAAACACCATACCAAACGTACAGAGGAGCAGAAAACAGCTCAATAATATTAGAAGTCAGTTCAACACTGTAGGTTTAACTAGATTTTCTCCAAATCTCAATTTATTAGTTAAAGATTCTACAAAACGTTTTGTTACGCGCAACAATCACAAGGGACGTTGTTGAGACAATAATATAGGTGTTATAAAAGATTTTCATTTCAAATAAATGCTGTCTGTGAAGTTTCTTTTGAAAGAAGTATCCGGGTTCAATAAATATGCAGCCAAGCATCATCTGTTTTCAGTATTGATAAATCAGCATATCAGAATGATTTCTGAAGGATCATGTGACACTGAAGACTGGAGTAATGATGCTGAAAATTCAGCTTTGATCACAGCGATGAATTACATTTTAAAATGTAGATTTCAGGTGTGGGCTCTTTACTGCTGTACTCTGTTCATGAGGGCATTAGAGGAATCCCACTGGACCCCGCTGACAAATCCGATGCCCTTGTACCGGTTTCAGGAACATCACTCGCAGTCGGGATTGATTTTCATGCCGGTGAGTCTCAACACTAATGATTCATAATCCCCATGTTTTCAGATGTACAATAGTGGTATAATATGTGACCCTGGAGCACAAAAGCAGTCTTAAGTCGCTGGGGTATAATTTTTGGAAATAGCCAAAAAAAACATTGTATGGGCCAAAATTATAGATTTTTCTTTTAGGCCAAAAATCATTAGGATATTAAGTAAAAGATCATGTTCCATAAAGATATTTATTAAATTTCCTACCGTAAATATATTATTATTATTATTATTATAATAAAAAAAAAAAATTGTGTATGTAGTCAGTATGCATTGCTAAGAACTTCATTTGGACAACTTTAAAGGAGATTTTCTCAATATGTAGATTTTTTTTGCACCCTCAGATTCCAGATTTTCAAATAGTTGTATGTCAGCCAAATATTGTCCGAACCATACATCAATGGAGAGCTTATTATTCAGCTTTCAGATGATGTGTAAATCTCAATTTTGAAAATTTGACCCTTATGACTGGTTTTGTGGTCCACATATGATCAGGTGTTAAATTGGGCTGGAAAAAGTAAAGAATTATGTTTGTCTGTCAGTAAATTATATGAATATGTTCCAGTCTGTTTTTTTGCTGTTGTAGTATATATTTTGGCTTCAAAAAGCACCCTGTCTCTTATATACATTGTGATGTAATTTACTTCATTTGTATCCTTGTGTATTGTTTATAATTCATTCTCTTGCCTGTAGTTTTGCCTTTGAATGAATTTTATTATTATGTACTTTAATAATTACTGGAAGCATTTTTTTTATTTTTATTTTTTGGTTTGTTTATGAATTGCTTGACTACATTCTGTTGCTTCAAAAAAAAAATTTCAGTTCAGTAGCATATATTGTGACATTTTAGGATATTCAAATAGTATCAAGAATTGTAAAAATATACCGGTTCCTGAAATCTACTGGGATTCTGATATTGGGAAAACTGTAGTGGCCTCAAAGGATGCTATGCAGCCAGATGATCTCATGCCATATCTGTTATTATATTGTATCATTTAGCATTGCTGGAATAACATCCAGCAACTATCTAACAGCCATGAGTTATTTTTAGGTTCTGGTGTCAATATACAATGTATCCAGAACTGTAAAATTAATATTTCCCCCAGTAACTGTCTTTAATTTTTTTAAATAATTCATACGTGTGTTCTTTCTGTTGTCATGTAGATAATGACACCATCTATTGGGTTGACATGGGTTTGAGCACCATCAGCAGAGCTAAGAGAGATCAGACGTGGAGAGAGGACATCATCACTAACGGCATCGGCCGTGTGGAGGGCATCGCTGTCGACTGGATCGCCGGTGAGTCTCAAGCACAGACACTTTCAGGTGCGTTTAGAGCTTTATTACAATACTGATGAGCAAAACCTTGCCTTGTTCCTCTGTGTGCTGTAGGAAACATCTACTGGACGGACCAGGGCTTTGATGTGATTGAGGTTGCCAGATTGAATGGCTCGTTTCGATATGTGGTCATCTCCCGAGGACTGGACAAACCTCGGGCCATTGCTGTACATCCTGAGAAAGGGTGAGATCTGAGTAACTTCCTGTCTTTTATTGTGCGTTTCTGCGGCATGAATGAAGGTGATCTCCTCATGGCTGGTTGTGTGCAGGTATCTGTTTTGGACGGAGTGGGGACAGTATCCACGCATAGAAAGATCTCGTCTGGATGGATCTAACAGAGCCGTGCTGGTGAACGTCAGTATTAGCTGGCCCAACGGCATCTCCATTGACTATCAGGTGCGTAGGGCACATTTATGTCAACCCTGTGTCAGTTTAATAGTTTTAAACTCTAGTAAGCACTAGGGGTGTAATCATTCACTCGTTTACTTGATCATCAAAATTGAATTGAACTGAATATCATTATGAATTGGACCTAATCAAACGTTCTGAATTTGCATTCCTGAACCAAATTGAAAATGAATCATGTTCGATTATACATTTATTTATACTGTTTTTCCTCACTTTGTCCACCTTTTCCATCCGCCGCAGTGGTAAATACAAACCAGTTACATGTGAAACTCGTTCAAGAATTCACCACCAGGTGCCGCAAAGGGACAGTTGGCACCAGTGCTCAATAAAGCTGAACACTGTGACATTTTCACTTGTAAAATGAAGATGAAAAATAATAAACCTAGATAATATCGTTTGACAAGGCAAACTCTGATGTTGACTTGGAAAAAGCCTGTTCAGAAAGTTAGAAGTAGATTTAATATCTGGAAGTCTGAAGATTTTATGTTTGAAGCAGTTTTAAAAGCTTGAAGTTTGAAGGTTTTAAGACCATATGAGACAGCTAGATAGATAGTTTTAGCATGCTTCTAGCATGATTTAGCACGTTGCTAGCATGTGTTAGCAAGTTTCTATCATGAATTAACACAATGCTAACATGTTTTAGCATGATTTAGCATATTGCTAACATGTTTTCTACAGCTTACTAGAGTTTGGAGAAAAATATCAAGCATAGCGTTAGTTCTGGCAGGTCACGTTAGTCAAGCTCGCATCAGCTGACTCTCAGTGATCCACATCAACCTATGGGATGACAGTGAAAGGCTTGGGCATACATATACGACACCTATCTAAGCATTCACATATAAGGTCCCTCAGTAGTATCAGCAGTTTTCGCATTGCTCAATAGCTTATTACCCCCCTCCATCCCCAGCTCCTCCTCTGTTAGTCAGGATTCAGCCTTCTGATTCTTCATTGAATCAGACTAATTCTAAAATGTGTACATAACATTATTGAACTTTAACGATATCTGCAATGCATTTATGTTGGTTCTGTTCTGTTTACCCTGGGGGGGTTATCGCTGCTCTCCCTGCTCTCATCCATGCTAGGCTGCATGGATGCGCAGGGAGTTCTTGCCCAGAACAGAACCATACCGCCAATCCAAACTGTATGCTAATTGTCAATAATCTTTGACGATAGTGGTCCTGACAGAACTGCAAATTACATGAAGATGTGTACTAGTAACTTCAAGCAAATTTCTCTTATTAACTGATGACTCAATATGGATGCATACTAAACAAAAACACAGACTAAATTTGTGGTCATGGTCTGGGTGTCCTGTAGGAGGGTTGGCTGTACTGGTGTGACGCGCGCACTGATAAGATTGAGCGCATTAAGCTGGAGACGGGCGAGAACAGAGAGGTGGTGCTTTCCAGCAACAACATGGACATGTTCTCCGTATCTGTGTTTGAGAGCTACATATACTGGAGCGACCGGTCAGTGCAAGCTTGTACACGTGAAACTATTCGTTCCTCATCACCAACATGATGTTTAATCTACAGCATTGTTTAATACAACTTTATTTCATTTGCTATCCCTATTTAAAAGCCTTTGAACTTTGTTCAACCAGATGATGTTAAAGCTGAAGTGTCCAGTTTCTATATGTTAAAAGTATTACATAGAACTGTATATATATATATATACATATATATTTACATGTAAATTGGACATCGAAATTATGATTTTACTTTATTAAACACAACATGTTGAGTTCTTTTAGGACTCTATGGCGATGCGTTACCCAATAAAGCGTGGTCAGTACAGAATAATGAAAACTGATTCAGTAAGTTTGAGGACAGGGCTCGGCGTCCAACTCAAAACCGACATAAAAGGCTTCAACAGACGCGGACAACAAGGTGAGTCTTAAAGGACTTTGTTCTTGCAAGAATGTGCTTAAAAAAAAAAAAACATCTCAGGTTAACAAAAGCAATAATTATGCAGAAAACAGGTTAGGACTATTACCTGCCTGTTTTTTTGTATTACAGGTTATAATATATATATATATATATATATGGTATATATGTGTGATGTGGTGTGTGTGCGCGCTGCGTGTACGCGTAGGGCTTCACTATGTATGCATTATTTTAAATTAATGAATAATAATAATACATAATTTTAAAACTCATTGTACTTTAGCCTACTTGCAAGCAATCATTTTAATTTGTATTAACTTGAAAATGTATAAACTTTCAATTAATAACTATAGAAAAAATTTATATAAAATATCTAGACATAAAAAATAACAAAATGTACTAAAACTTTAACCAAATTAAAATGGGAAAATACACAAATAAAAAACGAATCAAAATGGATAACTAAAAATATGATATAAAAACTTCTACTATCAATCAAAACTTCTCAAAGATACTAAAATAGCACTGGTTTGTTTTATTGTTACTGTACTTCTCTGCTTCACTACTTAATAGTATTTTAGTATTGATAAATATATAATTTTAACATATACTGTATCTAATATATTATTATTATATGAATATATAATTTAAAAAAAAACTATTTATATTCAGATTACATTTTTCTCCTTTTCTTTACCGTTCAAAACAACAGTTTTAAATAAAAGTCAACATGTTGATATTTTCTTGATTGATTAACTGAGTCACAAACTTTGCATATTGCTTTCGTGCTAATGCCAACAGCATTGAATCTATGAACTCGATTCAGATTTGTCTTGGTTGCAGTATTTCTTAAATCTTTCCAACCAATCTCTCTGCAGGAACTAATATCTGCAAGAACAACAACGGCGGCTGCCAGCAGCTGTGTCTTTACCGTGGTAACGGACAGCGAACGTGTGCATGCGCTCACGGAATGTTAGCCGAGGACGGTCAGAGTTGCCGTGACTACGACGGATACCTGCTGTATTCAGAACGCACGATACTAAAGAGCGTGCACTTATCAGACGAATACAACCTCAACGCTCCCATCAAACCGTTTGAAGATCCCGACCACATGAAGAACGTCATCGCGCTAACGTTCGATTACCGCGGAGGCGGCGGAAAAGGAGCCAATCGGATCTTCTACAGCGACATCCACTTTGGAAATATTCAGCAGATCAATGACGACGGGTCAGACCGGAAGACCGTGGTCGAGAGTGAGTTTCCAATAATGATGTCTTTCTACCTTAATTCTCTATTATTTTCTCTAATCCTTTTTTTTTTGTTTCTTCTCGGCTAGATGTAGACTTGATGTACTAAAATACCTGGAACTAAAACTGACATAAAATTAATAAACACAATATAGACAAATAATAAAAAAAAGACAAAAACACACAACAGAATTCTTAGAATTTTAACCAAAATAAAAATGATAACGGAAAATATAAATTAATTCAAAGTATCCCTGGTAAAAAAGTAATATATTTACAATACATGAATTTCATTAGTATAGTTCAAATCTGTTAACACATATACTGTTAATATGTGTATTCTATAGTCTTACTGTATGAAATGTAAGATGACGTACAGGTCTGGGGGCCAGTGCGTTAACTGCGTTAAAATATTTTAATCACGTAATTTGTTCATAACTAATTAGTTAAAGGGGTCATATGATGCTGCTAAAAAGAACATTATTTTGTGTATTTGGTGTAATGAAATGTTTATGCGGTTTATGGTTTTAAAAAACACATTATTTTCCACATTGTTCATTATTGTTTCTCCTCTATGCCCCAAGCCTTTTTGAAACGAGTTGATTTTTACAAAGCTCATCGTTATGAAAAGCGAGGTGTGCGTGATTGGCCAGCTATCCAGTGCGTTGTGATTGGCCGAATAACTCAAGCGTGTGACGGAAATGTTACGCCCCTTCACACACTGTGTGATGATGCCCTGTCAGGCCAGAGAGATGATTCAAAAACATGAAAACCCATAATAAACAAGGCATTCGTTGCATCCAGAGGTGACATAATTATTGATTATAATGACTTATACTGTGTTTTTACGCATTGCGTTGCGTATCGTGCCTTGTAAACATAAAACCATGTCTGCATTTATGATCGGAGAAACGACAAACAACAAGCGCTAATCTACACTGCTCAAAACTCGCGTTTGAATAGTCAGTGGCAAAATTTTTTAAATATGAAAACGTACTTACAGGTTGTGAGTCGGAACAGCCGGCATTGTAATCTACTCTCCCAGGATCAGGACAAGCTGATTTATAGTCGTGTCCTCTTTTGGAAGGCCAAACAAAGTAGTTTCGCTTTTCACAACGAAACACACAGCGCCTTCACGACATGGCAAGGCAGCAACAATTCACCCGTGACAGCCGAGAGGAATAAAAAGGTGTACGGCCTTCTTATCTTGGCAATTGAACATATGGGCGCAGGCGTATGCAAATCTTTCCACATCGTGAGGTAGATATGTGGGGGCGTGTTTAAACGGGGCGTTTTAGGAGGGCATGGACGAGTCTTAACTTTTATAAAGAATATCTCTTTGGGTTTGAGACTTTAGTCTTTGCAACTGGGGAAGAATTTTTTTCTTTTTCGTTATGCAGTAAGGCTTGTAAACACTCCAAGAAGAGAAAGGATAAATAATTGAAATGGCATCATTGACCCTTTAAGTAAATGCGTTAAACTGACAGCCCTATTATATACATAATATTAATTAAAAACTGTTATAGTATCTTAATAGGAATTAAAATGTAGCATTTTATGCACACTGTTTGTGGTACAGACATCAACGATATCTCAGATTGTTGAAAATAAAAAGATGGTAGAGTCTGTCATAGAGTTTATGTATAGTTATTTTGCAGTCCCAAAAACAAGTCCATGTGTTTGAATATGGAGTAGTGTTTTGTAGAGGTTTGATTTCAGCACCAACTCTCCATCACCAGCTCACAGCTGGAGAGAAAACAGTGCAAAGCCAGCGGACACATAATCAAACCGGACTGGGAAGTCTGAAGTCACGGCCAGTTCCTTTGTGAGAGCACAATAAACTCATTCTTTCATAAGACATTTGGTTCTCACAGCAGGAGAACTGAGCAAAGGAAGATGTGCGTATCTGTTTATTCTTCTGTTGCCACAAACACCATATGAATGAAGGATAATTATGATAATTGCAAACTCTCGACCAAAATGCCTCCTGAGAGAATGTTGGCTTCCTTGTGCTGAAGTGAAAAAGTTGGTCTGTCTGAAACAACAATCAAAACCAGATTCGCTATACATCCTTTCGTTTGATTTACTCTTATTTTAGGCAGAAATAATGTTTTTTTGAACAATAGTGTTTGGTTTTTATAGATTTTATTACGGTGGCAGAGAAGTGCAGAACAAATCACAATTCTGAAAACAAAATAACAAATTACAAACGCAAATGCAAGTTCTAAAAAACACAATGACAAATTCGAAAGCAAAATAACAATTCAGAAAACATTATAACAAGTCAGAAAACACAATGACAAATTCGAAAACAAAATAACAAGTCAGTATAATGTTTTTATCATTGTGGGTGTTTTATGGATGTTATTTTTTTGTTTTGACTTGCTATTGCGTTTTGTATTTGTTATTTTTTTCAGAATTGGATTGGATTTCGCCACAATATTTTCTATAGATACGCCCGGTACAAAAGTATACGATTATTATCCTTTGTTTTGACTTTTATGTAGCAAATTCCCCCCCCCCTATATACATTCAGTTACCTAACATTTGTTGAGATAGAAAGCTAGTGATGGTTAGTATTTTTTTATTTTGTATTCTGTGTCTCCGAAAACTTTATGTGATCACCCACAACCCCCGTGATGATCTCATACTTGCCCTAGGCCGGGTCTGTACGAGACATAGCGCTTTAGGAGACGTAAGTGTACCTCAATCGAGGGCCGTGGGCTTTTTGTTTTTTTGCTCAGGTAAGCTGACTCCTCTGTCATTTACAATATGTAGTCTTTGGTGGCTTTTTATATATGGTTAAATGGTGTGCGCGCCGGGGCGTCACAGGACGGACCATTGTTGGTTTGTATTACCCACTGGTGTATGAAGACGGGTATGAATCAAGCAGGGTGTAAATCTAGCGAGTTGTGAAAAACAAACGACAACCTTTCAGTGTCTTACATAACTACAATGATGTCTTTGACACCCCGTCTATCAGTATATGAATAGATGAACAACGAAACAATGAATCATTTCTGCTGTTAAACGTCCACACCCCGGTTTTCCGGGATGAGTTCTTGCGCCCAGATATAATTGACTAACATGACAACGACACCGCGACTAGTCTGTGTAGAGGCGCGCCGGATTTGTGTGACCTACTATTGATGCGATTGGTATAAAGGGATAGTTCACCCCCAAATTAAATCTGTCACCATATACTCTGCCCAACGTTGTTTTAACCCTGTTTGACTGACTTTCTTCTGTGAAACATGAAAATAGAAATTCTGAAGAATGTCCATGCTGCTCTTTTGCTTACAGTGAAAGAAGGTGACTGCTGATCACCAAAACTGACACAAATATTGCCTTAATTAGTGCATTAAAATCAAGTCATAGTCCATGTGATTTATTATGCTTTTTTCTACTTTGTGCATCACCAAGACACATGAGAACCAATGATATTTGAGATTAATCAGATGTATATGCAGCACTGATTTTACAACTTGCTAGACTGAACGTGAAATCACATTGTGAATGCACTATTCTTGTAACAACACATTAAACACGTGCAATAAATACCTAAAGCATAAAGAATTGACAGTATTGTTTGCACACATACTGTAGTAGTATTTGTATTTCAGAAAAGCAGGTTTCCACAACAAAAGCAGTCTTCATGGTTTTTGTTGATATGCCTACATGTTTAAATTATATAAACATTATCTAAAATATGTGAACATTTAGTTTCATTTTGCAGTTTTCTGTCAACATAAATGCTGTTGACTAATATTTAGTGCCGTTTGAGACAGAGTAAAACAGACTAAAATGAATAAGAAATATTAATTCAATTTAAAGGCTATTTCTTTCAAAAGCTTAAGAGTAATACATTTATAATGGAAAATCTTTTGAATTTATTTTATAATCTTTAGTTCAAATGGAAGTAAGAAAAACAAAAAACTTTGTTAACAGCCAGATTAAGGCTTTGTAATAAACAAAATAAAGTTTTCCTAGAATTCTAATATAATGACATTTTCGAAAATTTTTTTTACGTCTCTCACTCTAAAATGTGTAAATATATGTTTCCAAAGTCAAGTTAAATAATCACAATTTCAATACTGATCAAGCAGACCAACCGAGCAGCTCAATGGCCTGTGACAAAATCCATGATAAATTTTGTCTAGAATTTCTAAAATCTTTTTTTTTTAACTATGTTTTCCCCATATGTTTCTGTCTGCAGATGTTGGGTCAGTGGAGGGGTTGGCGTATCATCGGGCCTGGGACACTTTATTCTGGACCAGTTACACCACATCCACCATCACCCGTCACAGTGTGGACCAGAGCCGCTGGGGGGCTTTCGACCGGGACTCTGTGGTCACCATGTCAGGAGACGACCACCCACGGGCGTTCGTCCTGGATGAATGTCAGAAGTGAGCTTTTCATTTCACAACAAACTCATTATTTCAACATTCAAAACAGTGTAATATTCACATTCCCTAACTATTCCCTTTTGGAAGGGATGTCATGTTGCTTTCAGGATGCCAGTACTGATATCATATCACACTCAATGTTTGCCATCGACTCACATTCCTCTGCTTTTGCCCAGCTTGATGTTTTGGACCAACTGGAATGAGCAGTCACCCAGTATCATGCGCGCCCAGCTGTCCGGAGCCAATGTCCTGGTGATCATCGGCAGTGACGTCCGCACTCCCAATGGACTCGCCATCGACCATCGTGCCGAGAAGCTCTATTTCTCGGATGCTACGCTTGATAAGATTGAGCGCTGCGAGTATGACGGCTCCCACCGTTATGTAAGTCTGAACTTGCACCCATGAGTGTCCGTTTTGCTTAACTTGCACTGTGACTACAACAAGTCAAATACCAATGCGTCCAGAGCAGCCGCAATCATGATGTGCAGTAAGACATTTCATTGTATTTTAGTAGCTTAGTGAAATCTCACTAGTCCAAAAACGTAGCTGTACAGCAATAATAATAATAATAATAATTTTCAGTAAATGATGGCTTAATTTTCACTTTTGGGTGAATTAGGGGGAATAGCTGTAATAGTTTTAGTTTAATTGTGCAGGGCCATCTTGAATTTAGGAGCATTTTAGTGGCATTTTTGTCACATCATATAAACATCACACATATTCTGATTGGCAGGGCCCTAAATAGGTGTTTTCCCCAACTACTGCATAATTCCAGCCAAAAAGTTCAGAAGTAGTTCATTTATTCTCAAATGGAAAAATCAAAATGGTAGAGAACTTTTAACATTTCAACAAACCAAATGGTTCCTTTCTGTCTGTTTTGGCGTCTGTAGGTGGTTTTGAAGAATGAGCCAGTGCATCCTTTCGGTTTGGCTGTGTACGGTGACCACATCTTCTGGACAGACTGGGTGCGCAGAGCCGTCCTCAGAGCCGACAAATATGTTGGTGGAGACATGAAGGTGTTAAGAGCTGATATTCCACAACAGCCAATGGGGATCGTCGCTGTGGCCAATGATACAAATAGCTGTGAGTGAACGGCCGTAATGGCAGCATGGTCAAGAGTACTGTAAATCAACTGTGTGAGAGAGCGATTGCCTTACAGTGTCCTGTCATCTCAACCATGTAATTATGTGCCAAAAGTAATCTGTGATTGCCACAGAACCGAGAAGAACTCTATAACGCTTGGGAGTAACACAATCAATATCTTTCATCATGCTTATCTAAGTGTGATAGAAGCAATTCTCAAGCACTCAAACCCCCAAAGACAGCATCTCTGCCTGCTCTGAAGCCCCCGATTACTGTCCTCCCAACTAAAACTTTAACCCAAACAAAACCCAACAAATAGCCAATAGCAGCTAGATTTGAAGAAACTAAACTTTTTTTTTTTTACAATTAAATACCCTGTTTTACTTGGAAATCTGAAGTAAAAGTAAAACCTTTTATCCTCAAATGATCATATCCTGGAAAACTGGATTTGTCTCAATCTTTTGAAATAAAAATTTGACTTCCTGTGTTGACCATCTATCTATCTATCTATCTATTATCGAATCATGCTATCTATCTATCTATCATATTATCTATCTATCTGTTATCTGTCGGTCTGTCTGTCTATCTGGGTCTGTCTATCTGTCTGTGTGTCGGTCATACTATCTGGTTATCTGGTCTGTTGTATGTCTGTTTGTGTCTACTCTATCTGTGTAGGCGGTCTGCTGTCTGTCTAGTTGTCAAAGCACGCAAGTAGTAAGGCATTAAAGTTACACTAAAGACGTTTACAGTGTTGCAAAAGATTTATATTCATCAAAATTGATCTCAAACCAGTTTTTATAGTTTATATTTAATTCTAGTAGTTTAGTTCGTTAATTTGGGAATTAATCTATTATGAATTATGTGTTTAATAACTAAATTATTTTAACGTAGAGCCCTGAATTAAGCTCACCAGTTCACAATCTATTTACTGTAATGCATAAAAAAATAGAACAGTTATATACATTTTAAAATGAATTAAATACATGGTACAATTGTTCTGTCATTTATGATGATTTAAATAAAATGAATTACAGCAAAATGTAATAATACATATCTTTTTGGTGAAATGTGACAAGACCTTTTTTTTTTACATTATAGATAGACTTCTGCAGCTTGGCTATGTAGTAACTTTCATCTGCATACCACTGTAAGAACTACTGTTTGAGTGTTTACATCTGTGTGCTGTGAATTGGAAATAATTGTCTGTAAATTTGTGTGCAAGTGGGTAGTGAATGTTAAGTGGGTTATTTGTTATCTGTTGTGTTTCATGAAGGGAGTCGTGCATAGAAGGTACGCATTTAATGCTCCTGTGACTTCTCAATATCAGAGCTTCTGGGATGCTAAAACCTCGTGTGTGTGTGTGTGTGTGTGTGTGTACGTGGCTGCGCAGGTGGGTCTCGCCCTGTCGGGAGGGTGAAAATACGGGAGGCTGTCAGGATCTGTTGTATGCCACATCGACGGGAGGCGTCAACTGTAGCTGCCGCGGAGAGAGGAAACTGCTGGATGACAACACCTGCAATGGGGGGAGGACGATGACACACCAACACATCAAAAAGAATTCTACAGAATTATATCTGCATATGCAAGTATTTTCGTTAAAATACAGTGTTCACAGTTAGACTGATGGAGTATGGAGATGAAAAAAGAGTGACTCAAAGCAGCTTTAAACAGAAGCAGGTTTGAATGTTCATGCTCGAAAGTACAGTGACAATAGCCAGAAAGAAATACCTCACTCGCCGGGTTTCTATCCAAAGTTGCAAATTTAACTTATGAGCAAAATTGTAATATCGCATAAAACATTTGTGAACAAGCATCGTTTCCATATAATAATAAATGACTTGCGCCTCAGAGCGAGCAGACGAAACAAAATAAATGAGGTCATTGCTTTCAGAGGTGGATGTGCTGTGGGAGAAACGCAAGCGGTAAGACATTTCTGGGAGGGGCAATAAAGCTAGAAATCCTTTGATGAAAGACTTTGATCGAATGCAGTGGTGTACCACAGACAACAATGACCATAACAGACATTTCAAGAACTGCGTGTGAATGAGTTCGGTCTGCTGGTTAGTTGGGATTTGCCGTCCCATAGTGCAAAGTCACATTACTTTTTTAATGCTCATGGAGGAATTTATTCGGCATTGCGTTTCCATCTCCCATTATTCGCATCAACCCTTTTTCGCACAAGTCAAAAATCACCTCAAGCGAGCGTAAAAACTTTTTTTGTGAATTAAGGGATTTTTATTCTAAATTTGGCGTTTCCATCTCTCGTTTCTCATGCGATACTTCAAAATGCGCATTAAAATAGGGAGATGGAAACATAGCTACTGATATGAACCAAGATCTCATTCATCTCTGGGTGATCTGGTGGAAAATAAACATTTATACTTGTGATCAACCTAAAGGGATAGTTCACAAAATGGAAATTGTCATATTTGAATTGTCGTATTGCAAAAACTAGGGCTGCTTCAGATTAAAGATTTTTCTAGTCGACCCTTGACAGTTTTGAATCATGGTGTATTACTCTGTAACTGCAAAAATGACGGTGTATTTTAAGTTGTTTTCTCTGTTATCAGGAAGAAAATGCCTCCATGTCATGCAGTAGTGCACTGATAGCTTGGATATGCGCCTAATAGCACACATTTATCCAGGCTGATGTTAGAGCAGATGGCCGTGTAAAGTTGCTACTACTTGCGTGTTTCAACAGTAAGCTATATTTGAGGTCAATGAATGATTTCCTGCCTGATATGCTGTAATTACCTCAAGGACCAGCTGTTAACCATCTGTCCACCGTGGACACGAACAGGTTTTTTCTGCGACTAACCAATATAATTTTAGTCGAAGCAGCCCCAGTTAAAAGTTTTGTTCATCTTTGAAACACAAATTAAGGTACTTTTACTTATAATTTTAGTTTGGTCTTTTATTCACACTGATCGATGTGCAGACAAAGGGCACACAGAAGCTCGGACGTGTTTGCTCTTTCTTACCGATTGTTGAAAACCCTTCGCCGCCACTCAGAAAAATATCTCAAATAAAATTTTATTGTGTTTATATCCTAAAGCTGCTACTAATCTAAAACAATATACCAGTGGACCAGGGTAAACACTGTCTTTGGACAAAATATCACTACATGGCTGTACATGAGGAGGTTGTGATCATATAGTGGCTTGCACTACAGTATGTTAATAGCTGCTATCTTGTGTCTCTCAGCTCAGAACACGTCGTGCAGCAGTATGGATGACTTTGAGTGTGGGAATGGAGACTGCATCAAATACACGCTCACCTGTGATGGCATGGCCCACTGCAAAGACAAGTCAGATGAGAAGCAGTCCTACTGCAGTGAGTGTGTGTGAGATATTCTGAATGTTCACGGCGGTTCTGAAGGCCTGCCACTCTTATCGGTCTGTGTTTGTGTCCAGCTAACCGCGTGTGTAAGAAGGGCTATAAGCGCTGTGTGAACGGACGCTGTGTCGGCCACAGTTCCTGGTGTAACATGAGAGATGATTGTGGGGATAACTCCGATGAACTCTTCTGTAATGGTAAGTCCATCTGTTCATACACATTATATTAGGCTGCAGCCAAATCTTCAAATCCAGCCTGTAGGCCCCTTTGAATTCTATAGATTTCAAACGTTCTGATGTTGTACAGTTTGGTTCCCCCTCGAGGGAACTCACACTGCGTCGGTAACGACACTATGGGGAACCCCCTCAGCGTAGCGCGTCTGAAGCATGAATTAAACTATTCAAATCCTGATTGGTGTTGCGTCATGACGTAACATGTGACGGCATAGTCGGAAGCTACAAAGGGACGCCGGCACACAACAGAGTCAGCTTTTTGCTCTTCAGCAAGCGCTCTGTTTCATTGTGTGTCTTATTTGGTGTTATTTGTCACAAGCATATATATTATCATGGTGAGTGGACAGTTTAAGCGGTGTGATCATCCCTGCCCGAGGTTTTTAACGAGTGGGGACACACATCAGCTGTGTGTTTATTGTTTGGGAGCGCAGCACCCTCCTCACGCTCCACTGGGGGTTCACGCTCTCTCGATGGTGTATGCTGATCTTGTAGCGGGCAAGGTGTGTATCTAGCATTGACAGTATGAAGAGGGCTGTGCTACGCCTGGCTGTATTGACTGAGGCCGGCCTGGCTCGCGCACCTCGCGGTTCGGGTCGGCGACTTGTCGGCTTAGATTGTGGGGCTCGCAGATGGATTTGTCAGGAGGGCTCAAGATGTGGGGCCACATCTCTCAGATCCTAGTCTGACACTTCCAGAATGTTCCAGAGCAATCCCCTGTGCGGACAGGAAGCACCGCGCAGCGGCTTCTTCCACACGGGAGGAGAAATCGATGTTTGAGCTGTCTGATTCTGAGGAATTAGACGTGCTCAGCATCGAGGCAGGTGAAATTGCATAGAGCTCGCCACTGCATTCACATGCACATGAGGAGCTGGTCGGTGTGTTGACTCGTGCTGTGGCCAAACTTAATATTAACTGGCCTCAAGAAAGGCAGGAACTGCAAGTGACAAGTAAATTGGATGAGCACATCCTGCAGCACAGGTCTCAGCCTCAATGCCGGGGTTTACCATTTTTTCCTGACTTACACAATGAGTTGTGTAAGTCATGGAACAAACCGTACTCCGCACGACTGTCTAACCTTCCTGTGTTAAATTTTAGTAACATCTTAGGAGCATGTGAGTACGGTTATGGGACGATGCCTCGGGTGGAAGAGGCTTTAGCCAGCTACCTCTCCCCTGATGTTGCGTCGTCCCTTAAAGAGACGAGACATTTGTGGCTAAACTTATTGGGGATGAAGAAAAAGGACAGGGCCTTTCTCCTAAATGCCCCGATATTGCCTTCTGGCCTGTTTGGCGATGCAGTCAATATGGTTGTCGACAGGTTTCAGGAGGCGAAAAAGCAGTTTGCGGCTTTTAAGCAGTATCTCCCTCGCCGCTCTAAATCTAAGAAGGCTGCTCCGAGTGGACGGCCCCAGCCGTCATCAAGCTCCTCGTACCGGCAGGTACAAAATGAGAGTGTCGCTTCTAGAGCCCTTGGCAATAGAGGCGACGCTCTCGCCCAAAGCCTGCCGAGCCAAAGGTCGATTTGAGGACCGTCCTTCAGGCAAGAAAGGCTACGGGAAAAAGGTCCTAGCTTTCGCAGGGCTTCTGAGGGTTGCCCCCCACCCTGGGCTGGAGCGATCAAGGTCGTTTCCACCTCGGAACCCTCAGGAAATGCTGCATGCTGCAGTGTCCGCCCCGAGGGCTTGCGGCCTGGCAGTGACAGCGTCCGCAAATAGAAAATAGTTTTTGATCTTTTCCTGCTGGTGTTCTGCTTCAGGGGATCGTAAACGAAACTCGAAGAACACCCGAGGTCAGCCTCGAGAGGCTGATTCCCTTTGTAGATTATATCAGTGCATGGCAATTGCCTCCGATATATCTCCTGGCGTCCGTAAGTCGGGAAAGAGGGTACGGCTGCGTTTGTCAGTTACCGACCCCCGAAGTTCAATGGGGTGGTCTGGACTGTGGTGCACCCCGAGCAGGGGCGGGTGATGGAACAGGAAGTTCACTCCACAGGGAGTCCGGGTTTTACAGCCGTTATTTCATCGTTCTGAAGAAGGATGGGGGGTTGTGTCCAATTTTAGATCTGCGGCACTTGAATCATTCTCTGAGGAGATTCAGTTTCAAGATGCTCACTATTCCCACGATCGTGAGTCAAATCAGATACGAGGACTGGTTTGTCACGATAGATCTAAAGGACACATACTTCCATGTTTCTATCATTCCTTCTCACAGGAAGTTCCTGAGGTTCGCTTCCTGGGGCGAAGCGTTCCAGACGCGGTCTCCGTTTGGCTAGCTTCGTCTCCCTCGCCGCTTTTCACCAAGATGCATGGATGCAGCCTTAGTTGCACTGAGGCTTCAAGGGCATCATGTGCTGAATCTGAAATGTTTATATTCGCGGCTGCTTTACCTGGCCCAGTCCGAGAGATGGCGGTTCGGAATCGAGATGTGGTATTGGACACATTCAGAGCTTGGGGTGAGATCCAACACGAAAAAGTCACCCACAAAGAGAACCACGTTCCTGGGGGTGGTATGGGACTCGGCAACGATGCGGGCACAATTGTCTCACGCCTCATATCGGAGTACCATCTGGCAAGGTTCCAGGATAGGGCTCGGCCACGGCTATAACTGTAAAGCGGTTCCAAGCCTGCTGGGCTCATGGCAGCAGAGTCCAACAAATACCTTTTGCCTTTCGTAGATGAGACCCCTAAGTGGTGGTTGAAAACCAAGGGATTTTCCTTTAGAGGGAATCCGTTCCGTATGATCAGGGTCACGTGCCGATGCCTTCGTGCCCTGTCCATATGGAGGAAACCTTGGTTTCTGTCCCAAGGCCCAGTATTGGGAGTGTCATGTCGCCGAAAGGTCGTTTCGATAGACTCATCCCTTACGGGTTGGGGCGCGGTCATGGATGGCCACTTTGCGAGAGGTCTGTGGCAGGCCCAGCATTCCTCATGGCACATAAATTGCCTAGAAATGCTAGTGATTTACAAGGCTCTGAGGAGCTTTCTCCCAGATCTCAGCGGTCACCATGTCCTAATACGAGCAGACAAAATGTCGGTGGTCTCGTATTTGAATCATCGAGGGGTGTTCTGAGGTCAGCGCCCCTCTGTGCAGACTGGACGCATCAGATCCTCCTGTATAGTCAAGGGGGAAACTGCTCGTCTCCAGAGCAAATTTTTGTTATATGTCCCTGGGGACCAGAATCAGGGAGCAGACGTTCACTGTCGAGGCCAGTAGTGAGTGTTGAGGGCCGCAGAGGGGAAGGGAGGACTTCACCCCAATGGCAGTGAAGTGAAGTCGATGCATGCCGAGAGGGTTCGGGGCCCCCGCCCCCAGATAAAAAGTTGGGGATTGTTGCAAATCTTGAGGACGACCACCACTGGCACTCGTGGTTTTCTCTAACGCATCCAGCCCACTGTGGATTGGACTGCCGGGTAGCAGACATTGGCGAGGCTACGCATGTAACTTTCTCCAGATCCACTTATGCTCCGCGGAGTTCTGGAGAGGGTCCGGAAAGAAGGGGTCAGTCTATTCCTGGTAGCCCCGTTCTGGCCGGCCCGGGTGTGGTTCTCAGATATCATGCCACTCCTGGCAGGAGGGACCTGCTGTCTCAGGCAGGGGGCGAGATATTTCCCTCGGCCAGAGCTGTGGAAACTGTGGGTCTGGCCCCTGAGGGGGCTCAGTACCTAGAGGCTGGCTTGTCGGCTGGACTGATCAAGACCATACTCAGTTCCAGGGCTCCCTCCACGAGGAGATTGTACGGCCTAAAGTGGAATGTGTTTTCCACGTGGTGTAGAGAGCATGGGTTGGACCCAGTTAACTGCCCAGTGCTGGAGTTCCTCCAAGATTGCTTCTCTGCTGGTCTTACCCCGTCCACACTAAAGGTGTATGTGGCTGCCATTGCGGCTTTCCATACTCCTTTAGGTGTTGGGCCTCTGGGGAGGCACCAGCTGGTCGTGCGTTTCCTCCGTGGTGCATGGAGCATGAGGCCTACGACTCGTTCCAGAGTTCCAACTTGAGATCTGGCTGTGGTTCTTGAATGGCTGTCACTTGCCCCCTTCAAGCCTCTCGAGTCAGCTATGGCAAATAACCTGACCTTTAAGATGGTCTTTCTCCTAGCAATTACTTCGCTCAAGAGAGTGGGGGATCTCCAGGCCATGACTATCTCGCCGACTTGCCTGGAATTTGCCCTTGGAGGAGTTAAGACCATTTTACACCCTAGGCCTGGCTATGTGCCCAAGGTGCCATCTAATATGGTACGGACCGTGGTTCTTCAGGCCTTCCATCCTCCGTCTCATGTGTCGGCGGAAGAAGAGAGTCTTCATCTGCTCTGCCCTGTCAGAGCATTGAACATCTTTATTCAGAAGTCCTCTCATTGGAGGAGATCAGAACAGTTGTTGGTGTGCTTTGGATCACCCAAGAAGGGACTTCCTGCTTCCAAGCAGACAATTAGTAATTGGATTGTTCAGGCTATTGCCTTGGCCTATCAGGTGCGCGGTTTGCCTTCACCTGTGGCCTTGAGGGCCCACTCTACTAGAGGCATGGCGTCCTCTAGTGTCCTCCTGTCAGGAGTCCCGTTTCAGGAGATCTGCGATGCGGCTGGGTGGTCCACCCCGCATACTTTTTTCAAGTTTTATAGCCTGAACCTTCCCTCCACTCCGGGTGCACGTGTGCTCTCGTCCTAAGTTGTGCCTGGTTCAGCTTCACACTAGGACAGGCATGTTTTGGTGTGGCATAGTGGGTATCTGTTCCCCAAAGTGTTGTTACCGATGCAGAGTGAGTTCCCTCGAGGGGGAACGTCTCAGGTTATGACTGTAACCCTTGTTCCCTGAGAAAGGGAACGATACACTGCATCTCTTTGCCATACCTCTCCATGCCTGGGGGTGGCTTGCTTCATCGCAAAAGCTGACTCTGTTGTGTGCCGGCGTCCCTTTGTAGCTTCCGACTATGGGATTGGAATCAGGATTGGAATAGTTTCATTCATGCTTCAAACGCGCTACACTAAGGGGGTTGCCCAAAGTGTCGTTACACTTTACTTGAAGGGGTGTGCATAAAGACGACAGTGACACATCATAATCAAAATGTCATGAATAATGACGGTTTTCTATGCATGTTTAGGACAACCTGTGATAAGTTGTCACTTCGTCAGTTATTTAATTTTTAATGCAGACTGACATTGTTTGAGAATGTCTTTGTATGCGTCTATGGTTGGGTAAGGAGTAGGGGTCGGGTAGGGTTCGGGTTTAGGTCAACATAATGTCCATATTGCATTAAAAATGACATAAAATGAGCGATGGGACACCTTAATGACAGTGGTCAGAACACATGTATAATAAAACCTTGTCGTATGCAACACCTTCAAGTAAAGTGTTACCATGTTTTCTTATTTATTGTTATTATTATTATTAGTAATAATAGTAGTATTTATTTCTTTAGCACATGATTTTGTGAGTTTATGCATTTTTTGTACTGTATGTGTTCCAGCAACCCTGTGCACGGCGGATCAGTTTCAGTGCAGAGACAAATCATGTGTGTCAAACTCCAGTCGCTGTAACCAGGTGCTGGACTGTGAGGACGCCAGCGATGAAATGAACTGCTGTAAGTTTGTTCATTAAATCCTCATGAAATCAAAATTTACATATGTATTTTGTTAGTGCACATGTTAAGTTTAAAGGCACAATATGTAAGTTTTCGCTGCTAGAGGGCGTGTATTCAAAATAAATAAAGAAACAAAGGCGTAGTTTGATGACGTCGTGACTGAGTGTGGAATCATGGGAGTTGTCATCTTCATTCCCACAGCCAATGCAATCCGATGGGACTCGGGCAGAAATCATGTTCATGGATGAGCTAATGTATTAAAGACTTATTAAGGTCACTGTAGTATGAAGCAGGGTGGGGCTAAAAGTTATGGAAGCGAAACAAGACCGCTGGAGCGATCGCTAATGAAGGACGAGTGCGATACACGGCTACGATAGCAGCAGAGCTTTATTATCACAGCGACCGCATCTGATCTTCGGTCATGCATATTGGGGTAAAACGTGCTGTTTTGAATAGATAAATGTGATGTGTATGAAAGTTCCATTATAATGCTACTCGTGCGTTTGTTCCCGTTAATCAAAGCAAACATATAAATGTCTTTGGGGTTTCCAGTTTCAACAAAGAAAAGCGGAAAAAATCGAGGGGTTATGACAGTGCTTAATATTGTAAATGAAGCATTGACGGATCCAACAGCAATTAAAAGGCGCTGTGACCGATACTGAAAATACAACTTGAGTTTTCCCGGAACATTCAATGACGTCATTAAACGGTGATGACACAACTATAAGAGCACCGTTCACAGTTTTCTGAATGGACCTAACTATACAGCCTAGGTTTTCAAATCCTGTGTCAAAAATGGGTTGCCAGGATGTAAGGCAAATATATGTAAGTTACATTAAAAATAATTTTTTTCATAAAATAGAATAGAAAAAGAATGGAGCAAGCTATAGTGTTAGAGGCCTTTTTTGCTTTTGTTAATTGTATAATAAATAAAAAGAAAACATAGAATACAAAAATATTAGAGAAGCTATAGTGTTAGTTTTTTTTTAATTACATTTTTTTTTTTTAACACTTTTAAAGTTTCAACCTCGAGAGAGAAGGATGCTGAATAAATTAGGTCTTACGGTTTTCTTGCGCACAAAAGTATTCTCGTAGCTTCATAAAATTCAGGTTGAACCACTGATGTCACATGGACTGTTTTACCGATGTCCTTGCTACGTTTCTGTGCGTTGATCGTGTTAGGATCCTTGCTGTCTATGGGAGGGTCAGAGAGCTCTCAGAAAGCATCAACAATATCTTAAATTCTGTTCGGAAGATGAACTGAGGTCTTAGGGGTTTGAAACGACATGAGGGCGAGTAATTAATGATAGAATTTTCATTTTTGGGTGAACTAACCCTTTAAATGTCATATATGTTTTGTTTTTCAGCGGCCTCCGATTGTTCCAATTATTTCCGTCTGGGTGTGAAAGGCGGGACCTATCAGCGGTGTGAGTTCACTACGCTGTGTTATGCTCCATCATGGGTCTGTGACGGCGCAAACGACTGTGGAGACTATTCAGATGAGAGAAACTGCCCAGGTGAGCACACGCATACTTCAGCCGTGAGCTGCATTTCAGACCCTGTGAAACTGACGTCTTTCCTGGTCCTTTTTTTCTGTCTTTTCCTTTTAAAGTAATGAAACTAAAACCTTTTTTTTCAATTAGGTATATGTACAGTAGACTTAAGAGAGAATTTAAACGAACAAAACAGCCTTTAAACCTCTAAGCACTTCTCTCTTGTTTCTTTTCACTCATCAGATAAGAAAAAGAGAAAGTGTCCATCAAACTTCTTTTCTTGTCCCAACGGTCGCTGTATCCCAATGAGATGGACCTGCGACAAGGAGAACGACTGTGAGAACGGAGACGACGAGACACACTGCGGTGAGTTTGTGTTTCTGTCATCGACTTCTGCTGTGGTTATACCGACCCCTAGCAATACACTACCTCTTATTTTTGCATTTGTATTTTTAGCACATTATTAATAAACATACAGTATGTGACCCTGGACCACAAAACCAATCATAAGGATACATTTTTCAAAATTGAGATTTATACATCATCTGAAAGCTTAATGAGCTGATAAGCTTTCCATTGATGTATGGTTTGTTAGGATAGGACAATATTTGGCCGAGATACAATATTAGAAAATCTGGAATCTGAGGGTGCAGAAAAATCTAAATATTGAGAAAATCTCCTTTAAAGTTGTCCAAATGAAGTTCTTAGCAAGGCATTTTACTAATCAAAAATTAAGTTTTGATATACTAATGGTAGGAATTTTACTAAATATCTTCATGGAACATGATTTTTACTTAATATCCTAATAATTTTTGGATTTTTGAACGTTTTCCTCATAGAAGTTTGGCTACTCCTTAAATTTGGTATTTAAAATGGGGACATACTGTGGATTTTATTGTTTTTATATAAAGCTGAATAAAATGGACTTATCCTAACCTACAACCTAAAAAAACTAACTAGGATTAAAAAAAAAACATTTTTAGGATTAAAAAAAAAAAAAAACATTCTTTATTATAATGGACAAACAGCAGAAGTGATTTAAATTGCAAATTGTATTAATAAAAACAGCACAAATAGTAAATTTTTAAAGCTAAAGAATAGTGTGATACAGAATCACAGAGTAGGAACATAGATTCAGCACAAGGAAAACCAGAATCCAAATGCATGAAGTTTAATAATAATAATAATAATAATAAAAACAAAATACAGAAACCAAGAAAACGGAACTATACTTAACTACTATGTATGTATTCTTTTATTATATGCCTTGATAAGCTTTCTTTAAAGACGTTATATAAATAAATTTTTTTGGTCACTCTTTAGTTTGGGGATCAATTCTGACTATGAAATAACTATTAACTACAGCTTTTGCCACAATAAACTCCTAATTTGCATTTTTTTAAATATTTAGTAAGGCCATGTCCACACGTACACGGGTATTTTTATAAACTGAGTTTTTCCTTCTTCCGTTTTTAAAAAAATCTCTGTCCACATGAAAAACGCAAACGCATGCTATGAAGCACTGTCAAGAGCATGCCAAGCCAACAGGGGGCAATATAATATCAACAGTAAAGCCATGTTGTCCAATCAGAAGCCTGGAAAAGTTTCCAGTAGGTGGAGATAACAGTGCCAAAATCTCCGGTTTCGCTGTCTACACGACACACGACAACACTGCAACCGGAGTTTTTGAAAATCTTCACGCTGGCAGGCGTTTTCAAAAATGTTTCAGTTTCAGTGAACTGGTGCTGCGTTTGCGTGTGGACGCACGGCCTAACCGCGTAGAAAAAGCTGCGGTTTTAAAAATAACCGTGTTCGTGGGGACAGGGCCTAAGATAGTTGTTGCGTTTATGGTATGGTATGGTGTAGGATTAAGAGATTTAAAATATGCTCATGCAGAATAAGGCATTAATATCTGCTTTATAAGTACTAATAAACAGCAATTATGCTAGTAATATGCATGCTAATAATCAACAAGTTTATAGTGAGAACTGGTCCCTAAACAAAGTGTTACCAAACTATTCTTTATTAATAGTAGTAGTATTATTTTTAAACATAAACTGAACTAAATACAACTTAAGAGTAAACATGATGCAAGTCATCGTTACAAAACAAAACTCTTTTCATGTATTCTGTGTCTTTGTGTTTTTTTTTCGCATTTGTAAACATTTATTCCTTTTTCCAAATTAGGTTTTGTCAGATTTATATCACTTATATTTTGTTCCCAGCATTGCACAGTTCATTTGAGGTCAGTCTTTCCAGAATGTTTAAAACGAGTTCTTTCTGTGAAGAATCTTTGATTCTCTGATGATTCTCCTCAGATAAGTTCTGCTCGGCGACACAGTTTGAGTGCGGGAATCATCACTGTATTTCCAGCAGCTGGGTGTGTGACGGGGCAGACGACTGTGGAGACGGAACAGATGAGGACAGCAGATGCAGTGAGTGCTGATCCTTAAAACAGCATGAAATAGGACTTTTCAAAGTGTGACCAATAGCGTGGCTGATGAATCAGAGAATAAGACCGCATCATAGATGAGAGTGATTTTTTCTCTGTGTTGCTGAATGGTGTGTGTTTTTAACTCAGAGAATAAGACGTGCAGTGCGGACGCGTTCCACTGTCCCGACTCACACAAGTGTGTCCCGCAGCTCTGGGTGTGTGACGGAGACAGAGACTGTCCAGACGGAGCCGACGAGAGCGTGAAGACCGGCTGTGGTGAGCCATCGCAAACATCATTCACTTTGGTGCAAATACTGCGTGAATCACTCACGTTCGAGTGTACTGTTGTTTCTTTTTCACTCAGTGTTCAATAACACGTGTAAAGCTGGAGAGTTCATGTGCCAGAACAGACAGTGCATCCCCAAACACTTCATGTGTGACCACGACAACGACTGCGGCGACGGCTCCGACGAGTCTCTGGAGTGCGGTGTGTTCCTGATTATATCAAACCAAGATGATTATCTCATAATTACCATCATTAATGAGATGAATTATGGCTAATGATTTGTAAGATGTCAATACTTGACTCTCACTTGAATTAAATCAAGGCCTTAGTCATACAAAACAAATGTAAGTACAGAAGAATTCGAATTGTTCGAAGTATTTGTATTCAGAAATTGTCTCTCTGATTACACACGAATAAATGAGTTATCATTTGAAAATATTGCAAATTTACAATACAGTATATATTGATATGTTTACACTAGACATTCATATGGAATAAGATAGAAAAAAATAGAATACTAAAAAATAAAAATAATAAAACTATTTTATTTCAACATTTATAAGCCACATTTCTGTTTTTTAGTTAAAGTTGAAGTACTAAAATAAGTATAAGTGATAAAGAACAATGAATAACTACCATACTAAAAAGACTTAATTAAAAATAATAATAAAAATAAAATGACAAAATTGCAAAGCAAAATTATTAAAACTTTAACTAAAATTAAAGTGAAGATATAAAATATCTTCAAAATATTAACAAAAACTATAATAGTCAAATCAAGTCAAATCACCTTTATTTATATAGTGCTTTATACAATCCAGATTGCGTCAATGCAGTTTTACAGTATTAAACAGGAAAAGAGTGTGACGATATTGCAAGAGGAAGACAGTAAACACTCAGGGAAGCTATTTTACTAATTTGGTAGCCATAACTACACAAGTGCATGTTTTTAATCATTTCGACTTCACTGTATTATTTGTGCTCATGGGTCTGTGTTTGTCTTTGCAGAGTATCCTGCATGCAAGGCCAATGAGTTCCGCTGTGATAACGGCCGCTGTCTGATCCAGAAATCCTGGGAGTGTGACGGAGAGTTCGACTGTCACGATCACTCAGACGAAGCTCCCAAAAATCCTCAATGCAACGGGCCTGGTATGAACTAAATGCTAATCCGGCTGGATATCTCTGGCCCCGTTCCAAATGACAAAGCTCACCGTCTGTTCAACAGTCTGTGTGGCTTCATGCTACCAAAGTGTGAAGGAGCACTGAAAGAACTGAGAGCGTTTGGGATAAACTAGTGCTGAGTCACAGAACAATGCAGACAAACTGATAAATCATACTAAATCAAACTGAGTATCTTTGAAAAGGCTTTGGTTACAGTAGAAACCTGCAGGGTCGGGCGAATCTGTGCATGCATTTAACGGTTCTCTCTCTCTTTTTCTTTCTAGCAGAAAAGAAATGTAATGACACGGCGTATGCATGTGGGAACGGTAAATGCATCAGTGAGACGTTACTGTGCAATCACGATGACGACTGTGGCGACGGTACAGATGAGCTGAACTGCTTCATTAATGAATGCCTGAACAGTAAACTGAGCGGCTGCTCTCAGCAGTGTGAGGACCTGAAGATCGGATTCAAGGTAAACATTTCTAGATCGTGTTTCATGGTTTACAGCATACTTTTATTTATTTAATTGTTCTTTACTTTCACAATTCATCATTTAGTAAATTTGCCCATTGCACTGCCAGTATTTTTTCTCTTAATTAGTATTTTGTTAATTTAACTCTTTCCCCACCTGCGTTTGAAAAACAAAGAAAAGAAAAGAAAAAAGCCAACACTAGTTTTTCACAAAACTTCACAGTCCTAACCCACTTGCTGGGTCGACATTTCATTGGGTAACATCAGCCAGTTTTGATTTATATGCTGTTTAAATGTTTGTGCTATTTCACATATGCATTTGCTTGCTTTGCCTTATTTTGATCCCGAGATTCAGTACTCTTTCAGAAGATGTGTTATAGCGCGTACAACAGTGAAAACAGGAAAATTCCACCAATGGCAGGGAAAGAGTTAAACATCCCTAATACGACATAAATTGTTGCCATGATGGATGTAAACTATAGTCATGCACAATATGTGCTTTATAAGTACTAATAAACAGCCAACATGTTAATAATAAGTCATGCTAATAAAACTAATAGTGAGAATTGGTCCCTATACTAAAGTGTTACTAAAGTTTGGGTACGAGACAAGGGTAAAACGATGAAGTCTACAAATAAAAAGCATTTATAAAGTAGCAAAAAGTGCAATAAATAATATAAATCAATTTATAAATCAGCCAAAAGAGTGTATGAAGTAAAAGATACATCCATTTGTGCCTTTGTTGTTTCCTTCATATAAATGCAATCAACACTGCGATCATAAAATGAACAGGTATCCCTCACACTGGCACAATCCGATGCTTACCGTTCTTGTGTGTTCCTCTCTCCAGTGCAGATGCCACGCTGGCTTTAGACTGAAGGATGATGGGAAGACGTGTGTAGATGTGGACGAGTGCTCCACCACGTATCCCTGCACACAGCACTGCATCAACACACACGGCAGCTTCCGCTGTGTGTGTGTGGACGGCTTCCAGCTCAGCCCCTCCGACCCCACCGTCTGCAAGTCCACCTCCGGTACGAGGCAGATGGCCAATCTGTTCAGGACATTTGTGACCGTGTTGCATTGTAGGGCAGTTAAACTAGATACTTGGCTTGAGGGCCGCTTGTGAAAATACGAATAGTACACTTTCCAAAGGAATTCAGCACTGGATTTGCCATTTGCAATGTAGATCAATCATTATAAAAGATTTGAGTTACAAATAGTTCACTTTTTAAATAAGTGTCATGTTATGGCGTTTCTTTTCACTGTCATTTCCTCTCGCTTCGTTGTATAGACGAGGAGCCGTTCCTCATCTTTGCTAACCGGTATTACCTGAGAAAGCTCAGCTTGGACGGCTCAAACTACACACTTTTAAAGCAGGTATGATTTGACACCAGTTGTTCAAACATTTCGTTCCAGTTGTTTGCCTGGTTCCTCATGAATGCTCTTCATTCGCAGGGTCTGAACAATGCTGTTGCGTTGGACTTCGACTACAGGCAGCAGATGATCTATTGGACGGATGTGACGACTCAAGGCAGTATGATTCGACGCATGCACATCAACGGCAGCGACGTTCGGGTGATTTGCATGCAACTGCATTGTGTTTTGAATATTAAAGGGATAGTTCATCCCAAAATGAACGTTTGTTGAAAATGTACTCACCCTCAGGCCATCCAAGATGTACTCTAGATGAGTTTCTTTCTTCATGGGAACAGATTTGGAGAAATGTAGCATTCCATCTCTTGCTCAGCAATGGATGCTCTGCAGTGAATGGGTGCCGTCAGAATGAGAGTCCAGACAGCTGATAAAAACACTACAATAATCCACACCACTCCAGTCCATCAGTTAACATCTTGAGAAGACTAAATCTGTGTTTGCAAGAAAGTCCTCTATCCATAATATCGTAATCTCGCCTGAATCAGGAGAGAAATCTGCACAGATCAAGCACTGTTTACAAGCCAAAATGGTCCAAAACAGTCTAGGTGTGTGGTTTTTGATGTGAAAGACAACAGGAGATGGACTTTTTCACTGGAGGAAGCGTTATTATGCATTATTGAGTCGTAGTTTGGCCAAAATCAACAAGTAAAAATCAAAAGTTAAAAAGCCAAGTAATGGTTTTGTTTCTTACAGACACGCAGCAGACGTTAACTGATTGTTATGATGATTTTATCAGCTGCTCAGACTCTCATTCTCATTTAATAATTAAATCTTTTCTGAAGCTGGACATTGGTTTGACTCTGCTGCAGGTTCTCCATCGCACATCTCTCAGCAACCCTGATGGTCTGGCTGTTGATTGGGTCGGGGGTAACCTGTATTGGTGTGATAAGGGGCGGGACACTATTGAGGTGTCGAAGCTGAACGGAGCATACAGGACGGTGCTGGTCAACTCGGGACTAAGGGAACCCAGAGCCATAGCTGTGGACATCCGCAATGGGTAAACACTGAAAATGCCTTAATTGCTTTCTTTTTCCATTATTTTGTTCCCATCTTCCTGTTTGTGCTAATAAGGATCATAAAGTGTAAGTGTCTGTCTTTGTCAGGTACCTGTACTGGTCTGACTGGGGTGATAATCCTCATATCGGCCGCATTGGGATGGACGGCAGCAACAGAAGTGTGATCATACAGGACAAGATAACATGGCCCAACGGTCTCACTCTGGACTTAATCAATGATCGCATCTACTGGGCAGACGCCAAAGAGGACTACATCGAGTTTGCTAGCTTAGACGGATCCAACAGACATACAGGTGAAGACCAAAACTCAAATATAAGCTATTGTGTGAAGGGGTCACAGGTTATCAGAGCTGTATTTTTCGACTTATTTTTTTTTGTATTCAGTACAATAGCAGGACTGACTATAAACTGTAGTTAAGAGGATAGTATAAAATAACTTACACTTTAGCAATTTACCAATTTTAACATATCTTCCATATGACTAGTTGAAAAATAAGCAAAGCAAGCTTTTCATGACTGGATAACTAACTGTTATACAAATATATACTAATGATTTTTAAGAAGTCTCTGATGCTTACCAAGACTTCACTTATTTGATAAAAATACAATATTAATCCTTAATATTTTAATGTATTAGTATTATTATAATTGACCTTTCCATTTTAATATATTTTGAAATGTAATTTATTTATGTGATCAAAGCTGTATTTTTCAGCATCATTACTCCAGTCTAAACTGTCACATGATCCTTCAGAAATCAATCTAATATGCTGATTGCTGCTCAAGAAACATTTTTTTATTATTATCAATGTTGAAAATATTTGTGCTGCTTCATATTTTTTGTGGAAACTGTGATCCATTTTCACGGATTCTTTGATGAATAGACTTCAAAAGACCTAAATTTGTTTTGAAATATAATAGTTTGTAACATTATAAATGCTTAACTGTGATTTTTGCTGAGTTTAATGCATCATTGCTATTCTCGTTTACCCAACTTTGAACAGTATTATATATATATATATATATATATCTATATATATATATAAAATACTATATATATATATAATTATATCTATATAACCATAGTATAATTAGTGCTGTCAAAACGATTAATCGCATCCAAAATAAGTCTGTTTACATAGTATATGGGTGTGTACTGTGTATATTTATTATGTACTGTATATATACAACACACACATACAGTATATATTTGGAAAATATTTACATGTATATATTTATATTATTTATATTACAGATAAATATATTTAATATATAACATAACATATTTTTCTTAAATCTTACTTGCCCGTGTGTTTATTTATATATACATAATAAATATACACAGTACACATACATATATTATGTACACAAAAACTTTTATTTGGGATGCAATTAATCGCGATTAATCGTTTGACAGCACTAAAAAATAATATATTATGTGATAATATAAAGTCTTTTAATTCTAAAGTCTGAATTAAAATAATAATTGTAAAATTCCTACAAAGTGCTTCAGTGAACTTTTAATGTGCTTCTGAGGAGAATATTTTATCTTCGATTATGCGAGGTCACTGTGTGCTGTGTGCTGTTTGTGTAGTAAATAATCCCTGTGTTTGTGCTGCAGTTTTGACTCGGGACATCCCGCACATATTTGCCATGACTCTTTTTGAGGAGTACATCTACTGGACCGACTGGGAGACCAAGTCTATCAACAGAGCTCATAAAACACTGGGCACCAACAAGACCATGCTGATCAGCACCTTACACAGACCCATGGACGTCCACATCTACCACCCCTGCAGACAGCCAGAGGGTCAGGACACCACTGTCAAAGACACACTTCACTTACTGAGGCCAGCTTAGATGATCTTTTTATTTTTATTTTTGTTTTTTTTTTTTTTTGAAATTCTTGTTTTTTTTTTTAATGTTAATAAAATTTTTTTTTTTCTTTATGCCTTGATGTTATAGGTTTAATGTAGTGCTCTCCAAAAACAACAAAAGCACAAAACAAAAAAAAAAAAAGAACAAAAAAATTGTCTCCCGCTGTATCACACACAACCGTCAGACAGACAAAAAATGGTGGCTGTAGTAACTTGTGTCTGCTCTCTCCGGGCGGAGGTAATAAATGTGCCTGTCCCACGAACTTCTACCTGGCCGCTGATGGGAAGCAGTGCATGTCCAACTGCACCGCCAGCCAGGTGAGCGAGTGATACTTGACCCAGATCTTGACCTTAGACATAAAGGGTTAGTTCACCCAAAAATGAAAATTCTGCCATTAATTACTCACCCTCGTGTCGTTCCAAACCCGTAAGACCTTCGTTCATCTTTGGAACACAATTTAAGATATTTTTGATGAAATCTGAGGGTCTCTGACCCTCCCATACACAGCAAGGTAACTACCACGTTCAAGATCCAGAAAAGTACCAAGATGATCGACAAAGTAGTCCGTGTGACATCAGTGGTTCAACTGTAAAGTTACGAAGCTACTAGAATACTTTTTCGCGCGAAGAAAACAAAAATAACGACTTTATTCCACATTTTCGTCTCTACTGCGTCACTCTACACGCCGGATCTGGGTCAGCGCTGGTGCCGCCACACGATCTGTCGCTCATGGTACTGTCATGAACACGCGTCCACAAGTGACGAAGTAGAGACGAAAATGTGGAATAACGTCGTTATTCGAAGGTCTTACGGGTTTCGAACAACACGAGGGTGAGTAATTAATGACAGAATTTTAATTTTTGGGTGAACTAACCCTTTAAACCCAGTCTAAATCAGAATGGCACGTACCACATGTTCCTCCACATCTCTCATCAGTTTGTCTGCAAGAACGACAAGTGTATCCCGTTCTGGTGGAAGTGTGACACCGAGGACGACTGTGGCGACCGATCCGACGAGCCTGCCGACTGCCGTGAGTGATGTGGATTGTAGGAGACACATTTTCTCCCTGTAGCATAACTAACAGATGTGTAATAAAAGCACATGTGTACATATTTCTTTCAACAGCTGAGTTTAAATGCAGACCAGGTCAGTTCCAGTGTGATACTGGGATCTGTACAAACCCAGCGTACATCTGTGATGGAGACAACGACTGCCAGGATAACTCTGACGAGGCCAACTGCGGTATGTTTCACCACACACCACCTCTGTTTTTCATCTGCGCAAAATGTCACAATGGATTTTTACTGTTACTTTACTGTACTTATGTAAATTTTTCAGATAGCTGTATTTTATCAGAATATTTTTATTTTGGAAAACCTTTACTTCACTATATTCCAAAACATAATATCACACTTTTTACTCCACTGAATTTCATAAAAACATATTGTTCCTTGTTATTTTGAACTGAAGAAATCGAGGCGTGATAGCGTTGCTGATTCGTGAACAAGCTGCTTCTTTTCAGTTGAATCATTTATGATCTAATTGCAGCTGTTCTAACTATGTAACTAGATAATATTAAAACAATGCAAGTGAATGCCCATGCACAATCCTCTCTGCTATAGCAGTTCATATAATGATGTAATGAGATGTATAACTAGTATATTTGCAAATCATTCTTCCTAAAATATTAACACATTTTGCCCTATGTGAAGTTTTTTGCACAGTAAGTTGCTTATGCATATTGAAATGTAATGTTATAATAGCGTATGTTTTGGTAATAAAATAAAACTTGCTTGCTTATTTGCAGATACATACAAATTTAATCTCTTTTAATCTCAAATTTAAGTAAAACTGCAAAATAAATAAACATTAACAACCGTACATTTTACTTTCTAAACTTGACCTTACTTTAAAAAGCAAGTACTTACTCACGTAAAATTGAAAATGAGTACTTATTGGGTATTATTTTGTGAGGGTACCTGCACTTAAAGTACTTGATATGTATACTTTGTCTACCAGACTTCAGATATCCAGAACAGTATTTACAGAATATGCACAAACAGTATTAATACTGTGCTAGTGAACTATAGGATTATTCAGAATATTGTTAATAGTAAGTACAAGTAGTGTATTTATTTAACACTAAAGTGTTTTTTAGAATATTGCTATTGCTGCTGTTTTTAAACAGCTTGACTTTGTGCCTATAAGTACACTGTATTATATGTGGTAAGATTGCGGTAACACATTACCTCTTGAGAATAATTGTTTTAATAAGTAATGTTATATTTTCCCATCTTTAACTGAAAATATGACTTTCCCTCAGCTGCCTCCAATAGGACAATAAGTATATCACCTTTGTTACTCCACTAATGTGTTTGTGGGAAGTCGTGGCCTAATGGTTAGAGAGTCGGACTCATAACCCAAAGGTTGTGGGTTCGAGTCTCGTACCGGCAGGAACTGTAGGTGGGGGGAGTGAATATACAGAGCTCTCTCCCACCTTCAATACCACAACTGAGGTGCCCTTGAGCAAGGCACCGAACCCCCAACTTCTCCCCGTGCGCCGCAGCATAAATGGCTGCCCACTGCTCCGGGTGTGTGTTCAAGGTTTGTGTGTGTGCACTTTGGATGGGTAAATGCAGAGCACTAATTCCGAGTATGGGTCACCATACTTGGCCACATGTCACGTCACTTTTTAATGTGTTTGTATGTGTGATTTGCAGATATTCACGTGTGTTTGCCCAGTCAGTTTAAATGCACCAATCCCAGTCGCTGTATTCCTGGAATATTCCGCTGTAACGGCCAAGACAACTGCGGGGAAGGAGAGGATGAGAAAGACTGCCGTGAGTTTCATTATAAGACAATACAACATAAAAATGAGAAGAAGAAAAAAGCCTTTTGTGTTTTAATAATCTCACAAAGCCATGCTGTGACTTTGATTTTAATGTGATCAGTTGTATCGCCACTCACACATACATACATCACAGACCTTCTATTATTGTCCTCTGGAAGACAGAAGAACGTGTAGAGTGTTTGCTCATCTGAAAGATCATTGGGGTCAGAGAGATATTTAATTATTTTGTATTACTTTAAGAAATTAATGCTTTTATCCAGCAAGGATGCATTAAATGGGTCAAAAGTGACAACAAATGCATTCATAATATTACAAAATATTAATGTTCTGTAATGAGCTGAATAAAGTATGTTTGATTAGGGAGATATCCAAAGGGGCTCCAGGACTAGGATTGATTAAAAAATGTTTCTTTGAACTACGGATCGCAAGGAAATGTGATTAGAATCTAAGAGCAGCTTTAATATAAGCACATGAAGATGATACAGGAGTGAAGCTAGTTAATAACTTGAAGAAAAAAAACAAGGAAGCCAACAGCAAATGCAAAACATCAACACAATATCAGACAAATGACTAAGGAAACAAAGGGTTATATATACGAAGGGAATAACGAGGAGCTACACAAAAAAACAGGTGTGAACGATCAGAAACTATGGAAATATAATCAGTCACTCTGGAAACTAAAAGGAACAGGAATTAAACACTGAAAATCTTGAACACAAACACCAAAACGAATCAAAATATACTTCAAAGTAAAAGTCCTTAGAAACATAGAACACAGCTAGCACAATAAAAAAGAATGTAATGTCCAGGTCACAGGAAGGTAATGGTGGTTCCCAGGTGAGAAAGGACCACTGAACGGGAGAGGTCTGAGGCAGAGCCAGGGGATTTTGAGGAGGATGGCAAGGTAGAGCCAGTGTGACTGAGGACAGTGATGGAGCCAGAAGACGGGGGTCACAGCGGTGAAGCTGGAGGACTGTGGAGAACCGGCAGAGCAGCAGCAATTGGAGGAGTCAGGGTAGCTGATGTAGAAGATCCTGATTGAGGAGGAAGGGCTAGGGAGATGGATGAGACTGGTGAGTCATTTGTGCTGGATGGAACCAGTGGAGGGAAGCCAAGGAAATGGCTAGAACCAAGTTGAACTGAAGTCAACCAAGCTGGACGTGACTGGCAAAAAAATGTGGGGAGGCAGCCTCAGTGGCTGGGACAAAGAGAGTAATTAACTGCTCAGATAGGACTCTTGGGGTGAAAAAGAGTCTGCAGTTTTGACCTGACTGCAAGTGTTGGTTCTGGGATGGACAGGGAGGTCAGTGCTGACTCCAGAATGGACAGGGCGGTGGGAGATGGCTCTGGGACAAACCATCCTTGTGTTCTGTCTGTGCAAAAATAAATACATAATCAATTTAAAGACTGGAGCAGATCCTTGTATGAGCTCTGGGGCTGAAGCAGACTCTGACATAAGCTCTGGGGCTGGAGTGGATATTAGGAGGTTGGAATTCTCCTCCACCTCACCCAACTCTACAAAGTCACAAAATATCTCTCAAAGACATAGAAAAAGGAACTTAGGGACCTGTCCAGTAAGTGCACAGAGTTTGCCAGATGGAAGAACTCACAGGTGTGGTTTTCAGGGTATTGAGCATCCTAGGTGAGGAGGAGGAGTTGTTCCACTGCTAGATCCATAATATTTGGTCCAAACTTCTGTCATGGTTTCCAAGCAGACATGGTTTGGATCTAAGTGCAGTTTTAATGTCAACATGTGAAGATAATACAGGAGTGAATTTGCAACAGTCTATATAGGAAATAACAATAGGCTAAACAAGAAAACAAATGTGTACCATGGAAACCTAATCAACAGCTCTGGAAACTAAGAGGAACAGAAACTAAACATGGGAAAACTTGAACACAAATACCAAAAATAGTGGAGAGCACTTTAGGTATGTAACCGTGCCTCGGTTTCAGGACGACTTTAGAGTCATTATGCCCGAATTCCAGACAGGCAGGTTTAATTCAGAGTGCCTGCAGGTCTCCTATTCGCTTTACTGATGCTAGTGCACGAGCCTATGGCGACGAAGCCCACCAGAATGGGTGGGGCATCTGGCTATATAAGCGGGCGCTCGCCACAGGATTCTCAGGTTTACTTCGACCTGAAGCGACGACTGAGTCGTGCAGCTACATAGCACGGCTAGCAACGCAGTACATGTTCCTGTATCTCAGGGAACCGAGGTTACGTTAGTAACCGAGTACGTTCCCTTTTGATACTTCACTCGTACTGCGTCTTGCTTAAGACGCATATGGGAACATGTGCTTATAGAGAAGTCAACAATAACCTAAGGCTAAGCGGGCTGAGCTTTCTAGGTCACACCCGGCCTGGTTAATCGTTCCAGAGTATACCCGTAACTTCGACACCCAGGGGTCGAGAGCTAACAGGTGAACAATACCAGAGAACTTGGGCGCGCCGGCCACCCCCCCCCCCTTTTTTTTTTTTTTTTTTCCCCCCCCCCCCCCCCCCCCGCCCCCCCCCCCCCCACCCCCCCAGGGACTTGTCATGTCTGTTTACGCAGTGCAGGCCATTTCAAGCAGAAAGGACTTCCAGGTTATAAAACCTCACAAATGTGGACGGGGAGACCCAGCCGGCCGCCTCACAAACATCCGCAATGGACACACCACTGAACCATGCCCACGACGAGGCGATGCCTCTAGTCGAGTGAGCCCGTACTCAAATGGGGCATTGGAGGCCCAAGGAAGAGTATGCTAGCGAGATGGCGTCTACTATCCATCTAGAGAGTCTTTGCTTCATAACCGGAAACCCCTTGGTGCGGTTACCGAAGCTGACAAAGAGTTGTTCCGATCGCCTATAGGGAGCGGAACGCTCAATATAGATTCTCAACGCCCTAACGGGGCAGAGCAGAGATAGCTCTCTGTCCTCTTCAGTTGGAGGAAGCGCAGAGAGCGTAATGACCTGTGCTCTGAACGGAGTGGAGAGCACTTTAGGTATGTAACCGTGCCTCGGTTTCAGGACGACTTTAGAGTCGTTAGGCCCGAATTCCAAGCAGTCAGGGCTAATGGAAAGCGCCTGCAGGTCCCCTATTCGCTTACTGATGCCAGTGCTAGAAGCAGAGCAATCTTCAGCGATAGCGACAGAATATTGGCAGACTGAGGCGGCTCGAAAGCAGGGCCCTTCAGGGCCCTCAGCACAGTGGGCAGGTCCCATCAAGGGATGGTAGGTGGACGAGGCGGATTCATCCTCCTTGCACCCCTCAGGAAGCGGATGACCGCGCTATTTCTGCCCACCGATTGACCCTCAATAGGGACATGAGAGGCCGCTATAGCCGCCACATAAGACTTTGAGCGTGGATGGGGAGCGTCCCTTATCCAGCAGCTCTTGTAGAAAAGACAGCACCTTGCTAATTCAGAAGTAGAGGGTCTTTGCGCGGTTTAAAAAACATGCGGAGACAAAGACCACTTTACGGCATAGAGGCGTCTCGTAGACGAGCTCTAGCCTCCAAAATTGTGTTTAAACTCGCTCTGGGAGGTTTGAAGGCTCCCGTTGAGCAGCCAGAGGGGCAGATAGGTCGGGCCGAGGATGCTATATTGTCCCGTTCGCTTGAGAGAGGAGAAGGAGTGTCGTCCTTGCTAATCTTGGTCTCAGTGGCGGAACAGGCCACAGGGGACTGAATCACAGTTCGTCTGAGCTTTCACTGCGGGATAGCCACACTTGGCGTCGAGTTCATGTCCACATAGGGGGTGAACACCCGGGAGAACACGGCGCGGTGGCGTTTTTGTTCCCTCACTCGCCAATTACCTGTGGGATCAGAGCGATTGGGGGGAATGCATAAAGAAGGAGGTTGGGCCAATCGTGAGCCAACACGTCCCTGGTCTTTGAGAAATAAATTTTGCAGTAAGAGTTGTCTTCTGAGGCGAAGATGTCCACCTCGGCCTCGCCGACGATCTCCCAGACCCTCTGAACCGTCTGTGGATGGAGCATCCAATCCTCTGAGGGGACATTGCTCCGTGACAACATGTCCGCTCCTCGATTCAATTTGCCCGGTATATGCGCCGCTCTCAGCGAGCGCAGGTTGAGTTGAGCCCACTCTAATAAGCGCTCCACTAGCATGAAGAGGCGCTTTGAAGAGAGGCCTCCCTGGCGATTTATGTAGGACACAACCGACATGTTGTACGATCGGATTAGCACATGGTGCCCTTTCAGGAATGGCAGGAAGAACTGACAGGCTCAACATACTGCTAACATTTCCAGGCAGTTGATGTGGAAGACTTTTTCCGCCATCGACCAGTGGCCGAAGGTCAGTATGCCCTCGCACAGCACCCCCCAACCTGAGTAGGAAGCGTCTGTCGTGACAACTGTCCTTCTTTGAACCATCCCCATGGCCACGCCCTGTTCCATCCAACGGGAGTTCTTCCAGGGGGTCAGGGCCGATATACAGGCCTAACTCACCCTGATATGCAGGCATCCGTGACCCTACGCATGGGATGGAACCCGTGGTTTCAAACAGTGCTGAAGGGGGCGCATAAGCAGCAGACCCAACTGTAGCACTGGAGATGCTGCAGCCATGAGGCCTAGCATCCTCTGAAACATTTTGAGAGGGCGAGTGGTACCAATCTCGAAGGAGGTCGCCAGCCTCCATATGGCCAGAGCTCGTTCTGGCATGACTAAAGCTTTCATTTGGGCTGAGTCGAAAATTTTTCCCAGGAATGAAATTCGCTGGCTGGGAAACAACGAACTCTTGGCAAAATTGACCCTGAGTCCCAAGCACTCCAGGTGGCTGAGGAGGAGGGCCCTGTGTGATATTAGTTCTGCCTCCGACTGGGCCAGGACGAGCCAGTCGTCGAGGTAATTGACAATACGGACTCCCATCTGTCTCAAGAGGGGAAAGAGCCGCATCCATGCACTTCATAAAAGTGCGGGGGGCCAGGGACAGCCCGAAGGGAAGGACCGTATATTGATAAGCCACACCCTCGAAGGTGAATCTCAAGAATGGCCTGTGACAAGGGGCTATCTGTATGTGAAAGTATGCATCCTTCAGGTCCAAAGAAAAGAACCAGTCTCCCGAGTGAATTTGAGCGAGGATCTGTTTCAGTGTAATCATCCTGAACGACCTCCTTATGAGGGCGAGATTCAGGTGTCTGAGATCGAGGATGGGCCGGAGGCCACCATCTCATTTGGGGACGAGGAAGTAATGGCTGTAAAGGCCTGACTTGCTCTGGGATGGAGGAACCCTTTCCACAGCTCCTTTTGCCAGCAAATTAATCACCTCCGAGCGCAGGACATGGGGACTCTCGAGCGAAGTAGACGGAATATCTGCTTTATTATCCCCATAACCCATTTCCACACTCCGCGGATGGCCTGCCAGGCCTCGGCCCGCGTGGTGAGGGGTTGAATTAACTCTGGTGACTGGCCACTTGGGGGCAGAACACGTACAAGTGATGGAAGAGGAAGTTTGCGCTCTTTTTGAAAATGTTTGTGTTTTATTATTTTTCCCGCTATCACAGCAATCGGATACTTGAGCGCATGAACGGGCCCATTGTTTGCACAAAACACATTTCCCTCTGTACCCGGAGCTGAACGGGGTGTCAAGAGATGTAAGAGAGGCTGCTTGAGGGGCAGTCCAGCCGTAGCGAGATCTGACCTCGTCCTCTTCCTGTCTCGCAGATCAGGATGACGCCTGAGGCGCCGGGTCCAACGCAATCTTGGGTCGGGGTCCCTGGCGCATTCGGAGGAGGGTAGCGTTTGGCCGAGCGAGAGAGTCCCCCCGTCTGCTGCGCTTTAGCAGGCTGAACAGCGGGGGCGGCAGGTGCTGGCTTCGCAGGCTGCTGAGTCGGCGCAGATTTTGGGTGAGCTGAGACGGCAGCGGAGCTGGAGTGCTTAGGCAGGAAATGTTGCATAGCTTGGGATGATTTCTGTGCCTCCGTGAAGCGTTCAGCATACCCTTCGACCGCTGGGCCGAAAAGGTTATTGGGGGAGACAGGAGCATCGAGGAAGTGGATCCGCGTCCTTCATCTCCGTCAGCGTCAACCATAAATGGCGCTCGAGCACCACAAGGCTGGCCATCAATCTCCCAATCGCCTGGGCAGTGGGCCCCCCCCGCCCCCGCCCCTGGTGGCAGTAGAGCCAGGTCCGTTCGACGATCCTCAGTTCCCTGAGTCGTAGTCGGGGGTTCCCGGCCAGACTCGGCCGGGGATGCGAGGATTGTGGCAGGAAGACCTGAAGGACCCCATAGAATGACGCGGCGCGGCGCGGATGATGGCGAGGGGGTGGGGTCATTTTCCGAGCCCAACAGCTCCTCTGCATCCAACACTGCTAATGACATGCTGTCATCAAGCAGCTCAATCTCACTTCCTACGAATGAGATCAGGTCGCTCGCACCAGCAAAGGGACACTGATCAGACTGGGAGAAAAGGACGGAAGAATACGCTCTCTGGGGTGAGAGCGAGGCACGCGGGATCTGGGCTGGCGTGAGCTCGCTCGTGGCCGATCGCTCGACCCCATTGCCCTGCTGTTTTTTCCTCCAAAGGTCACTGGGAGGAAGAAAACGGGAGGGTGCGGGGGGCGGAGTTGCTCTCTGAAAAGAAAGCGATCCGTGAGCATAGAGAGGTGAGACTGAAGTTCTCGCAATGGGAACAAATAGTTCCTGTGAGCGCAGCTTCCGCATGGGATTTCCCCTAGCAGGAAACGCACTCCGTGTGGCCGTCATCGCCGTGCAGGGGAGACCCGCACGAATTGCAGTAACGGCGCGGCATTTGCAACAACGCCGCTGCTCTTTTAGAAGCTCTTTGAAGTCGCCAGATGGCGGCAGGGGAACCAGACCGGAACGTAAATGTAAAGACAGCCTGAAAGGGGAACAGAGTCTCGTGACAGACACAGTGACGAATATGTGTTCATCACATATTCATCAGCTGACTCCACTGTGATGTGTCTTGCTCTATCTCTCTCTCTTTTTTACTGCTTCCGGCTTCGCTACCATTCGGACGTTTTTGCTTACTGCTCTCTGCGCTTTGCTTCCTATTTCTGTACTTTTCTTTGATTTTTCTAAGTTTTTTACTTCAGCAGATCAGCACAGTGCTCAAACAACAAATTTTTGGCACAAACACTAAAACTAAAAACACTTTTTGGGACTGGAATAATACCACGAAAAAGAAGACTTTTGCCTCCCACTGCCAGCAGCTTACATTCCGGAGAAGGGAAAACACAGCTGCCCACATTCAAACATAAAAGAAAGAAAATGCCTCCTGTTGAATCTACTAGCTCTGCATGAACTACTGCAAACTTCTACAAAGGATTACGGTTCTTGAAACAAAGTTACTTGCTGGATTTCCAAAACAGGCAGAACACTCAGCAGACCGTCGTCACGGACCCCATCAGCATACAGCCGGTGAGTCCCATGAACCTAGTCAATCTCAACAGTTTATACCAAGTGTAGAGAAACAAGCCGAAACTGATTGTCACACTAATCGATGGCACAAACAGGGAGCGAGACCCAAAAACAGTAGAGACATTAGATTGTCACGAGTTTCTCGTATTGATGCCATAGCATCCTCTACCCCAGATACGGCTAAGACAAGGCTTGCAAACACTGGTATTCTACCACCCCCTATACAGATTTGAAGCATTAATGAATGTGGGTGAGGAATCCCCAAATGTGATTAAACATGGATCGGATCAGCCAGCAGCTAACATCGCTACTAACAGACGCTCAAGGTCGAGCAGACAGCGGCTTTCAGCTCAGAGAGCAGCCGAGCCAAGGACTCTGTCAGTGGGCGACTCCATTATCAGAAACAACAGTAGCAGAAATACAACAACATGCTGCTTTCCTCAAGCAACAGTTTCTGATATGAACAAGGAACTTGGGAAAATTCTAATGAAGCACAAGACTGCAAAATCGAATCATCATCCATGTGGGGAAGAATGATATTCGGAAAGAGCAGTCAGAATTCCTTAAGAAGGACTTCAGTGAACTCTTGGAAACACTTCGAAGACTTAAAGTTCAGTCTTTTTCCTTTTTTTTTCCCTTCATCAGTGGACCACTCCCAGCAAGGGGAACTAATATGTTTTCACATTTGCTTGGGCTGAACACATGGCTACAAAGAATCTGCAGCTTAAAAGGAGTCAATTTCATCAACAACTTCAATCTTTTCTGGGGCCATAGACAACTGTTTAAACTGGATGGCCTCCACCTAAACAAACTTGGTGCAAGAGTGCTAAAGGACAACATCTACTTCTCCATCCATCATCCTTCAGAAGTGTGTGCCAAACTACTCAACCTAAATGGCACACACACACCTGGACAGAGTATGAGTGACCACAGGACTTCATATCAGCTTCCGAGTCATCATGTGGTTGACACATCCCACAAGGACACTGATAACACGCAGCCACAACAAGCCCTGCTCATGGACACCATCACGGCTGAGCCCTGCCCACAGAGCTCATCACAGACAGACTGTGACGTATCAGAACAGCTCCAAGACTCAGCACCCAAGGACGACTTTCTGGAAAATAGCCAGGGAAGCCAGGACAACATATTCAGCCACCGAAAACACCAGAGCCACAGCCCCGCTCACCAGACACATTATCCCTCTCTCCAGCATCTCCACTTCTAAGCTTCTCACAGAAAATGGAGGAAATGGTTTATGCTGGGACCAAACTCTCCCACTCATTCGCTGCAAGCCCCCAGATATCAACTAAAAAACGGCGGGCCCCACAACCACCAAAGCCTGTGGGCCCAGCTCGTCTTCCTCCTCCTGTGAGAGCTCTCCGGCCGCTGCCACAACGCCAGGGCCCAAACCCTCCATCTGCTGTAGGTGAACCAAAAACAATTGATAGCAGCTCTCAGTGATATGTGTCGGGTCCCCGCTATAATAGCAGCAACATTCACAAATGTTTACAGAACAAGCGGGAACCCAGTGTGCCTGTAGCTTTCTCTATTTCTGTTTTATCACGTGATAGAAAGTCTAAGGCCTTCTCAAGCCGTACGGCTGATGCATCTAATCTGCGGCCTGTTATGCATCAAACTAATATTGCTGTTGAGACAAAATGCAATGCCATCAAGTTAGCATTTTTAAACATTCGCTCACTAAAAAATAAATCATTTCTAATCAATGACTTAATAACCACAAACAACCTGGATTTTATGTTTCTAAACGAAACATGGCTAGAAAACAGCTGCAGTGCAACGGTCCTCAATGAAACAGCCCCTTCTAACTTTACTTTCATGAGTGTCTGCAGGATTGTTAGGAGAGGTGGAGGTGTAGCTGCTCTTTTTTAAAGATGTCTATCAATGCAAGCAATGCAAGTGTCATTTGGTCAGTACTTGTCTTTTGAATATCTAGGGATTGTGTTGAAAGGTGCTCCATGCATTCTGTTTATCATTATTTACAGGCCTCCAAAATACTCTCCAGCCTTTGTTGAAGAGTTCACAGAAATGCTATCAATGATTTCCTCAGAGTTTGACTGTTTTGCTATTGCAGGGGATTTTAATAATCACATAGATAATGCAGAAAACAAAACTACAAAATAAATTATAAATGTTTTAAACACTTTTGACCTGATCCAGCATGTGCATGAACCCACACACAAACGTGGACATACTCTAGATTTAATCATCAATAGAGGTCTAAACATTTCATCCATTGTTATTAAGGACGTAGCACTATCTGATCACTTCTGTATTTTCTTTGATATATTGATCTCTGCTACCACTGAATCTAGATCGGTCTCAGTCAGAAAGAGATGCATTAACGAAAAACACTAGTGTGCTATTTATGGAAGCTATATCTTTAACACCAAGCATTTCAGCAGACTCTGTTGATCTTCTCCTTGAATCCTTTAACTCAAAAGTAAAGAACGTTATTGATGACATTGCTCCTTTGAAAATCAGCAGGAAGACTGGCAGACAGAAATCAGCTTGGAGAAAATAAACAGCAGTTCAGAGTATGAAAAGACAATGCAGAAAGCTGAGCGGATGTGGCGGAAGACGAAACTTGAAATACACTATAGCATATATAAAGACAGCCTTCGTACTTTCAATGTGGAACTAGGCAAAGCTAGACAGTCATTCTTCTCAAACCTTATAAACCGTAACTTAAACAACACTCGCACTCTTTTTGCTACTGTTGAGAGACTGACAAACCCCCAAATCAGATTGCCAGTGAAATGCTCTCCGACAGCAAACGCAATGAGTTTGCTTCCTTCTTTTCTGAGAAGATCAATAATATCAGGAAGCGATTAGCACATCCCCAAGTTATGCAGAGGATAGACATATTCGACCACAATATCAAAAAAAAGATACTATGTCTATTTTTGAAGCAACTGATAGCAACATTTTGGAAGAAATAGAGCAGCACCTAAAATCGTCAACCTGCTATCTTGACACACTTCCCACATATTTTTCAAAAGGGTGCTTAACTGTTTGGAAGAAGATCTCTTAGAAGTGGTGAACGCCTCACTTCTTTCTGGGACTTTTCCAAACTCCTGAAAACTGCAGTTGTTAAACTCTTTCTGAAAAAGAGCAATCTTGATAACACCATATTGCGCAACTATAGACCAATATCAAATCTTCCTTTTATAGGAAAGATTATGGAAAAGGTAGTCTTTAATCCAAAGCCTGGGACAAACAAAAAAACAAATACTTAAAATCAAATGGATACCTGGACAATTTTCAGTCTGGTTTTCGACCGCATCACAGCACATAGACAGCACTCATTAAGATAATAAATGCTATTCGCTTAAATTCTGAATCTGGCAAAAATATCAGTGCTGGTACTACTAGAACTCAGTGCTGCATTTGACACTGTTGATCATAACATACTACTAGAGAAACTGGAAAACTGGGTCAGGCTTTCTGGCATGGTAATTAAATGGTTCCGGTCATACTTAGAAGGGAGAGGTTATAATGTGAGTATAGGAGAGCATAAGTCTAAGAGGACGTCCATGACATGCGGAGTCCCACAAGGCTCAATTCTTGCACCGCTCTTGTTTAGCCTGTATATGCTCCCACTAAGTCAAATAATGAGAAAGAACAAAATCGCCTATCACAGCTATGCAGATGATAACCAGATTTAACGGCCGTATCGCCAAAGACTACCGCCCATTGAGTCCCTCTGCCAATGCATTGATGAAATTAACAGTAGGATGTGCGAGAACTTTCTTCAGTTAAACAAAGAAAAAACCGAGTCATTGCATTTGGAAACAAAGATGAAGTTCTCAAGGTGAAGGCATACCTTGACTCTAGGGGTCTAACAAATAAAAATAAAGTTAGGAATCTTGGTGTGATTCTGGAGACAAACCTTAGTTTCAGTAGTCATGTCAAAACAATAACTAAATCAGCATACTATCATCTCAAAAAAATTGCAAGAATTAGATGTTTTGTTTCCAGTCAAGACTTGGAGAAACTTGTTCATGCCTTTATCACCAGCAGGGTGGACTATTGTAATGGTCTCCTCACCGGCCTTCCCAAGAAGACCATTAGACAGCTGCAGATCATCCAGAACGCTGCTGCCAGAATTATGACTAGAACCAGAAAATCTGAGCATAATACACCAGTCCTCAGGTCCTTACACTGCTTCCAGTTATATTTAGGATTGATTTTAAAGTACTTTTACTCGTTTATAAATCACTCAATGGCCTAGGACCTAAATATATAGCAGATATGCTCACTGAATATAAACCTAACAGACCACTCAGATCCTTAGGATCGAGTCAGTTAGAAATACCAAAATACCAAGGGTTCACACAAAACAAGGGGAATGTGCTTTTAGTTATTATGCCACCCGCAGTTGGAATCAGCTTCCAGAAGAGATCAGATGTGCTAAAACATTAGTCACATTTAAAAGCAGACTCAAAACTCATCTGTTTAGCTGTGCATTTACTGAATGAGCACTGTGCGATGTCCGAAATGATTGCACTATATTATATGTATAATCGTTTTCTTAAATTCATTTTAAACCTCTTAAATAAATTTTTTTTAAATAATTTTCAAAGTTTCTAAATTCCTTGTTTTATTGTTGTGATAATTTTTTTATTATTATTTTATGTAAAGCACTTTGAATTAACATTGTGTATGAAATGTGCTATACAATTAAACTTGCCTTGCCTTGCCTCTCCTCTCTCTCTGCGCTCGCTCTCTCACAACAAACACCACAAAACACGATGCGCAAAACTCTCTTTGAACAGTCAATAGCAAATACTAGAAACACACAGCGTCTCCCTGACATGGCTGCTTCAACACTAATTTTTGGGTTCTCGGTTTGGGGGGGGGGGGGGAGGTTAATGACACCACGCCTTCTTTCTTTGCGTGAACATTTGGGCGTCATTATGCTAAATGTTCACACATAGTGAGGTAGATATGTGGGGGGTGTTAGAACGAGGCTTGGTAGGGGGCGTGGCAGAGTCTTAACTTGGATAAAGAATGTCTCTTTGGGTTTGAGACTTAAGTCTCTGCAACTTTAGGGATCTTATCTATGCACAATCAGTTTGTAACACTCCAAAGAGAAAGGAAACTTGAAATCGCATCATATGACCCCTTTAAGCAAGACGCAGTACGAGTGAAGTATCGAAAGGGAAATAGGGATCTTTGCCATCACAGGAATAAATTGCATTTTAAAATGTATTAAAACAGAAAACAGTTATTTAAAATTATAATGTTATATTTTATTGTATTTTGATCAATAATAAATGCAGCCTTGGTGAGCAGACGAGACTTCTTTCAAAAACATAAAAAAATCTTATCAAACCCAAGCTCTGTTTCGAATTATGTTAATGTATGTACACACAAGTTATAACGAATAAGTACATCTACATATCATGATGTTTTTGTTTAGTTAGGTCGTGGGTTGGTGTTAGGATTTAAACATTAAATTTTTTACACTGTAATATTTTTTTCTTTGAAAATATGATTAAAAGTATAACTGGGTGTTTGTTTGTATGTAGGTAGCGGAGGTAACGTGTGCACCCAGCCAGTTCCAGTGTGCCATAACCAAGCACTGTATCCCACGTGTGTGGGTGTGTGACCGTGATAATGACTGCGTTGATGGATCTGACGAGCCCGCCAACTGCAGTAAGTGGAAATGTTTTTAATTAAAATCTCATTATATAAAATTTTTAAATCAAAACTCACTGTACATTATCCATTGCCATGCCTATTAATAAAAAAAAAAAAAAAAACACATAAAAAAAATTATTAGATAGAAACAGGCATGGTTATGTTCTCAAAATTGCTTAATATCTGCTGATACTATTATTTGAACACTGTGTATCTCCAGATTCATGCCATGGTTTTCATGTTTATCTGTATTTTGTTTTTCTGTCTGCTGTCATGTTCATCTGTTTTGATATTGTAAAGCGACCTTGAGGTTGCAGAAAGGCGCTATATAAAATAAACTTATTATTATTATTACTTCTACCAATTAGCGCATATTAATATCATTCATTGAGTTCTTTCTTATATCTCTTTCTGTAGCTCAGATGACATGTGGTGTGGATGAGTTCCTCTGTAAAGACTCCGGTCGCTGTATCCCAGCTCGCTGGAAGTGCGACGGAGAGGATGACTGTGGTGATTCTTCAGATGAACCCAAAGAGGAGTGTGGTGCGTTCATATGCTTATATACAAGACTAGCAAATGTAATATTTTAGAGTAGTATCATTAATTAAAAATTCAAATTTGAATTCAAATTTAAAGGGATAGTTCATCAAGAATGTCTCAGTTTACGTCTGTAACCATGATTCCCTGAGAGGAAACGAGACGCCGCATCAAAACGCTGTGGGGAAGTAATTGACTTGAAGCATGTGTTAAATCAGTTCAATGGAGTGGTGAGACATCACGGGCGGGGTGATGTAGAAACCAGGAAGCTTAAAAGCACATCCGGAACAAATAGCATTAGCTTCTGATAGGTCGAAGCAGGTTGCTCACAGGGATGCAGGGAGACGAAGTGTCTCGTTCCCTTTCAGGGATCTATGTGTACAGACATAACCTGAGACGTTCCCTCTCAAGGGAACTCGAAACGCTGTGGGAAAGACAATACCTGCTTCGCCATACTGACGAATACCTGTCTACCATGAATCATGGTGAGCAAAGCTAAGAGAGGATAACTTAAAAGCTTGGCAGAGATCCCAGTTCTAAATAATAGAACCTGATGAATGTGAGTGAGGAAGAACAGCCCGCCACATCACAAATGTCCTGCAGGGACACCCCTGAAAGAAAGGGTTTAGAAGCCACCATACTTTGCATTGAGTGCACCAACGGTCACTAACAGGTTTTTTTCCCAATGACTGACCACCCAAAGGGGTTCTAGTGAGCAGCTTTGGCCACCACGTATACCTTTAAGCTGGAGGGAGATAACCTTGTTGTGAATCACTCCAGCACTGAACCAACCAGGCAGTAAACTGGGTCCTGCTGTCGATTTCCACACCAAACGAACAGTGCCCACTTCAAGGCATTCTGTTTCCTCATGGAGGAAGCTCTGGAGTGGAGTATGTTCTTAGCAACCTCAGCTGAGAGACCAGAATCTGTAAGTTGTGCCCTCTCTGTGGCCATACCCATAGCGTCCATAACTCCAGGTGAAGGTGAAGGATTGAGCCCCCTGCCTAAGACAAAAGGTCCCACCTGACCGGAACCTCCCATGGAAAGCCGTCGAGGAGGGCCTTGGTCTGAGAACCATACTCGAGCCGGCCAGAACAAGACTACTAATAACAGATGGACCCTGTCCCAGCGAGCTCTCTCCAGAACACCTGACAGCAGAGCAATTGAGGGAAATGCATACAGACGCAGCCTCAGCAATGCCTGTACCATGGCATCCAGTCCGAGAGAAGCTCACGTGAGGGAAAACCAGAGCAGACATTGGCTGTTTACATGCACAATTTTTGTTCAATCGGACTGAATTCATTCCGAATGATGAATCTGAATGTAGTGTTTACAAGAACACTAAAGAAAATGATCGGGTTGATGTGCGTGTTCATATGTCACAAGCTTCAAATCGGAATAGATTTTTTGACATGCGCACACTGCATAAATATAGAGTTGCCCCAGGTTTGGCACATGATACATTCTCGCCCTCCTCTCCTAGACGGTTTTATATTTATAAACAGCGATTTTTTATTGACATTATTGTTAAGTATGTTAACCAGTTCAGCCATGTCTCCACCACTTTACCAGGTTGACCAAAGGAGTGGTCACATTAGTGAAATTTGGCATGCAAATCGTCAGTAGTGTAGTTTAGTGTAGCGATGTTTGAATCATAGCTCACACAGAAGTCACTTTCAAAACAAGCAGCTTTCTGTTGGTCAATGTGGTAAATTTGCATGACTAATCGGAATTTGTGGCGAAGTTGCATAGAGAAATCTTTCACCTCATGCGAAAATTCCAGATCACATGGTTTCCTATTGAAATTACTGGATTTTGCCATGAAAATTCACCAGTGTTAAATATGACCGCATCTTAAGATGGTCTACAAGTCAACAAGCTCGTAGACCATCTTAGTCATCAGCTGGTGGAAAAAAAAATTTAATTCACAAATACGTTTGTGTAGTTTTGTTATTTTCTAGCAATAAACTTGAAATCACACCAACTTAAATGTCGACTTTATAAAATTTAATAAATACTTAATTATTGTTTAATAAATAACAATTAGTGTATTTTAGTTATAATATGAAATCTATCTAAAACTAAACTGATCTATAATGGGTACAAAACTAATCCAGCTAATTTGCAACCAGATGTTGTTTTCCAGTCACTGATAAATGTATGTTTTCCATAGATTAAAGAAATTGGTTGATCTTGAAGAATGCTGGTATTACAGCTGATTAATCAACTAAACCAGCTCAGACCAGCTGGAAAATATGTAAAACCTACTGCCACCAGAAGCTTGTTTTTTTCTGGGTTTTCTAGCATGGGACTTCAACACTTCTGAGAGCATTAAAGCAGGTCTCAGATCAGCAGTCAAGGTCATAACAGTGTTTTGAATGAAGAACGGAGCAGTTTTGGTGGAAAAGATGTTTGATTGTAATGGACAAAAATCCCCTATAGATTGTATGTCACAGAATGTCACAAATACGCACACACCCAATTATCGTACATGTCATCATAAATGCCATGGTCGTTATAGTGAAGCTTTGATGTGCGCATCACGTTTGCACTCTTTTATGTCTTCCCTCCCTCCTTCCCTTTTCCTTTTATCTACTGTGGTTCTTTTCCAGTCATTCTCTCTCTCTCCTTTCTGCCTGTAACAATGCTCTCACACTGAGAAGAAAGAATACTGGTGTGACATGAAAGTCACTAAGAAATCTACACCAGTCAAAAATGAAAAGGACTTTTTTGTTTGTGTGTGCAAGTCTTGGACTTTCTTCGAATAGTAAAAAATGTACTGAAACTCCAAAAAAAAAAAAAAAGTTGTTTCAACAGATTTTTCAGTGAAAAAATAAGATATACAGTATATATATCACAATATCATATAATAATAATAATTAGATGACATTAGGATGCACCGAAATGAAAATTCTTGGCCGAGGCCGAAACCGAACAAAATTAAACACTGAGCCGAATACCGAACACGGGTTTTCGAGTTTTTTCCCCATGTATTTTGACAATTTGTTTTTGTCACTGTTTTGTCTTGTTTTTCAAAGAAAAAAATCAATTACAAAACAACAATTTACCAACAAACTATTTAACACTGAACATTTTTTAACACTCTAGCAGACATTATACCAACAAAGCAAAATTTAACTTAAAATTAATAAGTTAGTAAAATAATATTTTTTTGGCCATCAGACCCCATTCTTAAATCAGGCATGTATTTTTTACTATACAAAATAAAAGCAGCCTTGCTGAGCAGAAAAGACTTCTTTTAAAACATTAGAAAATATTACAGATCCTAGTTTGAACACTATGTGTGAATGTTATAGTAAATGTATTAACAGAGCTGTTGAAATTTATCATTATTATTGTCTTACTTTTTTTTTATTTTACAGAACAACAGTAAAATTAGAATACCAAAATTTATGAATGTTGATGGAGTTCTTGATTTTTCTCAACTTTTATTTTGGCAGAAACACACAGGAAGACCTCAATGCTTATTTTTTTAGATTTATAAATGAGTCTCATTACGAAAACGTCACACGTAACGCATTGTCACATGCCTTGTAAAAAAAAATCATAAAAATGTGACTGAGCAACTGACGAGTAACACTGTTTCAGTGCAGATTTTCCTCGTGCTTGGACTTTGAACCCTGTTAAACAAGCAGTAGCGCGGTGTGGAGTTGTGCAGCGCTGTCAGAATACAGCAATTCGTGCGTGTATTAGAAAACTAACGTTCTGCAGATTTATGACTTAATTGTTTAAAGGGGTCTATGATGCTGTAAAAAGAATAAATGATTTTGTGTTATTTGGGGTAATGAAATGTGTTTATGTGGTTTAAGGTCAAAAAAAACATTATTGTCCACATACTGTATCAGTATTGTTTCTCCTCTATGCCCCGCCTAACGCGTCAATTTTTACAAAGCTCATCATTCTGAAAAGCTAGGTGTGCTGTGATTGGCTAGCTATCCAGTGCTTTTTGATTGGCCGAATACCTCAAGCATGAGACGGAAATGTTACTCAC